>JARQOC010000001.1:356898850-356982640 GCA_033576535.1 Allobates femoralis
ATAGGAACTGAAAAAGGAAAAAAAAACACTAGACAAGTTTGTCATTACCATATTTATACTAACATGGAGAATCATGGTATCACAGCATTTTTACTGCACAATTAATGGCGTATAAATATCAGAAAAACAATAACTAACTCATGTTTTGTTTTGAATTTTGCCGTTTTTCCCCTCACTCCGTATGGTAAAATAATGGTGTCATTTAAAACTACAGAAATTCTGCATGTCTATATTACTGGGGAAAAAAAGGTTTTAGAAAGTGGGAAAAAGATGAAAATGCAAAAAGGAACATTGGCTGCATCCCTAATGGCCACTTTACACGCGGCAACAGGAAGATAGAAAACGGCAGGTGTCGGAGACAATTGTACCTTTTACCTTCAAAACACCTTGCAGATACCTGATTTACACGCAGCCACTTCAAGGTGTTTTGAAGGTAAAAGGTACAATTGTCTCCGACACCTGCCGTTTTCTAGCTTCCTGTTGCCGCGTGTAAAGTGGCCATAAGGAATTAAAGTGGTTTACCAGGCAAAAATAAAAGATTCCCAGAGGGTTTTATCTGTATAAAATGAACCTATTGCTATTCGCCTACTGGAATGCACTTGGATCTCTCCCAGCTAGCTCTGTGGTCTGTGAACTCACATAGGCTGTTGCAATAAAGTGGCTTGAGCAGCAAGTCACTGGACGTCTTTCTGATAACTGCCACAGCAGCATGAGATGAATGCAGGTGGGTGCTGCTGGGTGAATATCAATTGGTTTCCCATTTTTAAAAGACCACCACCTTAGGAAACTTTTTCTTTTGTCCAGGTAACCCCTTTACTTGGAAGCATAGCCTCAACCATGAAAACATTGGATAAATGGAACTATTGTGATAAGGAAACACATGAAAATAGTTTATACTAAATATATTCCTCATCCAATGGGCATATGCACCATGACAATACAATACAATAACAAGTTGACTCACTGTAAAAGTGATAATGGTTTTCTTTCATGTGAAACAAATGGTAAATATGCAGATGAGTCCCATATCAAAGTACCTAAAATGGAGTATTCCGGCTTTGTTCACTCCTGCATTTGTAGGACAGATGTACAGCCCACACACATACTGACAGCTACCTGAGCGGAGTCTGAATACTTCTTTACAGGGTTTTTAGATTTTTACAGCTGACAGTAGAGGAGAAGCTTTTTCCGTCTTAACTTACATTCTACTCTTCTTCACCTTCTTCAGTAACCTCAGTCTCTTTGTGCACCACCACACGAGTTATTGACATGTCAGGGTGTTGCTCTTTGGCTTCCTTTATTGCTTGTGCTAATGCCTAAGAAGAAAACCAAACAGTGGCATCAGTGACTTCAACAATTCATTTCAACTTGAATATTCAACATTAACTCAAATCATTAAAAATAATGTAACCTAATAAACAGTGATGCTTTAGCTTTTAGTGTGTTTGTTTTTTTTACTTCATGCATGGAGTGGTTGTCTTTTGCCACTTGTGTCCAACCTAACGGCTCCAGTGTGACCAGAAGTCACTTCTTAATGTAAGTCTACGGGGGCTAGAACAAGGCTCTCATAGATGTACATTGACAGCTTGTGATTGTTAGCTATGATTTCTGGTAAGCTACGGATATGGATGCAGAAGACGGCATCTGGTACGTATAATACCACAGGCAGTGAGCAGACATTAGTAATATCACTCTAGCGGTGAAATAAAAAAGATGATAGAGTTGTGCTTTATAGGGGGTTTTCCCATCTCCAAAATCATATACCAATATGTAGTATGTGTAATAATAATATTAATGACATCAGCAAATGGGTCATTCCATGTCAAGTGATCCAAAAATGAATATTTTTTTTCCCTGACGTCCTCAGATTTTTAAAAAATTTTTTCTATATGAAGAACAACTTTATCTAATTACAAAAAAAAAGTTTTGAATTTTTTTCTTTATCTGTTAATTTTTTACAGATTTTTAAAGTTTTAAAAAAGTGCGAATTTTGGCCTGGTATGGCTTTACATTTTCTATCATATCTCGGGCTAGAAATAAGATAGAGAAACAAAATAAACACCAATCTACTCAGAACTGTCCAGGCTTTCATCAGATATGTCACAAGAGGATCTTTGTTAATATTTTACCCATGTGATCGCAAGCGCAAAACTTTAAAACGCATTTCCGAAAAATCGGCGCGCTTTAAATATTTCAAAAACTGCCCATGTGTCTGCTTTGCTCTTAGCCACATCTGTACCAAATTTCAAGTTGGGATCGCAATGGGATCATATTTTAACATATTTTACTAGTAATAGCGTCAATGGGTCATTCCATATCAAGTGATCTAAATATGAATATTTTTTTTTTACCTGACGTCTTTAGATTTTTTTTTTTTTTCCTTTATGAAGTACTACTTTAGTTAATTACAAATTAAAAGTTTGGAATTTTTTTCTTCATCAGTTAATTTTTTACAGATTTTTAAAGTTTAAAAAAAGGGTGAATTTTGGCCTGGTATGACTTTACATTTTTTTATCTCAGGCTAGAAATAAGATAATGAAGTGGGAGAGGCATCATTTTACTCAGAACGGTAACAGCTTTCATTTGAGATGTTACAAGACTATGTTTCTTTATATCAAATTCAAACTATTGACGGGCAATTGTGAAAAAATGACTGATTGTGTTCTTGGTGATTTTTGAATTGACACTATAATAGTTAAATATTTTGCACTTAGGTCCAATGAATGCGTCCATGGGGTCAAGCTGGGACAGAGTCATCACAAATTAGCCTTATTTGCAGATGACCTGCTACTTTACATCTCCCAGCCCCTGGTCTCCATCCCTTCGATCTTAATGGAGTTTGAACGGTTCGGACAATTGAGCAACTTTAAAGTGAATTGCTCCAAAACCGAGGCACTCAATATTTCTTTGCCTGGAGAATTGGTTTCTCATCTATCTAAACAGTTCCCATTTAAATGGAAAATAGAAGCCATTAAGTACTTGGGAGTCCTTATACCAAAAGATCTTAAACAAATATTCAATTTAAATTATCAACCCCTTTTGACTAACGCGGAATCGGCATTTACCTCCTATAGACAATTAAAGCTATCCTGGTTCGGGAGAATAAACGTAGTCAAGATGGATGTCTTGCCCCGACTCTTATATACTTTTCAGACAGTTCCTGTTCTATTGGATAGAGGCTTCCTCTCCAAAATGCACTCTATGATCCTTAGATTTGTCTGGGGGAACAAGAGGTCCAGATTGCGAATGAATATCCTATCCTTGCCCGAGACCAGAGGAGGGGTTGGACTACCCAACATACGAGCGTACTTTGTGGCTTCCTCTCTTGTTAGAGCTCTAGATTGGCATTATCATGCGTCCTCCAAGAAATGGGTAGGGGTGGAGCAAGAGGGTTTGGGGATTCCGCTGAAACGCCTGCTTTGGATTTCCCCTAAAGACTCCACAGACCTAGTACCTTTGACAGACATGACCAGAAACACCTTGAAGGTATGGCATCTAGTGACGAAAACCCTCCGCTTAAACGACAGACTTAGCCCTTTGACTCCCCTTTTTTCCAACCCATCTTTCCCACCCAGATTTGACAGGCAGAGATTTTTATGTTGGCGGATTGTGGATGACACCCGAGTAGGACAGATTCTGTCCAGTGGTGGTTTGCCCCCGATGGCAGAGCTACAACTCAAAGAACCTACGAGACCTCTTAAGTGATTCGAATTTCTCCAATACAGAGCATACTTATATTCAGCTGACCACTCTTGCAGGGTAAGATTGACACCCAACGTATTGGAGAGGTTATTCCAACTGGAGGCTCCACCGAGGCGCAAAATATCAGTTCTATACCAGGCCTTAGGGTCCATGAGAGAGCAGGGCACCCTTTACTTCCAACGTGCTTGGGAGAGGGAATTGGGGTGTAGCATTTCAGAAGCTAATTGGCAGAAATGCTTTATATTTACTCACTCACTAGCTAGCGCTTGTTCTGCACAAGAAAGAAGCTATAAGCTGCTCACTAGATGGTACTTGTGCCCGACGACACTCCGGAACATGTTCCCTGGAACCCCTGATACCTGCTGGCGCTGTGGGGAAGAGAAGGGTACAATGATACACATTTGGTGGAGTTGTGGGAAAATCCGGCGGTTCTGGTCTGAGGTTTTCAATGCATACGCCCGGATAACAGGTAAACAAGCCGAATGCTGCCCAGAATCGGCAATGTTATCCATTTTTCCAGGTCCTATTGGGCTACAGAAGAGGGATATTCTCCGCTTTTGCATCTCGGCTGCTCGTGCTGTGATCCCGAGGTTCTGGAAATCAAGCCGGGCTCCATCTCTACTTGATTGGTTCAAAGAATTGATGGACACATATCGAATGGAGGAGCTCGCAGCTGATGCGTCGGGATCTCGGAACAAATTCTTAGGGATTTGGGTTGAATGGATTCTTTTTCACGACTCTGCAGAATTTAGGAGTATCTTTTCCAGCACAGATAATATGGCTCGACCTCTGGCTGATGGGGAGCCAGTGGGATGAGTACCCTTTCTCTTTCCCATACCTCACCCGTCTCCCCCCCCCCCCCTCCTTTTTTTCTTACGTGGCTTTTCTTTCCCAGTATAACTTTTTCTAATGGTTTTTGTTTCTCTTCTCTCTCTCTTCTTTTCTATCTCTCTTTTCTTCCCATCTGATACATTCAGTCTAGGTATTTCCTTTCTACGCCTATACCTTCAGAATTCTAGTGAACATTAGACAGGTATCGAAAACTCTGAGCTGTGAGTAGATCATTAATATTTCGGCCTTCCTTTCCGGTACACCAGTCGATAGACTATTCCAACTAGGCCTCAACGGGTAATGACCCACTTACGTGGTCAACCTGTTAGAAGGGGCCAAGTGATAAAAATCATTCTGCTGGGGCTGCTTGTCCCCTTGACATCAGAACATCTCAAAACCCTGAGAAAGGTTGTATACTTGAGTGTTTGGAATTATATTTAGATTGTAGTATATATTGCACCAGAGATAAGCGCAAAAGTAAATTTGCAGCTTATCTTAAAGTTACTAATAACTTTGTGAATTCTCTTTTTGTATATTTTATATGTCTCAAGATTTTGTTAAAAGATTGAATGTATGTCTTTCATATGTTTTTTCAAAATTTAATAAAAATGAGATTAACCATAGTTAAATATTTTAAAATATGATCCCATCACGATCCCAACTTGAAATTTGGTACAGATGTGGCTAAGAGCATAAAAGACACATGGGCAGTTTTGGAAAATTTTTATTAAAATGTTTTTTCGGAAATGCGTTTCAAAATGTTGCGTTTGCATTCGCATAGGTAAAAAATTAAAATTAACAAATATACTCTTGTGACATATCTGGTGAAAGCCTGGACAGTTCTGAGTAGAATGGTGTTTATTTTGTTTCTCTATCTTATTTCTAGCCCGAGATAAAAATTTTTAAAGTCATACCAGGCCAAAATTCACCCTTTTTTAAACTTTAAAAATCTGTAAAAAATTAACTGATGAAGAAAAAAATTCCAAACTTTTAATTTGTAATTAACTAAAGTAGTACTTCATAAAGGAAAAAAAAAAAAAAAATCTAAAGACGTCAGGTAAAAAAAAAATATTCATATTTAGATCACTTGATATGGAATGACCCATTGACGCTATTAATAGTAAAATATGTTAAAATATGATCCCATTGCGATCCCAACTTGAAATTTGGTACAGATGTGGCTAAGAGCAAAGCAGACACATGGGCAGTTTTTGAAATATTTAAAGCGTGCCGATTTTTCGGAAATACGTTTTAAAGTTTTGCGCTTGCGATCACATGGGTAAAATATTAACAAAGATCCTCTTGTGACATATCTGGTGAAAGCCTGTATAGTTCTGAGTAGAATGGTGTTTATTTTGTCTCTCTATCTTATTCCTAGCCTGAGTTATGAGGAGAAACGTAAAGGCAGGCTACAGCGAAATTCACACTTTTTCCGAACTTTGAAAATCATTTAAAAAAAAAATAAATTTTTTAAAAAATTTTTCTCTTCACATTTTGCATTGTCTGACATGCTATTATCAAATAACAAAATCTCAAAAGAATTAAAAATATAGAGGTAATAATCATTGGTTCACTTGACATGGAATGACCCAAATACCTTTAATTAGAAATGGAGTATAGCTTTCTTTAAGTTATGTCACGCACCCCATGTGTAGGGCAGTAGCTTAGGTACCCATGATTATGGCCATGAACAACTGTCACTATATGCGTGGTCCTAACCATGGGTATCTAAGCCACTGCAACCTAGCTAACCAGGAGACCTATACTACATTTCTGATTAGAGGTGTTTTCGAATAATATTATTACACCTACTATATATTGAGATAGGATCATGGAATTTTTCACACTTAGAACGTAACCATCATTTTAATTTCTATTCCATAAATCAATAGCACACATGAAGATAAGAAACTTTGTAATAGATCTTATCAGAAACATTTACTTCTTTCTCTGCCAGAATTTGTCATTATCAAAATTCTCAATTCTGAGGTAAAATTTGTATTCAGTGAAGACTTTCCCGTCACTGAGATAGGAGATACCAGTTTACTGATGACATGCTATTGCGGGAGGAGCTAGAGACAGGGGGAGGAGCTACAGGCAGAGGGAGGACCTACAGATAGATAGGAACTACAAGCAGATCTCCACCCCTTCCTCCCTCTTCTAGCTACAAAGCATCTCATCAGTTACAACTGCCAACTCCTACCTCTGTAATGAGAATGTCTTCACCTGCCTCAGAATTGAGAATTTTGATGATTGATTAATTCTTGCAGAAGTAGAAGCAAAATTTGTCTGTTTAGATATAATACAAATTTGCGTATTCTCATGTGTACTATTGGCTTATGAAATAAAATTTAAATAAAAGTTATGCTTTAAATGGGTTCTCCACAAAGAAAGTTCATTTTAAAGCTAATTTTAATCAATAAATTCAGGAATAATAAGTTCCACAACTGGACAGGTTTAAAAAAAATGTTCCTATACAAATGAGTCCCTGTTATGTACTGTGTAATGGATTGTCTGACCGTGCAGGGACATGGTCTGATCATATCACATCTTCTGTGCTGAGATAATCTTATATACAGTACAGACCAGACGTTTGGACACACCTTCTCATTTAAAGATTTTCTGTATTTTCATGACTATGAAAATTGTAGATTCACACTGAAGGCATCAAAACTGAATTAACACATGTGGAATTATATACTTAACAAAAAAGTGTGAAACAACTGAAAATATGTCTTATATTCTAGGTTCTTCTAAGTAGCCACCTTTTGCTTTGATTAATGCTTTGCACACTCTTGACATACTCTTGATAAGCTTCAAAGCAGCAAAGCACCCCCACAGCATCACACCTCCTCCTCCATGCTTCACGATGGGAACCAGGCATGTAGAGTCCATCCGTTCACCTTTTCTGCGTTGCACAAAGACACTGTGGTTGGAACCAAAGATCTGAAATTTGGTCTCATCAGACCAAAGCACAGATTTCCACAAGTCTAATGTCCGTTCCTTGTGTTCTTTAGCCCAAACAAGTCTCTTCTGCTTGTTGCCTGTCCTTAGAAAGTGGTTTCCTAGCAGCTATTTTACCATGAAGGCCTGCTGCACAAAGTCTCTTCTTAACAGTTGTTGTAGAGATGTGTCTGCTGCTTGAACTCTGTGTGGCATTGACCTGGTCTCTAATCTGAGCTGCTGTTACCTGTGATTTCTGAGGCTGGTGATTCGGATGAACTTATCTTCCGCAGCAGAGGTGACTCTTAGTCTTCCTTTCCTGGGACGGTCCTCATGTGAGCCAGTTTCTTTGTAGCACTTGATGGTTTTTGCAACTGCACTTGGGGACACTTTCAAAGTTACCCCAATTTTTCAGACTGACTGACCTTCATTTCTTAAAGTAATGATGGCCACTCGTTTTTCTTTACTTAGAATTTGTATCATGGCAAGAAAAAAGCAGCTAACAGTCTATTCAGTAGACTATCAGCTGTGTATCCACCAGCCTTCTGCACAACACAACTGATGATGATCCCAACCCCATTTATAAAGGAAGAAATCCCACTTATTAAACCGGATAGGGCACACCTGTGAAGTGTAAACTATTTCCGGTGACTACCTCTTTAAGCTCACCAAGAGAATGCCAAGAGTGTGCAAAGCAGTAAACAAAGCAAAAGGTGGCAACTTTGAAGAGCCTAGAATATAAGACATATTTTCAGTTGTTTCTCACTTTTTTGTTAAGTATATAATTCCACATGTGTTAATTCATAGTTTTGATGCCTTCAGTGTGAATCTACAATTTTCATAGTCATGAAAATACAGAAAAATCATTGAATGAGAAGGTGTGTCCAAACTTTTGGTCTGTACTGTATGTGTCTGTGTACCTGCTATGTACAATGTAATGGCTGTGTCTGATCATACCCCATCTCCTATGCTGAGATAATCTTATATATGTGTCCCTGCTATGTACTGTGTAATGGATGTGTCTGACCGTACAGGGACATGGTCTGATCATACCACATCTCCTCTGCTGAGATATTCTTATATATGTGTCCCTGCTATGCACTGTGTAATGGATGTGTCTGACCGTACAGGGACATGGTCTGATCATACCACATCTCCAATATCAGATTGGTCAACTTATTATACACATCCACTTTCAGGCGGTGTTGAACCTGCAATGAGACAGTTTGGATGATTGATGCCTGATAAACACTATCCTGAACTATCCACACAAAGGAAAAGGGGTAGTGCCTTTTAGGACCCATCTGGCATAACAAATGCATACTGGGACTGAATCACTGGGGATATGCTTACAGATTAAGGAATTGCATTTACAAAAAATCCTTGATGCACTGATTATATGAATTGTCTGTTTCTTAAAACAATAGTGGAAAAATTGGGGGTTCACACAAAAGACAGATGCAGTATACGGAAGAGGAGCTTTTACTACATGCCTAGAGCAGTGCAGTTCCAGGAAAACCAGCAATGTAAAGGGAATCAGTCGGCAATTAGAATATAATACAATAAGTCAGGAAATAATATTCATACAGATATACACATTTTGATGTCAGATGTAGTAATACAGATAGTGTAATATTCTGATAGAAATCTAGTTTCAGATTTTTCTGTTCCTATTTCTACACAGGAGTAGATAGGTCTCTTTCTCTCTCTGATGACACCTATATCACAATGTTTATTTGCCAATCAAAAACTTAAAGGGAACCTGTTACCCCCTTTGGGCATTTTAAACTGTGCCCCCCAGCTTACACATGATGTAAATGGGGTTCTTATAACCCCTCTATGTGCCCAGACTGGCCCCTCATACCAGATATATGAACTTCTATTGAGTCCAGCGCTGGCCTCTTATTGAGTCACGGAGGCTGCTATTTACTCCAGATGTATAATGTCCTTGCCGGCCCCCTGGCTGCAAAACCCACCCTACAGTTTGAAATTTCCCGCCCCTCCTCTGGCCAGCGTGGTGACAGGAGAACTAGCTCCTGCGCAATGGAGTTGCTGGAGCAGGTAATCGCGCTCCACCATTGAAGCTAGTGAGGAAGTCTTGCAAGATGTGTGAAGTCTTGCGAGACTTCTGAACTTCAATGGCTGAGCGCGGTCACCTGCTCCAGCGACTCTGCCGCACAGACGCTAGTTCTCCTGTCACCACGCTGGCCAGAGGAGGGGCGGGAAATGATACATCTGGACTAAATAGCAGCCTCCCTGACTCAATAGGAGGCCAGCGCTGGACACAATATAACTTCATATCTCAGGTATGTGGGGCACGTCTGGGCAAATAGACGGGTTATAACACCATTATGTGTAAGCTGGTGGGCACAGTTTTAAATGCCCAAAGGGGGGTGACAGGTTCCCTTTAATTTGCGGGTTCTGCCAGGTAAGAGGCGATTTTCAAGGATCTTGTCCTGTAACCAGAGATTACTGAGGTGACTGCAGAACTGGATTCTGTGAATCAATTTGCACAACTATACTTGCACCCTTTATCCAGCTCACTGTGCTTCTGTATATCAGAAGCACACAACGTCCAGGGCAGCATCGTGACAATGCACTCCTAGAAAGGACAGTGTAAGTGACCCTTTCAGATAACACCTTAAAGGATTGGCTCACCCCCCAACTGAGGCACATTTTAATTCTTTTTTTTTTAATTAATGCATGTACTGTTCCTGAACATTCATTTTTCCTATAGGGTCTCATTACAAATATTGCAGTTTTCACTTTTACAGGCTCTTTGTTTCCTGCACATTGAACTTTGATATGGCCTATGGACAAATATAAGCTGAGAGCAGCTCAGAAAATGACAGATAAAAAAAAAGTATAATCTCTTTCCTGTTACTGTGACAACCTGCTCCCTGACAGATTCTCAGGTACAGAGGTCGTCCACTTTCTCTTGTTAGTGCAGCCTTCCTCACACACTAACCTGGACTCAAATCTATGATATTGCTTTGCATGATTTCTCCCCTCCCCATAGAGTATCACAGGATTTGTAATATACACTTCACTGTGCTGGCAATTCAGCTTTGCATTGAACAAGACTAAGTTGAGTCTTTTTTTAATTTCAATAAACAAAGGTGAGTTCAGAAAGCCTGGGAGAAATGGCTCCTAAATGGAGAATAAGCAGGATTTTCTAATAAAATATATTACCAAGTTTCTTATATTACATTGATTTATGCAGAGATTGCAAAAAGTCCTACAAACTGTGGTCATATGATAACTTAATATTTCATGTATAACTCATCTCTGACAGTCAGAATAAAGTTCCTTTTTACTAGGTTCTAAAAGTAAGGGCAATCCTCCACTCAGGCTAGGAGTGCTGCATGCAGCTGCTATATGGTACATAGCAGTAACTAGTTTTAGAACCCAGGAAAAATGCCAGTACAAATCAAATTCCTACTGCAAGATCTTTTTTCCATGCTCTAATCATTTAATTACTTTAAATAAACACCCATTATCATAAAAAAGGTGTACTCCATAGCAAATTTCATGGGAACGAGATACGTAATCATCAGTGATCAGGCCCATTCTAGGACTCTGAAACCAGTATGTAGAATTACATAAGTATTGTCTTTTGTAATAGTTTAAGATTTCCATGTTTATTCACCACTCAGCTTACCTCATCATGGTCAATGTCTGCATCTCCACTGATAACAATGCGTTTTTCAATTCTGGTTTCAGATATTCCACCTTTTCCAGTCTTTAAGTCAAACAAACAAAGCATGAATGAAACAGCAGCAGTATGCACAAAACAATAAAACACACAGCAAAAAGATCATATTACTTGGTATTCAATGGTGCTCTACCAAATCCACATAAGTTCACATGTTTAGGTACTCTTAAGTGTGAGGACCCTTGACCGGGTTTACGATCTTACGTATTTTGGCCAAAATATCCACCAATACCTCACATTATCATTCATCAGTTTGTTGCACTTTTTTATGCTTATGCACGACACAGCAGGGACCCTGGGGGCATCTATCCTGTGTGGTGCATGTACATAGTGCTGGGCAGCCCACCTGATCTAACAGTACAGTCATATGAAAAAGTTTGGGCACCCCCCTTAATCTTACTCATTTTTTTTTTGTTTAAAATTGGGTTTTTGCAACAGCTATTTCAGTGTGATATATGTAATAACTGATGGACCAGTAACATTTCAGGATTGAAATGAGATTTATTGTACTAACTGAAAATGTGAAATATGCATTATTTCAAAAATTGACAGGTGCAAAAGTATGGGCACCTCAACAGAAAAGTGACATTAATATTTAGTAGATCCACCTTTTGCAAAAATAACAGCCTCTAGTCGCTTCCTGTAGCTGTTAATGAGTTCCTGGATCCTGGATGAAGGTATTTTTGACCATTCCTCTTTACAAAACAATTCCAGTTCAGTTAAGTTTGATGGTCGCCGAGCATGGACAGCCCGCTTCAAAACATCCCATAGATGTTCAATGATATTCAGGTCTGGGAACTGGGATGGCCATTCCAGAACATTGTAATTGTTCCTCTGCATGAATGCCTGAGTAGATTTGGAGCCGTGTTTTGGATCATTGTCTTGCTGAAAGGTCCATCCCCGGCGTAACTTCAACTTTGACACTGATTTTTGAACATTATTCTCAAGAATCTGCTGATACTGAGTGGAATCCATGCGACCCTCAACTTTAACAAGATTCCCGGTGCCGTCATTGGCCACACAGCCCCAAAGCATGATGGACCCTCCCCCAAATTTGACACTGGGTAGCAAGTGGTTTTCTTGGAATGCTGTGTTTTTGTGGCGCCATGCATAACTCCTTGTTGTATGACCAAACAGCTCAATCTTTGTTTCATCAGTCCACAGGACCTTCTTCCAAAATGAAACTGGCTTGTCCAAATGTGCTTTTGCATACCTCAGACGACTCTGTTTGTGGTGTGCATGCAGAAATGGCTTCTTTCGCATCACTCTCTCATACAGCTTCTCCTTGTGCAGTGTGCGCTGTATTGTTGACCGATGCACAGTGACACCATCTGCAGCAAGATGATGCTGCAGGTTTTTGGAGGTGGTCTGTGGATTGTTCTTGACTGTTCTCACCATTCTTCTTCTCTGCCTTTCTGATATTTTTGTTGCTGGCCTTTACAAGAACTGTCCCTGTGGTCTTCCATTTCCTTACTATGTTCCTCAAAGTGGAAACTGACAGGTTAAATCTCTGAGACAACTTTTTGTATAATTCCCCTGAACAACTATGTTGAACAATCTTTTTTTTTTTCAGATCATTTGAGAGCTGTTTTGAGGAGCCCATGATGCCACTCCTCAGAGAAGATGCAACTAGGAGAACAACTTGCAAGTGGACACCTGAAATAGCTTTTCTCATGATTGGATACACCGGGCTATGAAGTACAAAGTTCAATGAGGTTACCAACCCAATTTAGTGCTTCAGTAAGTCAGTAAAAAGTAGTTAGGAGTATTCAAATCATGAAAATCAGAAGGGTGCCCATACTTTGGCACCTGTCAAATTTTGAAATAATGCATATTTCACATTTTTGGTTAGTACAATTAACCTCATTTCAAACCTGAAATATTACTGTATCCATCAGTTATTACATATATCACACTGAAATAGCTGTTGCAAAAAAACAATTTTAAACAAAAAAAAAAAAAAAAAAAAAAAGAGTAAGATTAAGAGGGGTGCCCAAATTTTTTCATACGACTATGTGCATGACCAGTAGGCTGCATACAGACACTCTGCGTCATACCTACATGTGTTACTGATACCCTATGGAAACCTCATCAGTGTGCATATAAAATACCACCAATCACCTCCCCAATGTTGTGGCATATTGAGAGTGATTACTGCACTGGTATTATGTACCTGTGTTACGTTATCACTGTTCCTACTGTGTCCTGCAGAGTGAAGGGATATCAACTTTTTGAAGCTTTTTTTTTTTTATTGAATAGATGTCCTTGTAGGGTTTTTTCCGAGTTCACATGTCGCAGATTTCCTGTGCAGATTCAGCACTGCGAATCCATAGCATTTTACAGTACAAATATTTTTTTTCCCTTAAATCCCGTTTAAAGTTGTGGATTTCATTGCAGTTTTCACCCCATTCCATGCATATTAACGCCACAACCAAATGCAACACTAAGGCTGCGTTCACACATTGCGTATTTTGCTGCGCTTTTTTACGCGCGCTTTTTCAAAATACGCAATGTG
Organism: Allobates femoralis; assembly: GCA_033576535.1. Lineage (NCBI taxonomy): Eukaryota > Metazoa > Chordata > Amphibia > Anura > Aromobatidae > Allobates > Allobates femoralis. The sequence continues at coordinate 356,912,557 of JARQOC010000001.1, forward strand.
CCTTTTGTCTGCCAGCAAAATGAATGTGAAATTCACTTTGCAGTGCAGACATTGCGCAAAAATACGCAGTGCGTTTATGGGAGAAAATGCAGCTGCATAAAGAATTGAGATGTCAATTCTTTACGCGGCTGCTCCTGCGTTTTCTCCCTGTGATGTCACAGAGGGGAGGAAGAATCCTGCTTCCTCCTCCCCTCTGTGACAGCCCCATTAGATTTCGCAGTGTATTAATATACACTGCGAAATCTAAATTAAACAAAAGCAAGTGTATGAAAAATAAAAAAGAATGAATACTTTACCTGTCCGACGCCTTTTCCCGGTGTCTGGTAATGAGGCCAAGCGAGATGTCTTCTGCCAGGACCTGCCGTGATGTCAGAGGCGCGTTCCCAGCGCTAATTGGGCGCTTGCGGTCATGTGATACATATCACATGACCGCGAGCAGCCAATCATCAGCGCCGGGAACGCCCCTCTGACGTCACCGCAGGTCCTGGCAGAAGACACCTCGCTTGGCGCCGGACACCGGGAAAAGGAGACGGACAGGTAAAGTATTCATTCTTTTTTATTTTTCATACACTTGCCTTTGTTTAATTTAGATTTCGCAGTGTATATTAATACACTGCAAAATCTAATGGGCGATCACAGAGGGGAGGAGGAAGCAGGATTCTTCCTCCTCTCTGTGACATCACCGCACTTTCTGGAATAAAGAAAGCGCAGTGTGTGAAAGCCCCTGCGTATTTTGTTGCGCTTTTTTGCGCGGCTGAAAAACGCAGCAAAAAAGCGCGTGCAAAAAAGCGCAACAAAATACGCAATGTGTGCACGCAGCCTTCATCTGCATGTGTTACTTGCAGACTTCCTTGTAGATGTGTAACCAAATCTAATGCAGAGAATTTGTATGTGTGAATTTAGTCTCACAGCGAGATGTTTAATCTAAAGAAATCAGATGTACTGTAAACAATTCAAGAAAATAAAGCTGTAGACCAAATATTGAAAGATCAAGTCAGAATGTAAAATTTACTGCTCACTGACCAACATGTAACATTGAAGGAAAAGCGCCTCTTATACCTTGGTGATGTGTGTTGTTGTAGTGGTTAGAACGGAGTCAGATGTGATTGTCTGAGCACTCAGTAATACCCCTGGCTCACTGTCTCCACCACCATCCAGCTTCATCGGGAAGAAAAAAAAAAAGAAACCAGTTAGCCAATATTATTCAAAATGCCCATGAATTCCCTAGTCCACATTGTAAAAGGGTGAAAAAATTCTACATAATGCTAGAGACTAAAATTCTCAAAACTATTATCATTATTATTATTATCATCATTAATAATTATTATTAAAAGTAATGGTCGAAGGAATATAATAAAGCTTCGTTTTAAAGGGTCTGTCAGAGACCAGCAGCTTTCCTCCTAACTTCATATCTAATATATCCCTCTAATCTATGCTTTTATGTAATATACTTCATTTATTAATTCGCTACAGTTCCATCTTTATACTGTCTAATATCTATTTTTTTGTTCTTCCATTCCCTGCTTCATGACATACCATGCGAGTCCCACTCAGTGCCTGCTGGGATCCTCACAAAGAGCATCAGACAAGCCCCAGACACTTTCTCAGCCCCTCCCAGAAATAAAGTGTCACTTTGACTCTGGTTCCAGGGGCGGGGCTCTCAACTACTTACAAAGATCTCTCCAGCGCCCCTTCATCGTAATGTGAACTATCAGCTCCACCCTATTCTCCCCTACCTGCAGTCCATACTCTCAGTCCCCCATCCCCCCTCCCCACAGTGTGCCTTCTCAACACTCCCCCTGAAACCGCCCCCAGCCCTCTCCATTCTTATCCACTTACCGCAATGTGGTACGACATCTTCCCTGACATAATGTCTCTCCCTCTGTGAAATCGTTAATGTGAGGTCAGTTGTGCAGAAGGGTATAAGCACCGCCAACAAGTGACATCAATAGAAGCTCCCGACTCATCAATATGCATAAGACCCTGGATACCCACTGACATCACTTATGTGCTCCTGCGCGGCTGGTCTGACATTCTCGATCGCACAGAGAAAGACAGTATCTCTCGGAAGATGTCACACTGCACTGTGGGGAGCGGGAAGGAATGGGGGTTAATGGGGGGGAAGAAGTTGGGAAGGCTGAGAACGCACAATGCAGGAAGAGAGGAAGAAGGGGGACTTAGAATGCAGACTGTGGGGAGGGGAGAAGCGGGTGGGGATGAAAATTCACACTGCAGGGTGGGGAGAAGGGGGGCTGAGAAGACACACTGCTGGGGGCGGGTAACAACAGGGGGAGGGGGCGGAGGGGTTGAGGAGGCTCACTACTGAAAAATGTGAAGAAGGGGGGCTGAGAATGTGGATTGTGCGGAGGGGAGAAAAGGGGCTGGTGACCTTTTTAAACATTTGGACAGCCCCACCCCTGAAAAAAAGTGTCACAGTGAAGTTCTGTTTCAGGGAGGAGCTGAGGAAGTGCCTGGGGCCTGTCTGACACGATGTGAGGATCCCAGCATGTACCAGGGCACTCACACGGAACGTCATCAGTCAGGAGATAGGAAAAAAAAACAACAGCTTCTAGAGAGGGAACCGTAGGGAATTAATAAAGGAAGTACCGTATATTCAAAAAAATAGCTTTGATTAGAGGGATAAATTAGATAAGAAGTGAAGAGAAAAGCTGCTGGTCTCAGACTGACTTTAAAACACCACTCCAGTGTTTTTTTTATATTTAACTGCTGGAGCTGTGCTTTAAGTCTCAGGTCTTCTTTTTACCCTCCAACATCTGTTTTCAACGTTGCTTCCAGTTAGTCTCCCTTAATTTAAGGTCTACCAGCTTCTTCTTTAATGGAGTGCACCAGAGGTTACAAATCAATATAAATCTATGAAAGCCTTGTATTGAGTGCTTCTGATATAACTTATGACTTCTGGTCAGTCGTAAAAAGAAAGAAAAAAAAAAAAGCGCTGGAAGGGGAGTATAATATTGGGGGAGGGGACTTGCATTTAAAGCGCCACTCCAGCACTGAAATAAAAAAAAATAAATGTGGGAGTGGCGCTTTAAATCTGAATTACTTGAGCGTGGATTTATTTCTGATGGGTCAAGATGTCCTTTTGTCCAAAATGGCAGGAATGTTATACCATAATAAAAGATTATATACTCAGTAATTCTAACCCCCCTCCACTTCAGCACAGGTGGCTCCAAAAGCCAATATATTAAGTCAGGAACTGAAACATCCAACTTTTTCTGTCACCTGACTGCTGCCGCCGATCACAAGCTTGGTGGGCAGGTGACAGAATAAGTGCCATCACTATCTGTCCAGACAAAGATCACCAGTGCAACATAAAAAAAAAAAAGACCAACACAATGAAGGAAAGTGAGTGTAGACCTCCATACTTCTTCTCAGTGCCCTCCAAATATAGATGCAGCTCACCGCTTTAAAGCTGAAAAATGGCATTGAAACTCAAAGTGGACTCATTAATTCAACTTTATATCTGGAGCGCTCCCCATTTTGCTTTTTATATATATATATATATATATATATATATATTTTTTTTTTTTTTATCTATTTTTTTTTTCCCCCCTTTTTAAATGTAGATATGTATATATACACATCACACACATTTTCTTTTCAATATTTGTGTTTTTAAATATATATATATACACATATATATATATATATATATATATTATATATTGTGTGTGTGTGTGTGTATATATATATATACACACACATACCCATATAGATATAAGTTGAAAATACTTGATATTAAAATATTAAACAGGAACATCATTGTGATTTCAGTCATTTTATTCAAGCCTAAAAGACTTGTAAACCAAAAGGTAAGGCAGTAAAATCCATCGCCTCCATATCCCTTAAGCTAAAATATATTCGTTGTTGTTTCTAAGCAACCGCAGGCTACATGTCCTGTCCTATATAGTGAATGTCATTTATTATTTCTGGATTATTAATAATGCATAGCTGGCGTCTGGTCTGAGATTCAACTTTGGCACGTTGTAGCCAAGATTTTCTTCTTTTTATTTTTAGGAACATTACATGTCCTTTAATCATGATAATACATACAACAGTAGCCGAATTGAAAAAAATCAATAAATGAAAGACTCTAGCTGTTCCTCCTGGAGATATATTTACATAGAGCCCCTGTACCATGAATACAACAGGCTTTACTTTTATGTTGAGTTGTGCTATTTCATCACATAACCTGTTGACAGCTATAACTAACAATTAGCCTTCAGAAATAGACAGGTCCTCTGTATCGATAAAACTAGACATGAAATAAAAGTTTTCTTGCTACAAGAAAGTCACAAATGAGTATTTACAAGATCCCGAGGGCTGTCAGAACTGAAGATTTAAGGAGCAAAGATAAAACAAGTTATTTCCTGAGCGAATGATCATTTACATAAAAGGGAAGACATTTTTTTTTAAAGAGATTAGTAAAAGAAAGCCTTTGTTTTGTTTTCATAGGTTTCCACAAGATATTATTTGTTATACAAGAGTGCAGAACTTTGTAACATAACATGACCAGGCATCGTCATCATAACAAGCCCCCAAAAAGAGTCTACCTGGGCAGATTCGAAGGTAATGGTTTTTGTCTCAGTCTGAACTATTGGGACTTCTTTTGTTGAGATTTCAGTCCTCTGTGTGGCATCAGAAATGGTGACCATCTCTGTTTTCACCACTGGAGGCTAGAGAGAAACAAGCACAGAAATTCTTACACAAAGTAAATTACATTCTGTAAATAAAAATTCAAGGTGATCTTCTCTAGCCAGGACTGTCAGACAAATAAAATTAACTACGGTAACTAATGAGGTCTCTTCATTATTAAATGGAATCTGTCACCAAGTTTTTGCCTCCTGATCTAAGAGGGGAAATAATATAGCTGCAGAAACTAGGATTCTAGTGATAGGTCACTTACTTGGCTGCTTTTTGTAGTTCTGAAAAAAAATCATTGTTTCATTAGCAGGAGACTAAATCACTATAAGACAAACTCCTGCTGCCATGCAGTCATTCATCTTCATGGGCTCAGTATAATAATGCCCCATCACAGATTGGAAGCTCACTATGCACAATCAGTGGTTTGGGCAGGGGTATACAGAGCTCAGCATTCAGAGAACTGGTCGATTAAAAAGTGATTTTCACCAAAACTGAGGCAAGCAGCGCATTAAGTGATACCTCGCTAGAATCAGTCTTTACCCCTACATCATGCTGTTCTCAGATGGGGTAGCAAAAACCTGATGACACATTCATTGTTAATCTTTTGGGTGGAGGAAGATCTTAAATCCCAAAGGTTAATTGGGAACTATATTTGATGATCAGATAGGTCATCAGTATGATATCTGTAGGGGTAGACTTTACAGTACTTTCATCAAAGAGCTGCCTAGAAACAATAACAGGACCATGCTTTATTAGTGACCATTCCTGGTATTACAACTTACGACAGCTTCGTCCCATCCAAGGGAATTGGATGTGAACACAACAAAGGATGCCCTACAAACAGCTGAGAGTCTGCTCCCCATCAATATAGTATTGCTGACTAATGATAAGCCTTTACATCTGCCAACTGAAGACTGTTGAAGATAGAGGAGTGGAGTATTGTCCCCTAAAAGCTTGAGAATGTTGGCCACATAAGCAGTTTCACAAGGTAAATCTTAACTATCAGCAGGAGGATATCTTTCCAATACAAAGACATTTTTGATTTGCTAAAAGTCCACCTCTCCTAATTTCTATATCTTGAGTGTTATGAATAATTTAAAGAATTTAGTGATATCATTAAACAGTTAACAGTATTATAGTGACAAAAGCATTAGAAATGATACAAACAATTGGGAATTGTAAGCAGCCACACAATTAGTTATTAGGTACATGCACAGAGCTAAAGGAAGGAACTCATAGACCACACGGAAAGTACAACACGAACGGAAGAGACAAACCAAGATCCAAATGTATATCAAACATGGAAGATGGAAAATTATGGTGCAATTAAACATGGAAAAGAAAAATATGGTGTACTGAATAAATGACAGTGGAAAGAAGTGCATCAACTGGAAAGAGACAGAAGCCATAGTCATTGGTTTGCCTTTTTGGTAGCTGACACCTAAACCTCCTTCATAAACGCTCAGTGGGTAAGAACCATCATAACAGAATGGATAGGTACACACTGAAACTCCCATTCTGTTGGACCCATTTACCTCTGAACAACAAATAATTTGGGCAGAAGCATCAACATCGATGTGAGAAACATCGCCATTAATTTTGCTTTGCTCTTCCAGAAGAACTTCATGCTTTTCTTCCACTTTTTCTTCACTTTCATATGTATTAATGGTAATTTCCTGGGATATGACTTCAGTCTTTTCTTGTATCTCTGTAACAGTTAAAGTCACAGTATGTTCTTCGTCCATCTGAGACTCCTCCACTGGTTCGACTTCCTTCACGTCTTCAGCACTTTCTTCAGGTTCTTCTGGTATAACATGCTCGAAAGATCTACCTTCAGCTTTGTATTCTACCTCTTCATTCTCACTCTCGCTACTGCTATCGTAAGATGACACTGACTGGGTGTCATTTTGATCCAATTCTTTCACTTCTGCCATCTGTTCAGTCACATCATTATGGTGTTCAATGTCTCCATTCATTCCAGCTGTCAGGTCTTCCTTCATAGTGTCATTTGTATAGTCAGAATCTGCCTGCTTTTTCTGTTCCACTACGTTCTGTATCTCATCTGAGTTCTATATGGAAATGGATGAGGAAAATAAAAGCATATGAATAAATAAAACAAATTAAAAATAAAATTAAGATGCCGAATTTCATGGAGGACATAAAAAAAAATGATGAAATCAACTGAAAAGTGGGAAAATGTGATGGTGATTAAGATGAACTTTTTGGTACTTATAGTACAATCTGAGCACCTCAAGGGCATCACTCAGGCCAGTGCGCATCCCTCTTGTTCTGGGCAAAAGTTTCTGTGGGACACAAGTACACATAAAGGACACAATCAATACATATACACAATGAGACACAAAATATTTCAGGGAAACATTTCAGCTAAAATAAAAGGACAGAACAAAAAACAAAAACACAAAGACATAACAGAATATTGAATAAGTAGCCCAGTGCGGAACCTGCTGATAACATGGGGGATTTACATACCATATCTGACTCTGCCCTACAAGAAGAGATAAACTCTGCATAATACACACATGTATGTTATGGTTCCCAGATCATAGCAGTCTATAGATTTATGATTAACGGTTCTTGGGGTTGTCCAAAATTAGCACTTTGTAGTCCTTAGAAAACCCGCCATACTGTTACCAGCTCTGATGGTGGTCGGGTGTACACAGTGAATGGAGCCAGAACAGCACAGCTGTAGTGGCCACTGCCAAAAGCTGTGGCTCAATTCCCATTCACTTCCAAAGGAAATGATCTGAAGATCTTGGCGCCAGTACACAGAGGTGTGCTGGACCGCCTGTCATGACTACGTTCAGAAAGGTTTCCATAACACTGCAATTATTTCCTCTATGAGAGCGTCTCATATTGTGAAGTGGGACTCGCCAGTTGTTGATTAGGGCCAACCGGGGAGGCCATTTCCACAGAAGTGCATTGTGTTTTCTCTGGTCGCAGTAATTTTGGGCCCTGACTCATTATCTATTAATTTTAATGTTATAACAGAGCTCAGAAACAAAAATAAAGCAGTGTTTTTCATTTTGCCATACATTTCCACAGTGGAGGGAAGGGCATCACCTTGGCATGCCTGGTGACGCTAGGTTTGAGAATGCCTGCTTTATAATAACATGAAATGCATGTGTTACAAATACATGATCACCTTCAAAATCAGGAATTAGAGAATCCCGTCAGCAGGTTTTTGCTATGTAATCCTTCAGCATCATGAGGCAAGGACAAAGACTCTGATTCCAGCGATGTATCACTTTTACTGGGTGCAGAAGTTATTATAAAATCTCCATTTTCTCTCGTGCAGATTTAGCAGTGCTTAGTTGCTGATCTGTGTATAACCTCATCCACACCACAGTTTTCTGTGCACAAGGTATAGTGACAGAGAACTGCTAATTAGTACTAAGTGCATAGTTGTCAGGCTAGCACTAGGACAACTGTCCGCTAGTGATAATCTTTTGCTGATAAGCAAAAACACAACACACAGTAAGGGACATCACTGTATCCAGCTCTCTTCCTCCCACTTCAGGTGTCCCCAACCAGTGGCTCGGGAGCCATATGTGGCTCGCTGCCCCAGGATGGGTGGCTCATGACTGGCTGCTAGCTTGGTGTGTTCATATCAGGTCTAGCGAACACCTACAAAGAGCACTGCACAGATGGGGACTTTTGAAAGTAGCACTGGTAAGAGGAGCAGATTTCGATGCACAGATATTGCGTGTAGGGGAAGTATGTTAATATTGTTGCCTGGAGAAAGGATGATACAGCCAGTAACAGGTTGCTTAGTGATGAATACGATGTCATTCTGACATTAAGAGCTCCCTCCACATCGTATAGGGGCAAAGTGGGAACCCCTAGATGCAAGAATACTGCCTAATAAGGGAGTAGGGCATATGATCCCACTGTGATTTCCAAAGGGAAGCTTTGACTGTAATAATACTAGTAATGGGGGGCTCTGGCTGTGGCTTGCGATAATCTTTCACAGCTGAATGTGGCTCTTAAGGTAAGAAAGGTTGGGGAATACTGCCTTATGTCATGGTGAACTGAGGTTACACAGAAAAACCTGTTAACATTTTCCCTTTAAAAATTAGCCTGTTTCCCAATCACTACGTAAACAAAAATGAAAACATTACAAATTTACTTTGCCAACCATAAATATGAAAAGAGCAAATAGGCTACTTTATTACAAGACAAGCAACTTTATTTCTAAAAATTGTAGTCACTTTACAAACATCTACTGTGGGAATTTTATCAAATAATTATATGTACACCTATATTTCCTAACCAGATGAAATTATTAGGGATAATATAAAAATGGTCGTCTCCCCTAATGTTCTTTGACACAGCTTCAGATACTGATGCAATACAGCCTAAATGTGGAGCAGGATATCACTGCTGGAGCCAGTGTCCAATACAATTACCAGTGTGGTCACTGATTGCCTTCAGCAGTCACATACCATCCACATAGGAACAGAAAGTAAGGAGACTGGCAAGGGGAATTGGGACTTTTTTTGCCTACAATGGTTCAGTTTTAATATCCCAAATAAAAAAGAAGCAAACAATTCCCTAAATTTACCTTACCACTATTTTTTTTATATGTTATTTCCCTTAATTTAGAAAAAAAGGGATTGTCAAAATTCCCATCGGAATTGGGACGCTCTTGGCATTAGAGCCACAGTTCTACTCACTTGAAAGGGAATGAGCTGCAATACCACACTCAGGGGTGGAGGGATAGCACTTTATTTTCTAATTGATTGTATTTATGGGTACCTTGCAAAGTGTTTCTAAGGACAGTTCAGGTATGGGACACGAGTATTTGATAGCAGAAATTGCTGCACTAAATTTACATCTCCTGGCAGGAAAAACGCGTTGATGTGCTTTTGATGCGTTTTTTTTTGCATGCATTTTAATGCATTCTGGGGTGGAAAAATGCTTCAAATACAATGAAAGAATTGACATGCTGCTGATTAATTTCTTCACCAAATCTGCTAGGGAATGGAAAGCAATGTGCACAAAACTTATGGATTCTCATTGACTTTACTGGCATAAGAATTTGCTGTCCTTTTGTGACAAAATTAAATTTAAAAAGATGCATCATAACGCTATAAAAACGCTCTTTGTGCACCGGGCCTACCTATTTCAGATCATAGCAGAATTTCAAAATTGCCTTAAAAGTGGTTGGGATTCCATTTTTGAGACCTACCCACGAAAAGTGCAAAACTGTGCAGCAGCATTATGTTACTGCATAAGCCGCATAGACCGCCGTGTATGGCACCAATAGGAAGTCTATGGAACCTGTACTCAACTTTATATGTGTCTCATCAAGAAGCTGAATGTTTCTATACAGTGTTGTAAGTGATTGGCAGTGGTCTCAGGACAAATACCCCCAGGAATCTAAAGCACAGCTGAAGGACTAAAGTACTATTGAAATCTGAAATGTAAATGTAAGTCTTTCTTTAAAAGGATTGGCCACTTTCTCCTGTTTTTCAGCATTACTCCCAAACTGACCAGGGCTTCTGTGGATAAAATGGCTACTGGTACTGGGGCATGTGACCAAACGAGTCCTTCAGCCGCGTCTGATTATAATAAACTTCACATGGGCAAGCTGCTTTTCTACTGGAGGAGACTGATACCCTCCATCACTAAAGGAGAACTTGCACACCTCCTCTCCAGATCGTACGTCACCACTTGTGCACTGGACCCCATTCCACTTCCTCCCCAACCTCACACACACACTTATCTCAGCCCTAACCCACCTCTTCAACCTATCACTAACTTCTGGTATCTTTCCTTCTGCTTTCAAACATTCAACAATTACACCTATCTTAAAGAAGCAATCCCTCGGCCCCATTCTACATCCAGCTACCGACACATATCCCTGCTCCAGTTCGCTTCCAAACTTTTCGAAAAGCATGTCCACACTGTACTCTCCAACTCTCTCTCTCTGACTACCTTCAATCCAGCTTCCGCCCCCCACCACTCTACCGAACCTGCCCTGACCAAAAGTGTCACTTTATGGGTTTATAACTCTGGAAATCTTCAACGGATCCCGGTGATTCAGAGAATGATTGCTTGTAACATATTGAACTTAATGTTAGTTGTTAAATTAGGTTGATAATTTTCAAATTTCATTATTAAAGAAAACGAAATTTGGAAAAATTTTTTGATATTTCGCAATTTTCATTTTTATATTGTTAAACTAGAGAGTTAAATTACACAAAAAAAGTTAATAAATAACATTTCCCACAAGTCTACTTTACATCAGCATAATTTTGGAAACAAAATATTTCTTTGTTGGGAAGTTAGAAGGGATTCAAAGTTCATCAGCAATTTCTCATTTTTCCAATAAAATTTACAAAGCCACTTTTTTTAGGGACCACTTCACATTTGAAGTCACTTTGAGGGGCCTAGATGACAGAAGACACCCAAAAGTGACAACATTCCAAAAACTGCACCCCTAAAGGTACTCAAAACCAGATTCAAGAAGATTATTTACCCTTCAGGTGCTTCATAGGAACTAAAGCAATGTGGAAGGAAAAAATGAACATATTACTTTTTCCAACAAAAATTTTATTTTAGCCTCAAATAATGCATTTTCACAAGGGTAACAGGAGAAAATGAACCCTAAAATTTGTTAATCTATTTCTCCCGAGTACGCCGATACCAGATATGTGGTCGAAAAATCACTATTTGGGCACATGCTACAGCTCGGAAGGGATGGAGCGCCACTTGACTTTTTGAATTGAAATTTAGCTGGAACTGTTACCTAACAAAATGTAATGTTTGCAGAGCTCCTGATGTGCCTAAACAGTAAAAAAAAACCACTAGTGACCCTATTTTGGAAACTAGACACCCCCATGGAACTTATCTAGATGTTCGGTGAGCAATTTGAACCCCCAGGAGCTTCACACAACTTTATAACGTTGAGCCGTGAAAATTTAAAAAAAAATACTTTTCTTCCACAAAAATATTCTTTTAGCCTCAATTTTTTTCATTTTCACAAGGGCAACAGGATAAAATGGATTCTAAAATTTGTTGAGCAATTTCTCCTAGGTACACAGATACCTCATGTTGCAGAAAACCACTGTCTAGGCGCATGGCAGGTCTGAGAAGGTAAGGAGCAACATTTGACATTTCAAGCGGAAAATTAACTGCAATTGTAGCGGACACACTAACTTCATAGCTTCATATATTGAGCCGTGAAAAAAAAAAGTACTTTTTTTTTCCATAAAAATGCTCTTTTGGCCTCATTTTTTTCATTTTCACAAGGGCAACAGGATAAAGTAGGTCCTAAAAATTTGTTAGGCAATTTCTCCTGAGTACTCCAGTACCTCATGTGTGATGAAAAAAACACTATTTGGATGCATGACAGGGCTCTAAAAGGAGGGAGTGACATTTTGGAACATAGATTTTGATGGCATGGTCTGTGAGTGTCATGTCTTGTTTGGAGAGCCCCTGATGTGCCTAAACAGCGGAAACCCCCCCACAAGTCACAACATTTTGAGTTCTCTTGCCATGGGGAGCCCTGGGGAACTCAGCGAGTGATGTTACCACTCCCCTGTGGCAGTCTCTGACTGCTGTGGGTGACGTCACTCACTGAGTCTCTGCAGACTCAGCGAGAGGATGCTTGTTGTTGAAGTATCGTGGAGGGTAATATGGAAGTAATAATGAGGGAGTAGAGATATGTTTGTTTTTTGTTCTAATAAATTTTTTTCTCTGAGTGTTGTGTATTATTTACTAGAAATTCCTAATGGCCGAGTTTAACATTGGCCCGACATCATGAATCTTGGGCATAATGCCAGCTGCCAATACAAAGCTGGCATTAACTCCTTTATTACCCAGTTTGCTACCAAAACCAGGGCAACTGGAAGAGTCAGGGTACAGAACCAGAAAATGGTGCCACTAATGAATGCGCTACTTTCTGGCGTGGCTGTGGGGGGCCCAGAATGTTTGGGTCTCTCCATGTTGAGGATTACAGCCCCCTAGAAGCCAAGTTGTACCTGGCCGCCAACCAAAAATCCGGCGAAGCTCCATGTCGTTTTTTTTGTATTTTTAGAAATAATTAAAAAAAAAAAAAAAAAAAAAAACAACAAGGAGCTTCACTGTATTTTTGTTTCGCCAGGCAACTACAACTAAAGCAGCTTGGGGCTAGAATCTTCAGCATGGAGAGACCCAAGCGTTCTGGCCCAACAGGCTGCAAATTGCAGCTTGCAGCCGCCTCAGAAAATGGCCAATTCATTGAAGCGCCATTTTCTGGCTCTGTACCCAGATTCATCCAGTTTCCCTGGTACCGGTGGCAAACTGGGTAATAAAGGGGTTAATGCCAGCTTTTTTATTGGCAGCTGGCATTAAGCCCGAGATTCATGACGTCAGGTCAATGTTAGACCCGGCCATTAGGAATCTCTAGTACATAGTGAAAAAAAATACACCACACAAAGAAAAAGCTTTTTATTAGAAACAAAACACAAATTTAGACTCCATTTTTATTTTATCCTCAGACGTAGTCCACAACGATGGTCCTACGACGCTCGATCAACTCTGCTACCTCCAGAGACTTCAGCAAGAGATCAAGAGTCCTCTTCCTGCAGTCTCTGGGGTTACACGGATGGTGGACTGTATCGCAATGATCTGCCATACAGTGCACCATCAGTGTGACCTTAGACTGCAGCAAGGGATCAAGCGTCATCTTGTTGTAGTCTCTGGGGTCATAGCGATGATATATGGCAGATCATTGCCATACAGTGCACCATCACTGTGACCCCACAGACTACAACAAGAGGACACTTGATACCTTGCTGCAGTCTCCGGAGTCTCACTGATGGTGCACTGTATGTCAAATCATTGTCATACAGTACACCTTCACTATGACCCCGGAAACTACAAGAGGATGCTTGATCACTTGCTGCAGTCTCGGGGGTCACTGTGATGGTGCACTGGCAATGATCTGTCACACAGTGCACCATCATTATGACCCCAGAGACTACAACAAGGGATCAAGCGTCCTTTTTGTTGTAGTCGCTGGGGTCATAGTGATGGTGCACTCTATAGAAGATCATTGCCATACAGTGCACCAACACTATGACCCCAGAGACTACAACAAGAGGACGCTTGATCCCTTGCTGCTGTCTCTGGGGTCAGTGATGGCGCCCTGTATGGCAATGATCTGCCATACAGTGCAGATTGACATACAGTGCACCATCACAGTAGCAAAACCCAAGTCTCACATGATCTCCGAGGCTTTGGTCAGGTGACCGGATGTTGTCATGGCAACGTCAGGTTACCATGGTGATCAGCTCATTGCAATGTAATTACAATGAGCCGATCACCGTGGGGAGAGATAAGACATTGTATGCTCCCTCTACCCGGAGGTGCTGTGATCGGTGACACAGAGCTAGGACACAGCGATCACATAGTGATCGCTGTGCCTAACTGTCAGATCGCCCCCCTGCAGCCTGATCTCCATGCAGGGAGATCAGGCTATGGAAGGAGTAGCGGGCACAAGCAGCCTACACTATCGCCATGCTTCAGCTGATGAGAGAGATCACTCCCATTAGCGCTGGAGGGGGCGATACCCACCCCCTCCAGTGCTTCCTCCTATGGAAGGGGCTATGAAAGCCCCTTCCATAGCTGGAGTGACAAACGCAGGAATTGGCTGTTAAACAGCCAATAAAAGCGATCATGGGGGTGGGGAATCCACCCCCCTGACATCAAGCCCTGGTGTTCTGCGATAAGAATCACAGAACACCAAGGCGCAATGGAGTTCACCGCGGCAACAGTGCCGCGATCTCACCATGACATAATGGCACGTCATAGGTCGGAAAGACACTGCAACCTATGATGTCCCATTATGTCAAAAGACGGAGAGGGGTTAAAGGGGATTTCCCACAAACAAAATTAATTTTAATCAATAGATCTTGGAATAATAATTTCTACAACTGAATATTTAAAAAAATATGTTCCTGAGCTGAGATAATGTTATATATGTGTCCCAGCTATGTACAATGTAATGGCCGGGTCTGACCGTACAGGGACATGGTCTGCTCATACCATATCTCCTGTGCTGAGGTAATGTTATATACCGTATATACTCGTGTATAAGCCGAGTTTTTCAGCCCAAAATTTGGGCTGAAAAGTCCCCCCCTCGGCTTATACACGGGTCTATACGGTAGACCCGTGTGGTGGGGGCTGTGTGGTGGGGGCGTGTGGAGGCTGGAGGAGGCGGGGGGGGCTGCTGTATGAGCGGCCCCGTCACGTGGGGCCGCTCATTATATATGCACTGCTTCCCCCTGTCAATCAGCGCAGGGGGAAGCAGTGCATATGGCCCCCCCCAAAAGCTGGCACTGTCCCCCCTTGTAAGGGCCCCCACCCGGTGCTTATACATTACCATCCCGGTGTTCTGATCGGCGCCGCTCCTCGTGCTGCGTCGCCGTCTTCATCCTCCCGTCCGCGCTCGCTGCATCCATCCGGGTTCTCCGGCGGTCGCAGCGATATGACGTCATCGCGCGACCGCCGGAGATCCTGGATGCAGCCAGCGCGGGAGGATGAAGACGGCGACGCAGCACGAGGAGCGGCGCCGATCAGAACACCGGGATGGTAATGTATAAGTAGCGGGAGGGGGAGGCCTTACAAGGGGGGACAGTGCCAGCTTTTGGGGGCTGTTGGTACCCCCAGGGGCTGCTGGGTACCCCCTGGGGGCTGTTGGTCCCCCCTGGGGGCTGTTGGTACCCCCAGGGGGCTGTTGGTACCCCCAGGGGGCTGCTGGGTACCCCCTGGGGGCTGCTGGGCACCCCCTGGGGGCTGTTGGTACCCCCAGGGGGCTGCTGGTACCCCCAGGGGCTGCTGGGTACCCCCTGGGGGCTGTTGGTCCCCCCTGGGGGCTGTTGGTACCCCCTGGGGGCTGTTGGTACCCCCAGGGGGCTGCTGGTACCCCCAGGGGGCTGCTGGGTACCCCCTGGGGGCTGTTGGTACCCCCTGGGGGCTGTTGGTACCCCCTGGGGGCTGTTGGTCCCCCCTGGGGGCTGTTGGTCCCCCCAGGGGGCTGCTGGTACCCCCTGGGGGCTGCTGGGTACCCCCTGGGGGCTGTTGGTCCCCCCTGGGGGCTGTTGGTACCCCCAGGGGGCTGCTGGGTACCCCCTGGGGCTGTTGGTACCCCCAGGGGGCTGTTGGTACCCCCAGGGGGCTGCTGGGTACCCCCTGGGGGCTGCTATATGTACCCCTGGGGGCCTGCTGTATACCACTGGGGCTGCTGTATACTACCACTGGGGCTGCTGGGGCTCCTGTATACTACCACTGGGGCTGCTGTATACTACCACTGGGGCTGCTGGGGCTCCTGTATACTACCACTGGGGCTGCTGTATACTACCACTGGGGCTGCTGGGGCTCTTGTATACTACCACTGGGGCTGCTGGGGCTCCTGTATACTACCACTGGGGCTGCTGGGGCTCCTGTATACTACCACTGGGGCTGCTGTATACTACCACTGGGGCTGCTGTATACTACCACTGGGGCTGCTGTATACTACCACTGGGGCTGCTGGGGCTCC
The DNA here is from genome assembly GCA_033576535.1 of Allobates femoralis. Taxonomy (NCBI): domain Eukaryota; kingdom Metazoa; phylum Chordata; class Amphibia; order Anura; family Aromobatidae; genus Allobates; species Allobates femoralis. The sequence continues at coordinate 356,928,767 of JARQOC010000001.1, forward strand.
TGTATACTACCACTGGGGCTGCTGGGGCTCCTGTATACTACCACTGGGGCTGCTGGGGCTCCTGTATACTACCACTGGGGCTGCTGGGCTCCTGTATACTACCACTGGGGCTGCTGGGGCTCCTGTATACTACCACTGGGGCTGCTGGGGCTCCTGTATACTACCACTGGGGCTGCTGGGGCTCCTGTATACTACCACTGGGGCTGCTGGGGCTCCTGTATACTACCACTGGGGCTGCTGGGGAATCTGTATACTACCACTGGGGCTGCTGGGGAATCTGTATACTACCACTGGGGCTGCTGTATACTACCACTGGGGGGCCTGTATACCACACTGCTGGGGGCTGTATAACTGTGCTGGGGTCCACCCTCGGCTTATACACGAGTCAATAGGTTTTTCCAGATTTTTGGGGCAAAAGTAGGGGGGTCGGCTTATACACGGGTCGGCTTATACACGAGTATATACGGTATGTGTCCCTGCTATGTACTGTGTAATGGATGTGTCTGATCGCACAGGGACATGGTCTGATCATACCACATCTCCTGGGCAAGGAAGGAAGTAAAAAAGTATATAAACATACTACAGGATCGCAATAATTTTCTCTTTGAGGTAAAACATTACTTACAAACAGGCAGGTAAATGTTTAACCTCACAAAAAGAATCAGCTGTGATCCCGTGCTATAATGTCTGTATACTCTTTTGAGTCCTTTTGCATTCCTTTAAATACAAAAATTCTACTTACAAATTTTTTCAGTGCCAAGTTTTTTATTAACTATACCATAGACCGGATCCTACTTGTGAACCTTCTGACCAGAAGTGCCATGTTCTTCACTGCTATAGAACTCTTACATTCAAACATACATAGCCTAATGGAAGTCCTGAGAAGGTCCGTTATGCAAACCAAATAAAATCTAGCTGTGTAAAATCAATAACGCCAATAGTAATTCAATGAGAATAACAACCTTCCTTTAAAATGAGAAGCACAAGCCATACTGTATTCATATTAAAATGTGTTCTAATGAGTCATTTACAAGTTGTAGTCAAATTCTGGAGTCTACCACACTGAAGATTCACCACTTGACACGTTCCTCGAAAAAAAAAAAAAAAAAAAAACACAATGCACCTCACTTAGCATCCCTGTGAAATGCATATAATCAGCCCCTTCTCATTCTCAAGGCAATAACCCTTCAGCTCAAATTGGGAACTGAAAGTTTATTATCTTAAACTTCACAAAGAATGAATCGGGGCACTGGACACCTTATACCAATGTAGCAGCAGACAGTCATTAAATGGGGGCGCTCGCCTGTGTCAGCACTAGATAATAGTCCAAATATATAAAGAAAGGAGGCACTCACCCATATGTAAAGTTGATCTCAGGCTTTTTTATTCAGCCTTCCAGCATGAAGCAGGGTGCAGGTTGCAGGGGGGGGGTGGTGGAGGTGCAGACAACAGTGACTGTTTCGGATGTAATCACCAATCAACTGGTCTTTGCTCCAGACCAGTTGATTGGTGATTACATCCCAAACAGTCACTGTTGTCTGCACCTCCACCACCCCCTCCCCTGCAACCTGCACCCTGCTTCATGCCGGAAGGCTGAATAAAAAAGCCTAAGACCAACTTTACATATGGGTGAGTGCCTCCTTTCTTAATATATTTGGAAAGTTTATTATCTACCAGCCTGAGAGAAACAAGACAAGCAGGTAACAAAGGTAACAGGCCGGCATAACCTATCCCAAAATGTAATGCTGTGGTATTATAATCATCTTATCGCAAAGACATTGTCACAAGGTACAGTACGAACATAAAAAAAATACAACAAGCACCAGAAAGACAATGATAACAGCACACAGTATGAAGAAAAGAAAGTGCACCTCAGACAGTGGTGGAGAGTGAGAAACGCAACACGTGTCACTGGGCACACTATCATTCAAAACACTGCCTTCTGTGGTCCGGTGGTTAGAAGACAAGGTAGGAAAGCGATCTTTACTAAAGAGAATGGAAGTTATCTCCTCTTCAAGGCTCTAGACAAGTTAGAAAGTGAAGAGCAGAGAGTTAAGGGAAATAAGGAAATATTAGAGACCAACCAGAAGATGAAATTATTGTGAAGGTGCTACGAGAGCTCAATATACAGTGAAACCAAAGAGAGAATACTGCTGGCTGATAGTCTGGGAAGAAAAAGGAAATTTTTATCAAGAAAGGGTTTAAAAGCTCAACTAATTGTCTCAAAATTATGTTTACGTACAACCATATCATATGATTATGCAAGCAATACATTCAAGTGTTTTAGAAGAGCAATGTGAACAACCTTATGTCCAAATACAGAGCGGCTGCCTCTGCTGGAGTGCCCAAACGGAAGCTTCAATAGCACCACATCCACCAACTGGTGCCCACACAACACACATATATAAACAGAATGGGGACAGCCATCTTGTATAAGTTGTAGTTAACAGTGCTCAGAAATATTCTTTATAGCAGCAACATGGGTCATAGACAAAATTACAATGGAGGTGATCATTAACTGCCATGGGAAAGTAGGCGAGCCTTCAAGCCATTCTCTTACAAGCAAAATAGGAGGAAAGTGTGATGTTTTGCAATTTATTTACAGGTGACGCCCTGTCATAGTAATCCTGACTATGATAATAAAAAGTGATCTCAACTAGGCAACTAGTCAACTAGTCAATGTAACAAAAAACACAGCCACATACTGAAATACTTTAATATGTATACATTGAATAATGGACATCGTAACTATGCCAAGTACTTCATTTTTTAAAACAGTTTATATAGTAGTAATGCTATTCCTATGTCATATCTTCAATATTTGCATAATATAGCAATTTCAGAGTGCAGCCGTATATCTTTTGAATATATTGACTAGTTGTCTCATCTTGCACCGGTTCACACTTGTCTTATTCTTGGAAGTGCTGGTCAGTTTTTTGATATTTGTAATAAACCCCCTTCTAACCGAGCACTCCTTCCCTCCTATCAGCCAATGGAGTGTTAATTAGAGCTGGATCCTGCCGACCCTCAAAATTGTCAGCCTTCAGCCCGGGTACAGGTATATAAGGTTAAGGACCCAACAATGGGGTACACCTTGTCGCTGGTTGTTGGGCTCTCATGAATAGGCCAATTTGTGCACTAACTACTTCATTTTTCAACATAGTTTCTATAGCAGTAATGCAATTCCAATTTCATATATTCAATGTCTACATATAGCATTTCAGAGTGCAGCTATATTTTCATTTATTTCGACTAGATGTTGCAGATTGCACCCATTCACACTTGTCCTATTGTTGGAGGTGCCGGTCAGTTTCTTGATAATTATGTTTAAACATTAGAAATACATTCCCTTTAACAATAAACAAAAAACTTCCTGGAATACCATTAAAATACAAAGTATACCCATTTTACCTTCTAATAAAAGTCTTGTGGGGGCAAATACCCTCTTCTCTATAGTGGCAGGTAATTCTACAGGTTAAACACCTCCATCTTTGGAGAAGTGGTATGCAATTTAGCCTCCAAGAATAAGAGAACTGCCAATATTAGAGGAAGCTATTGGAAAAGTCAATGGACAACCCTTTGTTTTATGTCGCAACTAGACTAATGAAACAAGCCTGATCAAAGTCTCATGGAAAACAGTGAAGTGTAGTCAACTCCCCACTGGAAAGATAAGATTTCCATCCTTCTCTCATTCAATAGTGGAATTAGATTGCATACTCTCTGACGCACAATTTGTATAAAATTGGTAAAAGATTAACATTAGTTAATTACTTGCTTGAAGACTATTGATGTGATTAGTAAGCAAAGGTCTCTTATATGAAAGATTTTAAAGGGGGTAATTATGAACTAACTGAATATTAATTCTTCTCCACATGTGCTCACTAAAGAAAGTAAACCTCTCGCTAAATACCTGTAGTTATTACACAAAGATTACATTATAGTATCAGGAGGTCTGCAAATAAAAGCAAGAAATTAAAAGATTAATAAGACATTAAATGAAGAGAATAGTGCAAGTGAATCAAGTAACTTTGGAATACTGTCACGCGGTTGTCCCAAGTTCTTCACAGACGTGCCCTGTAAATGTGTTCATTGTTAATAAGTGAGAAGACAAGTACTAATGTTCGGCAACTCAAATCAGGCTCTTACAAAACACATGATATGGCAGATATGGTACACCCTGCATTAAAAAAATTATAAAAAAAAGATCGGTGCTATACAGGGCAGATTGGTTTTAAAAAGGCAAATAGGGCAAATCAGTTGTACCATGTGCAGATTTTTACCAAGTTCCTACGGCAAGTGTAGGAGAGACAGTGGTGTCCCTAATGACTTAAGAAGTAAGAAATATAGCTTTAAAGTACATTCAAGTAAAAAATAGTCTTTGGTTGTATTTTATATGTTAAATTAGGAGATTCACAACTGACCAGGCCACCATGTAATAAAGAGTGCCTTTTATACCATACAGTTAATATAGTCACCTTACCAGACATCTCTTAAGGCCCCATCACACACTACGATATCGTTAACGATATTGTTGCAACGTCATCGGTTTGGCGACGTTGCAACGATGTCTAAACGACATGGTTGTGTGTGACATTTACCAACGACGAGGTCGTTCATCGTTGGTAAATGACCTGGACCATAAATTTATCGTTAGTCTCCCGCTGGGCGGCCAGCATCGGCGCGTGTGACAGCGGGGAGACCAACGATGAACAATCTCCCAGCGCTGCACAGCAAGCACTGGGAGCTGGTAACCAGGGTAAACAGCGGGTAACCAAGTGCCGCGCTCTGATTAGTTACCCGCTGTTTACCCTAATTACCAGCGTTCTCGCTGGTCCTGATCGCTGGTGAGTCTGCCTGTGTGACAGCTCACCAGCGATCAGCTAATAATGTCCCAGCGATCCACATCGTTTGGGCCTTTACACTTGATTAGATAAAATATTGAACTTAAACTTTTTTATTAGTATAGCGCCATTTATTCCACGGCGCTTTACATTAACTCTGTATCAAATAATAAAGGACCAGTTTGTTTAGAAGTGTCAAGGATTCTCTTGAATTCTATTTTCAGTTCAATACAACTCACAATAATATATATGACTCCATCACACTGTATATGGTCAATAAAGCTGGAATGTAATGTAATTTAAGTGAACAAAAAACAGAAAAGGACTAGTGATATTAATAATGAAGTAGTGAGTTAAACGAATCTTAGTGAATTTTGGAGTCAAAGATTTTCTTTCTGTCTTGAAGCTATCACCACCTGAAATGACTGTGTGTTTAAGAGAGGAATCTAAATAGATAATATCACTATTTCCTGATGAGTCCATGTTTCAATGAACTAATGACTAATATATTGGTAAATACATTAGCACACTACCCAGACAGATACATAAAAAAGTAACTTAAAACCACTAAATGTGCCGATGCATGCACAAGATAAATCTGTGACATACCCCGTGTGTCTGCAGAGGTAACGGAGTGATACATCGCTTTTCCCATTCGTTGGGACGTGGCTCAGGTGTAGACTCCATGAAAGTGCGCTTGAGCTCACTAATGCTAGCCTGATGTCTCAAAATCTCATCTTGTGTTTTATCCAGATCCTATTAATGGATTATGCAAAAATAAAATACAAACAAAAAAACAAACAAAACAAAAAGACAACTGGACAAGAACTCAAATTTGATGGAAAACAAGTAAGTCACTTTTTAAAGTTAAGAAAATAATAAAACAAAAAAGCAAAGACAAAATGTTTGGCCAGTTTTTAAAGCACTAAAAGCTAATATAGCAATCCCCATTGGCAAAAATAAGACCCACAGGTAGTCAATATGGTAGATCCGATAAACCAAGAAGAAAACAGATCTGCAACATATTGTCATGATGGAGCTGAAGAACAATCAGAATACTATTGAATTTTTCTAAATTAAAATGAAGCTTTACACCCCCACCCCTCCCCAGAACATTCAATAAAAAAGAATATGTGGCTTAACCCAAAGGTTACTGGTTTGAGTGCCCTGACAGGCCAGACATTTCTCTTTACATATGTTGTAAAATCCTTATCAAAGTAATAACTCTGACTTTAGATAAGTGCATAAATTAACTTTTAGTTAATAATGTGGATAATGAAATGAATAATCCATAAGAATGTATGAAAAGTCAGAGCAAATCTTTGATTCTTGAAATGGTCTTCAAGAAACAGCTTATTAAAAAAGCTGCAAAAGCAACATGAATGATTAGTGTTGTTAGAACAGTGCAAAATGTGACAAAACCGACACAGAAACAATAAGAACAAATAAAACATTTAGGGGCAGGTGTACCCTTGAGCCATGTTCCACCTGATTAATGTGGTCATCTTTCACCAGTGGTATAGAAGTTGCACAGCATAGTGATGAGCATATAGAACCTTACATGGACCCACAGGTCATCTGTGAGGAGTTTACACCTGAGGTCACGGCATGCACGCCTCTCCCCCCACCGCTCATGCATTTCATGCACTGTGTCCTGAGCAGCAGCTGGCATGTAATAGCCCCACCCTTACAGCAGTGGCAGATCAGATGGATGGGTTGTTTTCATACAAACCTCCAACATTAAATTGCTATGCCTGACATAAATATTTTCTCCTTGCATTCTCAAGGACTTGCTCTGTGAAATTAAAATTAAAAAACGGAAAAAATATATATAAAGCAAAACAAACAAGCAGGATTTGGTATGAGTAGTTGGACTGACAACTTAAGCTGTAGACACAATAATGCTGCTGAAGGTCAATTTCTGTATAATGCCAACTAAATGCAAATTCTGTATGAAAAGGTCATGGTCAATCCAATTAGAATACCAAAACTAGTTGGGGGGTACCACACTATACATTCCACCACATACACGACTGACAGCAAGGCACGGTCTGCAGGCACAAATACTCAAGAGCAGCATTCTACACCTGTGGCACCGGAGGGTCATCCTCTTCTTTCTCCGGCTACAGCAAGGCATATTACATCACCAAAAGTGAGAAAACAATTATTAGCTCAGACTAATGAGGTTTTCCAAAATGTTCTACCACAGTTTATAAATGCTAAAGAGAAATGTAGTTTGTTCACCTGTCATGTGGAAGGAATACATTACGCAAATCTGGAGGATAGATATACCAGGAGCTTGAACATTGGTCTGTTCACATCAACCTAGCTGCTATGTCTTCAGGCCCCGTCACACCTTCCAACATCGGCTGTGATGTCGGAAGTGATGCCACGGGTGCACGCTCGCTTCCAACATCACAGCCTAGCTGTCACACGGCAAGATGTTGCCGGTGACGGCGCTGCGATGTTGGTGCCGCGATCACTCGCTGGGCTGGGATCAACCCAGCGAGCGATCCGCTGCAATGCAGCAAATAGGAAGGATCGGCCGTGGCATCACTATTGCGGTGTCACACCAAACGATCCCGCCGGTTGTTTAAGTTGAAAGGTTTTCCTGCATGCAGACAAACCTGTCAACTCCGACTTGAACAACTATCGTTGAATCGTGCGTTTACATGCAACGACGCAAGAACAATGTTGTTTCAACATCGTTCCTGATGTCACTTTTGAATGACGTCTGAAATGATGTTGAAAGGTTTGATGGTACCTTTCACAGTACATTTTCAATTAATCTAATGCAGGAGTGTGTCTTCATTACTTTATGCTATATGTATCCTGCCAAGTATTCCAGCCTGCTGTTGTCTCTGTTCACACCTGGAGTCAGATCATATGGGGGAGCATGGCTATACAGCTTCCTGTCAGGACTGTTTTACTAAACACACTCCTCCACATTAAAGATGCCACATCAAGAAGGAAAAATCATGGAGTTCTGGAAATCAAAAAGATAGTTAGACATGTCACCGATGTGCAAAAAATGAGAAGATAGGAACAAATTCAAAATGTCCTGATTTATCAGCTACTGACTATAAGCTCCATATGAGGAAATCCCTGCACTTACACACCTTGTCATACTATCAGTGGGGAAATATTCTAACGTGTTGAATGTACTTGGGCACATAAATCTTCAAGATCCCCTTGTAAATGCCAACCAATGATGTCCCAGATTTGCTTGATGGGAGACATGTCTATAGACACTACAGGTAATGTCAGCACATTCAGGACATGCTCAATGTACCCAGTAGCATGAGCAACATGTGGTCTGGTGAGGTCAGGTTTAAAAATGCAATATCATCCGCTAAAAAAAACTATTAAGAATCTTATTATTAGCATGTCAAGGTGTGGAGTGTATACCAGATACTGAATAAATTAAGTTGTTTTAAAATTATTGTTTCCATTTTCTCATCTTTTTTTTCCATTTTTCATCATATGCCACATGTCTACCCATCCTCCATCCAATAAATCCACAGATTTTCCATCATGGCATTGCAATGTTGAGGAGTGCAAATTGTCTCTTCACGGGAAGAAATAGTTGAACTCTAGTGCCACCTATTGGAAGCAGCAATCTTAAAAGTTAAAATTGACCCATTAATGAGCCTTTCAACGTGACTTTTTTTTTTTTTTATTTATGCTTAGCCTTTCATACAGACAGATCAGATCCCATATTTTACAGTGATGAGGGGTCATCACCCCAAAATTCAGTATCTGCAGATGGAAGCTCTGATCCGGCATAAATCCTATCTGCAGATGCTGCATTTTGGGGTGATGACCACATATCAGTACAAAGTATGGGATCTGATCTGTCTGTATGAGTGGCTAAGCATAAAACCTAACTCATTTTGAAAGGCTAATTAAAGGGTGAATTTTGACATTTAGGATTGCTACTTTTAATAGGTGGCACTAGAGTTCAAGTCTACTTCCTCATTGAAGAAACAATTTGCATATTTCCCAGAGGAGCGGTGTGACTCTCCATAAGAAAAAAGCTTTTCCTTTAGGCCGGCTTCGCACCACATTTTTCTGCTGTCAGGCTGCGCCCAATGTTTTGCTGGATGCACTGGACACAGCCAACAGCTCCAGAGAAAACAAAACCGGAGGGTTAATATGCCCACAGATTCTGTTTTCTGCTGGAATCATCAGTGTGCGCAGATGCCGCTGTCCAGGTCCTGAAATTTCAAAATCGCGGCTAGCGGGGATCTGAAATGTCAGTCGGGAGCTCTCCAAGGTGCTTAAGTTCAGTGGCGGCTGGCGCCCATAGCCTCAAATTCATCAAAATGAATTTGATTTTAGAACCGCCGGCCGCCACTGAACTTCAGCACCCGGCGTCCGTATCCAATTTTCTGTCGGATCCGGTGCATTCCGGCGCCCATAGCCTCCCATGTTAGAAGGCACCAGATCGCATCAAATCCGGGAGGATTCGGCAGGATACTATTTTCTCACATTTTTGCCCCCGACACAAAAATCCTGCAAGCTGCGATTTTGTGTCCGGGACAAAAATCTAATGCAGCCTGATGCTGCCAGACAGGGACAAAACCGGATGGCAAATCACTACCATCTGGCCCCATAGGCATGCATTAATACAAAATCAGGTCTGGGCTGTCAGGTTCACACTGGACAGCACCGGACCCGAAAAAAACGTGGTGTGAAGGCGGCCTTAAAAAATGTTGAGGAGTGTAATTTTATACTGCATGTAACAATCATTGTGGATGACTCTCCCTTGGAACTTTGCATTGTGTTACTCCTAAGGTTTTAGAGAAAGAAAGAAAGAAAGAAAGAAAGAAAGAAAGAAAGAAAGAAAGAAAGAAAGAAAGAAAGAAAGAAAGAAAGAAAGAAAGAAAGAAAGAAAAGAAAGAAAGAAAGAAAGAAAGAAAGAAAGAAAGAAAGAAAGAAAGAAAGAAAGAAAGAAATTGACTCCTGAATTATCCCATTCTCCATGTAAATACAAGTTAGAAAATTAATTATATAGGTTCTCTTGCCCAGTGGATATGTGGCATAACTATATCTCCATCATATAATAAAGTAATATCTAGTCAGGTATTATGCAGTGTGGGAGCCTTGGATCAATTCTCATCAAACTATAAATTATTAATATAGGGAATTAAAACATGATGGAGTGACAAACCTATGTATACAAGCAATTAATGTTGGCTAATTGTGGACATTGTTTTACACATATGCAAATACTGGCTGTAAAGGAAAACAACAGAAACACATGTGTGAATATATATCTGGCTCAAGTGGTTAGCACTGCAGAGCCTTTACAGCACTGAGGTCCCAAGGTCCTGGGTTCAATTCCCACCAAGGACAACATCTGCAAGGAGTTTGTATGTTCTCCTGTGTTTGTGTGGGTTTCCTCCGGGTACTCCGGTTTCCTCCCACATTGCAAAGACATACTGATAGGATATTTAGATTGTGAGCCTCTATAGGGACAGCATTACTGATGTATGTAAAGTGCTATGGAAGTAATAACGCTATATAAATGAATAAATATTATTACCATATATTATTACATCTCAGGTGTCCACAACTTTGGCTCCTGATAAGAAATAATCTTTACTGTGTTTTACATGGTTTTGTTGCTAGTCTTTATTGATGTCTCAATGTTACAATAGATTGATCTAAGGCAATTTGCTCTGTACCTGTGACAATTTTACGTACACTTGTTTTGCTATTTCAATAAAGCATTTTGTTCTGCTCATTTAGATTTAGTAGCAGTTGATACTAAATTTGCCACGTTTGTGTAATGCAATGCCATCGTGTTGGGATGTTTAATGTGATTAGCACTGTCTGGCAGTATTACCTGCATATCTCAATATCTTCTCATTTAAGACCCTAGTGAATTGTGGATCAGCCCTCAGCACTCCTGGGTAAGCAGCAGCCATTTTAAAACCAGATATGTGGAGTGCACGTTTGTCAGCTCTTGAAACCCCACCATCTTGTCAAAGTATATATGGTGAAAGTATTACTTCTGTCTGTGTATTATATATTGTGAAGTTTGTTGCCAGGGTATATAGCAACCGTTTTTACATAGACATATGTCAGTTAAGAACTCATGTGTTTACATATCTTAACCTTTGTACAGTGCAATCATTTGTACTGTAAATTATTAAAACTGTTTTATGTGATATGCTCAAAAATTATTTGTTTTGTCTGTATTATCTGAGTTTAATCAATCAATCAATCATATCATTCACTTACTGTTGACCAATAAATCCTTTAGACTATAGAGGTAAAAGTCTGTTAATTTGGAAGACAGTAAATGTTTATGCTGTATGCCGGATCGCACGCTGCATATAATGTGCAGAAAGACAGAACACATTTTTAAATGCACTGTACATAAAAATACATTAATTGGGGGTTTCCCTACAAAATTTGCTATGATCAGCTGCAAGGAACACAAGTTATTGACAAGGGGAATAGTAATAGCCAGTTGTCCAATTATGCCTACATTTCCAAAGGGAGAGAAGTTAAAGAGCACAATGCAGAATATTATATTCCTTAGAAGAGGTATTTTATGGTGCTATCCAAGTGTTTACTAAAGAAGGCTGTATGGTAGTGTTAGGGGAGCAGACACTATTAGGGAGTGTTCTTAGGAATACTATATTCTTGATAATCATGTAGTGTAAATATGTCCCGATCACAAAAATAATTTGTCAGGTGAATGATCTTTTCATCTGTTAAAAAACATACAAGCATGTGTCTTAATATATGTGCAGAGTGAGTGAAGTGTAAATCGAACAAATATATCCTAACACAAAGACCAACTATCATATTCTAGCATCAGTTCGGATCAAGAATAAAAAATGTATATATTCATTTGTTTATGCAATTATAGCGCTGTACGTCGAGAACAGGTTAACCCGTATATAGGTAATATAACTGTTTCCTGGCTACATATACATTTTCCAACACTAGGTTTAAAAAAAAAAAATCCATTTCATTGAGTATATATTTTTCTAGTCTGAAAAATAACATACAGACGTGAAAACTAGATGCAAGTGGCAGCTATAATAGTGTTACACACCTCTTCCCCTGCTTTCTCATTCAGGTCAGGGTCAGAAAAAGAGCCCAATGGATTCGTCTTAGGCTCCAGGTAGCAAAGAGACAGAGCAAGAGGAAGGGAAAGGATCAATGAAAATGGGACGGACTGAGAGGCTGAAAGGAGTAGCACAAATATGAGGACAAGGGATGGGATGAAGGAAGGAGAGGTAAGAGGAACGTAGCGCTGCAGATTTGATGGCAGGAAAGACACACAAACGTCTGGGAGACTGGGGAAACTAATGTATCCATCCTCATCAAGCAAGGAAGGGAATTTCAAAGGGAAGATTTTGCAAAAGCTGAATGAAAAGAAGCCACATTCCACGGCCTTGTATTTTAAGGACAGATGGCTATTGTAAACGGCTAGTGGAGAAAAATGGCTGCCTGCATCAGTGGTGGAGTCCAGGATTTTGGACAGCAAATCATTGTGAATTGGTGTCACTTCCTTGGTAGCACAGTCCTTGAAATTTATGCCATCATCACTAGAGGATAATTCATGCTGTTCCTCCACTGTATCATCATCATCATCCTCATCATCATCTGAAATATCTGAAGACAAGTCCATCTCAGGGATGGATGGCAGGTTGGCGGAAATGGCATGAGTGCAGTGAATGGGTGACTGTGATAATGGGTGACTGAGCTAATAACACCAGCAGCAAGCAGGTGGATATGGGTGTGTATTCAAATGCAATATTGTAGAAAAGAAAAAGTGAAAAAATGTGTACGCAATAGGAACAGAGAAAGAAAAACACAATAGAAAAATGTTAGTAACAAGTTTAAAAAGATACAGAACTCTGCAATCAGAAAACAATTATCTCAATAGAGTGTAAAGGGGAATGTATATATACATGCCACATCTGTATTCCTATAGAGCCCATGAAGGCGTGTGTCACCACAGACCATGGTACTCTATGGCATTGATTCTACATCTACAAAGGGTTGGGCTGGAGAAAAGACCTTGTACTATGGCCTTTACAGCATTTTGATTTCTTTTTTTACCTGAAAACATTGATTTCTATTATCTGAATATACAGAATATTTAGCATGCGAGAGACACAGAGCAACAGACCAGGAATACGACACATTGATGCAGGCAGGAGTAGGGAGGAAGGGTCAAGATTAGATTAAGTAGTAAAAGATACATGTTTTAAACATTTAATGTTAAACGTATTTTAAATAATTCATTGCTTGGCAAGAGTAAAGGGAAATGCTGAAATAATTGGTAAGCAATGTTATCGGACTGTTAAAGGCACGTACAGCGTGTGTTAGACAGCTTTTACGCAAGGCAGCAGCATTGTCACTTGCAGTAGAAATCCACAACTGAATGTTTTCACACATAGTCTAAAGATTGGGTTACCATTTCACTTCAGTCTATTGCTAGTTTTGCAAATTGGGATGGACAAACTTGTCTCAAAATGTGCACTTGATCATTAATTAAAGTAAACGATCAACAGGTTTTAAAGTCTTAAACTAAAAGTGCCCCCTTCAGCAGCATCTCTGGGTAGATGGCAAAAACTCATCTATGGATGTGTGAAACACCATGTTCTTTGCGCAAACATGAGATTCCCCTGGTTATATGAATGACACAGAAGATGTCATCCTGAGAGTCTGGGTAAAATTTCACAAATGCCCAAAGATCTCAGCAATTTGTGCATGCGTAGATAAATTTTAGGCTCTGCCCACAGTAGGGCAGACCACAATGCCTGTGATATCCAAGGAAGCCTCTGAGCAGGTGCACGATTTGCATATCAATTAGAAAAAGAGGCTATCACGTGGAGAAGAGAGAAGGGATGGACAGCGAGGAGAGGCAGGATGGACCGAGCTGCAATCAAACCCATTGGACCGGATACAGGTAATTATAATGGAGGGCAGGAGGCAGCGGCGTACAAACCGCGGTCGAAGGAGGTCACAAGTACGACCGGGCCTGGAGGTACAGGGGCCTTGCATCCATCGACCCTTGCGCCTGCTTTACATGGATGTGCGTCCCTGAGGACATACAACATGTCACTGCGCGGCACTCTGCCCGGCCGGTCTCCAGGCGGCTGATCACGGCCGCCTGAGGCCTCGCAGGCACTGCCGCTTTAAATCACCTGCGTGCTGCACCGTGATGAGGTCATGTGCCCTCATCACAGGCAGGACGAAACTTCCGGCGGGAGCGGTGAGGCAAAAGAGCTACAGCTCTTAGAGAGGGGAAGGGAGGGAGTGTCAGTGTGCGTGTGTGTGTGGCACCTTACCACAGACACAATATACCATGCCACCACCCTGGGACATGTGTGCCAACCTGGACTGATCAGAGTGCCACTGAGCAACACAGAACAACAGCCCGAGTGTGCCAGCACCTTACCACAGCCACACTATACAGTGTCACCACCCTGCGGCATGTGTGCCAACCTGGGCTGATCAGATGGCCACTGAGCCACACAGGGAACAACAGGCCATTAGTGTGACTCTGTGTGTTTCACTGTGTGTGTGTGAGACTGTGTGTGTGTGTCTGGTCTGTACAGGGGGCCATGTGACTGGGTATGCGGGGATGTACAGTGGGCAGTGTGTCTGTGTGTGTGGGGGGAAGGAGGACTGTACAGAAGACTGACTGGGTGAGTGGGGCAGGTTTTTCAGGGGCAGTGTGTCTGTGTGGGAGGATGTATGCTATATGGAGGGCTATGAGGCTACATTATTGTGTTATACTATATGAAGGGCTGTGACGCTGCATTAAATGATATGAAGGGCTGTGATGCTGCATTATATTATCTGGAGGGCTGTGACATTGCATTATACAACCCATGGCAAAAATTATGGAATCACCTGGCTCGGAGGATGTCAATACAGTTGTTTAATTTTGTAGAAAAAAAAGCAAATCACAGACATGGCACAAAACTAAAGTCATTTCAAATGGCAACTTTCTGCCTTGAAGAAACACTAAAAGAAATCTTGAAAATAAAATGTGCTAGCCAGTAAAGGTTACTTTTGTAGACCAAGCAGGGGGAAAAATGATGGAATCACTCAATTCTGAGGAAAAAATGATGGAATCACCCTGTAAATTTTCATTCCCAAAACTAACACCTGCATCAAATAAGATCTGCTCGTTAGTCTGCATCTAAATAGGAGTGATCACACCTTGGAGAGCTGTTGCACCAAGTGGACTGACATGAATCATGGCTCCAACACGAGAGATGTCAATTGAAACAAAGGAGAGGATTATCAAACTCTTAAAAGAGGGTAAATCATCACGCAATGTTGCAAAAGATGTTAGTTGTTCACAGTCAGCTGTGTCTAAAATCTGGTCAAATACAAACAATATGGGAAGGTTGTTAAAGGGAAATATACTGGTAGACCAAGGAAGACATCAAAGCATCTTAAAGCAATATGTCTCCAAAAAAGGAAATGCACAACAAAACAAATGACGAACAAATGGGAGGAAACTGGAGTCAATGTCTGTGACCGAACTGTAAGAAACCACCTAAAGTAAATGGGATTTACATACAGAAAAGCTAAACAAAAGCCATCTTTAACACCTAAACAGAAATAAACAAGATTACAATGGGCTAAGGAAAAGCAATCGTGGACTGTGGATGACTGTATGAAAGTCATAATCAGTGATGAATCGCGAATCTGCATTGGGCAAGGTGATGATGCTGGAACTTTTGTTTGGTGTCGCATTCCAATGAGATTTACAAAGATGACTGCCTGAAGAAAACATGCAAATTTCCACAGTCATTGATAATATGGGGCTACATGTCAGGAAAAGGCACTGGGGAGATAGCTGTCATTACATCTTCAATAAATGCCTGCGTTTACATTGATATTTTGGACACTTTTCTTATCCCATTAATTGAAAGGATGTTTGGGGACGATGAAATAATTTATGAAGATGATAATGCATCCTGCCATAGAGCAAAAACTGTGAAAACATTCCTTGAAAGACGACACATAAGGTCAATGTCATGGCCTGCAAATAGTCCGGATCTTAATCCAATTGAAAATCTTTGGTGGAAGTTGAAGAAAAAATGGTCCATGACAAGGCTCCAACCTGCAAAGCTGATCTGGCAACAGTAATCAGACAAAGTTGGAGCCAGATTCATGATGAGTACTGTTTGTCACTCATTAAGTCCATGCCTCAGAGACTGCAAAAAGCCAGAAGTGGTGCCACAAAAAGGAGAATTTTGTGTACTCACCGTAAATTCCTTTTCTCTTAGCCTCTCATTGGGGGACACAGGACCGTGGGTGTTATGCTGCTGTCCACTAGGAGGTGACACTAAGTATACTTCTAAAAAACAAGAAAACAGTGTGGCTCCTCCCCTGCAGTATATACACCCTGGCTGGCTCCAGCCTCACCAGTTTTGTGACTAAAGCAGTAGGAGAGCCATCAGCCCATCTACACAAATTATCTATATCTGAGAAAAACAGTTAACCATAACTGATAACGCAGAACTGAAGTAACAAGATAGGAACCGATAGGCAACAGGGAGGGTGCTGTGTCCCCCAATGAGAGGCTAAGAGAAAAGGAATTTACGGTGAGTACACAAAATTCTCCTTTTCTCCTTCGCCTCATTGGGGGACACAGGACCGTGGGACGTCCAAAAGCAGTCCCTGGGTGGGAATATATAGACGTATCTTGAACCTCTACAGGTGGGCAACTGCCGCCTGCAGGACACGTCTGCCCAGACTAGCCTCAGCCGAGGACTGAACATGCACATTGTAATGTTTAGCAAAAGTGTGCAGGCTGGACCAGGTGGCAGCCCTGCACACTTGTTCGGCAGAAGCCTGATGTCGAATAGCCCAGGAGGCTATTCGGGTAGAGTGCGCGCGCAGCCCCGGTGGGACGGGCTGACCTTTGAGTTGGTAAGCTTCTGAGATCGTTGCCCTGATCCATCTGGCCAGGGTAGCCTTGGATGCAGGCATTCCTTTACGTGCTCCTTCCGGAAGAATAAACAGAGAATCAGACTTCCGAAAAACCGCCGTCCTTGAAATGTAGAGGCGAAGAGCCCGAACCAAATCCAGCGAATGCAAGGCCCTCTCCACACGATGAACCGGCGCTGGACAGAAAGACGGCAGAGTTATGTCCTGATTCAAATGAAACGAGGACACTACCTTGGGAAGGAAAGACGGAACAGGGCGTAACACAACCCTGTCCTGATGGAAAGAGAGAAAAGGAGACTTGCAGGAAAGAGCTGCCAGTTCCGACACGCGCCGAATAGATGTAATCGCCACAAGAAAAACTACTTTCTGAGACAAAATGCGAAGAGGGACCTCTCTGAGGGGTTCAAAAGGAGGCCTCTGTAAAGCGTCCAGAACGAGATTCAGATCCCATGTTTCCAAAGGCCTCTTGTAAGGTGGAACCAGGCGGGAGACCCCCTGTAAAAAGGTCCTGACCTGTGATCTGTCAGCCAATTTGCACTGAAAAAGAACAGACAAGGCAGAAACTTGTCCCTTCAAAGAACCTAGGGAAAGACCGGAGTCAAGACCAGACTGAAGAAACCCTAAAATGGCTGGCAATGAGAACTGCAGGGGCGGACGGTTCTGAGAGTTACACCAGGAAAAGAAGGCCTTCCAAGTGCGATGGTAAATGCGAGCCGAAGAGGGCTTCCTTGCATTAAGCATGGTTGTGATAACATCCGGAGACAAACCTGCCTGGGTTAGCACCCAGGTCTCAACGGCCACGCCGTCAAACTCAGGGCCGAGGATTTCTGGTGGAGGAGAGGACCCTGTGAGAGTAGATCTGGCCGATCTGGGAGACGCCAGGGGGAGTCGCCGAGAAGACGGACCAGATCGGCGTACCATGCGCGACGTGGCCAATCTGGAGCGACGAGAATGACTGGCACACCCTCCGCTTTGATCTTCTTCACCACCCTGGGTATGAGGGGAAGCGGAGGGAAGATGTAACAAAGACGAAATTGAGTCCAGGGCTGGACCAGAGCGTCTGCTCCCAGAGCTTGAGGATCGTGGCATCGGGCCATAAACCTGGACACCTTGCGGTTCAGCCGTGAGGCCATCAGGTCCACGTCCGGAGTCCCCCACTTGATGCATATTTGTTGGAAGACATCGGGTTGCAGGCTCCATTCTCCCGAGGCGATGCCCTGGCGACTGAGGAAGTCTGCCGCCCAATTGTCCACCCCGGGAATGTGGACGGCTGAAATCACCGATCTCGTGGATTCTGCCCATTCCAGTATCGGGCGGACCTCGCGCATTGCTGTTGCACTGCGCGTGCCGCCCTGGTGGTTTACATATGCCACCGCCGTGGCGTTGTCTGACTGGACTCGCCCGTGACGCCCTGCTAGCAGATGATGGAAGTCCCGCAGGGCTAGGAAGATGGCCCGAATCTCCAGTAAGTTGATGGGAAGAGTGGTCTCTTGACGGGACCACCTGCCCTGAGCCGTGTGGTGACTGAGAACCGCTCCCCAGCCCGTTAGGCTGGCATCGGTGGTCAGAACGTTCCAATGTGCCGGCAGGAAGGACTTTCCCACCTGGAGAGAGGCAGGACTGAGCCACCAAAGAAGAGACTGTTTCACTGCTGCGGTCAGTCGCAGGGTCCTGTCTAGAGTAGCCGGATTCCTGTTCCAGCGAGACAGGAGAGCGAGTTGGAGTGGTCTGAGATGCAACTGAGCGAACGGCACCGCCTCCATAGCCGCTACCATCTTTCCCAGGACTCTCATTCCTGAGCGAAGGGAATGAGGTCTTGGAAGTAGAAGAGTACGAACGCCTTGCCGTAAGGCGACTGCCTTCTCGCGCGGAAGCAGAACGAGCCCGCGATGAGTGTCGAAGTCCATTCCCAAAAAAGTGATGGTCTGGCTCGGGATTGGAGAGGACTTGGAAAGGTTTAACAACCAGCCTAGACGGACGAGTGTGTCCATGGTGATCTTTACACTTTCGTCGCAGTCTGGGAAGGATGGTGCCTTGATAAGAAGGTCGTCCAGATAGGGTAAGACCATGATTCCCCTGGAATGAAGAAGCTTCATGACCGTGGCCATGACCTTCGTAAAAACCCTTGGGGCAGTGGCGAGGCCGAACGGCAAAGCTACGAACTGGAAATGGTCCTGACCCACTGCGAAGCGTAGGAATCGCTGATGGGCATGAGAGATTGGTATGTGGAGATACGCATCCCTGATGTCTATCGACGCGAGAAATTCCCCTTCGTCCATTGAAGTGATGATGGATCGCAACGACTCCATGCGGAAGTGACGCAGTCTGATAAATTTGTTGAGAAACTTGAGGTCGAGAATCGGCCGCACCGACCCGTCTTTTTTGGGTACCACAAAGAGGTTCGAGTAGAACCCTGTGTACCTTTCGTTTGGAGGTACTGGCACAATGACTCCTGCCTGCCGTAGAGAGTCGACTGCCTTGAAGAAAGCGCGAGCCTTTTTTGGAGACCTCGGGGGGAAGACAGGAAGAAACGTTTGGTCGGGCGGGTGTGAAATTCTATGGAATATCCGGACGAAATCACCTCCCTGACCCACTTGTCGTCTACGACTGCGAGCCAGATGTCCCGAAAAAAAGAGAGGCGGCCGCCTACTCGGGAGGGATCGTCCGGGAGGGGAAAGGAGTCAGGAAGAAGAGAATGGTTGGGACCGTGCTCCCTTGGACTTTGACTGTCTGGAGCGTGCCTGCCAGGAAGACGAGGTTCTCTGCGGAGCCTGCGAGATTCTATCTCTCCGTGGGAATCTGGTATTAGCCTGTGAGGGGCGGGAGGTCGACCATCCAAATGAGTTGCGAAAGGACCTAAACCGAGTCTGTTGACGTCTGAAAAGGGACGTTTCGGCTTGTGTTGCGGGAGGGAAGTGCTCTTCCCTCCGGTGGCATCCGAAATCAGCTTATCAAGCTTTTCCCCAAACAGTCGTCCGCTGAGATACGGCAGGCTGGTCAGGGATTTCTTGGAGGCTGAGTCTGCCTTCCATTCACGCAGCCAGAGCGCTCTGCGGATGGTGATAGCGTTAGCTGCTGCAATAGCTGAGCAGGCAGCGGCATCCAGAGAAGCCTGAAGGATATATTCAGCCGCGACGGAGATCTGGGCAGCCATCTCTGAGTCTTCCAGGGATTGAGAATTATCACGGAGAGAGGATGCCCAGGTGGTAACCGCCTTGGCCACCCAGACTGAGGCAAAAATAGGGGACAATGCCGAGCCAGAAGCCTCAAAAATAGACCGAGCTAATTGCTCAACCTGACGGTCGGTAGGATCCTTGATAGATGATCCGTCTGGAAGGGAGAGGAGTGTGCGTGTGGCCAGACGGGAGATTGGCGGGTCAACCTGTGGGGACTCAGCCCAATTCTGGCTTACAGTAGGGGGGAAAGGATAGCGAGATTCCATGGCTTTCCGGTTACCAAAACGTTTATCCGGGTGATTTCTGTACTTGGTCATGAGTTCCTGGAACTCATGGTGGTCCGTGAAAAACTTGTGTGGCCGCTTTGTTCGTTTAAATGATATTGCGGACCCTGGAGCTTCTAAAGTGGGGCTATCAACCTTACAGGTCTGATTGACGGCCGTAATCAGGTCCTGAATCATAGACTGAGTGTCAGGGTTGTCCAAGTCAAGCGACATTTCCTGCTCCGGGTCAGAATCGTATGGACCCTGAGACGAAGGGGACCCTGGACCCCGGTCATGGGACGGGGAACCCTGGGAGCTCCCTGAAGGAGAGGAGGGGGGTCCCTTCTCTTAAGAGGGGCCCGGTGGGAGGAAGATTCCTGTCTCTGCTCCCTGGGGTCAGAATCGTGTCTCTGAGCGGTATCCTGTTCGGGCTCAGGGGGCTCAGGGGTATCTGCCGTGGGCTGGGCATGCAAAGCCTGTATCAGAGTCGAAGTCAGTCTGTCCATGGATTGAGACATGGATTGAGTTAAGGACTGAGACAAGAAGACCACCCAATCAGGGGTAGCGCAGGGACTATCAGTGGCGGCAGAGGCGCTGGGCTCCGAGGAAACCTCAGGAGCAGGGGCAGCTGTACTGACCGGCTCTGTATTAGATGGGTCACAGGCCTGGCAGAAAGGGGTCGTCTGACCGCTGGGCAGATGGTTCTTGCAGGTTGTGCAAGAGGCAAAGAATGTAGCCATCTTAGAGCCCTTTTTGTTGCTCTTGGAGTTCTGCATAGTTATGGAGAGCTGCAGCCTAGGAGACACTATGTATGCTGCTGGGAAAAGAAGCAGCAGGTGCAGTACACTGAAGGGAGGAGAGCACAGCTAAAATGCACACAGACTGAGGGCACCAGCGAATGCTGTGCCCCTTACCGCTTCCAGTGGACTGCAGGCCAGGTCCGGTGTCCCCCTGAGAAAATGCGTCCCTCGTGGTGCTGGGCACAGAAGATGGCGGCCAGGGCGTCCTCTCCCAGAGAAAAGGCGCGCAGGAAGTCTCGCGATGAGCGAGACGCGCCAGGGAGAAGAGATCCGCCTCCAGTGACACGGCCGGGATCTCTAATTCCCGGCCGCATGACGTCACCCGGGGGCGGCGACGAGGGGCGGCAACAGGGGCGGGCTTAGGAGTAGGCCGCAAGCCGGGGGCTCGATTAGGCCCCTGAGGCCGAAAACGAGCGCGCATCGGCGCGGAAGTGCGGGAAAGACCCGCCGCGAGTGCCCTCGGCCCCCTGAATCCCTGCAGAGGAAGACTCAGCCCGGGTCCCCAGGGCAGGGGAGCCAAAGGTAAAGGTTGTAGCCCTCCAGGGGCTATAATAGTCCACAGGCCAGAGCTATGGGAGCTAGGGAAAGCTGAAGCCCAGCCTGCAGCTCACAGGGAAGACAACACATGCGTGCAGGGTCCCACAGGAGCCCTGCTTACCTTATGGAGGCACCTCAACCCAAAACCCCTGGCAGGGAATGGGGAGGGCATCTTGAATGCTCGACTCATCATCCTAGGAGTATGAGGAGAGAGTCAGCCTGGCGTCCCTGTCCGGCAGGATCTGCTCCAGAGATCCTGGAAGGTTGCTGTGCCTGGGTCCCGCAGGGGGAAGAAGTAGGGATAACGCCGGCGAAAAAACGGAACACAAGGAAATCGGAACGCTGAGGAACCGTCGCCTTGCTTCCAGTCCATCGAAGCAGAAGGGGGTACGTGGAGGTAACACTCCGCGTTCCCGTCTGTTGTTGGTTTTGGGAGATCGGTATGCAGAGATACCGTCGCCCTCTAGTAGTCTTGTAAAAGGAAAAAAGGATCTAAAAATCTAAAGAAAAAAAACCTAATTATGTACTAGTATTGTGGTCCATGGACCGCATCTACCTCCTATTGAGACACTAAGCAAAAACTGGTGAGGCTGGAGCCAGCCAGGGTGTATATACTGCAGGGGAGGAGCCACACTGTTTTCTTGTTTTTTAGAAGTATACTTAGTGTCACCTCCTAGTGGACAGCAGCATAACACCCACGGTCCTGTGTCCCCCAATGAGGCGAAGGAGAAATACTAGTAATGTATTTGAATGTTGTTATGTTTATTTGTCATGATTCCATAATTTGTTTCTCAGAATTGAGTGATTCCATAATTTTTCCCTCTGCTTGGTCTACAAATGTAACCGTTACTGGCTAGCACATTTTTTTTTTCAAGATTTCCTTTAGTGTTTCCTCAAGGCAGAGAGTTGCCATTTGAAATGACTTGAGGTTGTGCCATGTCAGTGATCTGGTTATTTTTTCTACACAATTAAAGAACTGAAAGAACATCTTCCGAGTCAGGTGATTCCATCATTTTTGCCAGAAGTTTTATTATCTTCAGGGCTGTGACACTGCATTATATTATCTGGAGAGCTATGAGTCTGTATTATATTGTCTGGAGGGCTATGAGTCTGCATTATATTATATGATGCGTTATGAGGCTGCATTATATTATATGGAGGGTTATGAGGCTACGTTATACTACACTGTGTGCAGAATTATTAGGCAAATGAGTATATTGGTTACATACTTTTTATACATGTTGTCCTACTCCAAGCTGTATAGGCTTGAGCGTCAACTATCAATTAAGTAAATCAGGTGATGTGCATCTCTGTAATGAGGAGGGGTGTGGTGTAATGACATCAACACCCTATAGAAGGTGTGCTTAATTATTAGGCAAATACCTTTCCTTCGGCAAAATGGGTCAGAAGAGAGATTTGACGGGTTCTGTAAAGTCCAAAATTGTGAGATGTCTTGCAGAGGGATGCAGCAGTCTTGAAATTGCCAAACTTTTGAAGCGTGATCACCGAACAATCAAGCGTTTCATGGCAAATAGCCAACAGGGTCGTAAGAAGAGTGTTGGGCAAAAAAGGCGCAAAATAACTGCCCAAGAATTGAGGAAAATCAAGCATGAAGCTGCCAAGATGCTATTTGCCACCAGTTTTGCCATATTTCAGAGCTGCAACGTTACTGGAATATTAAAAAGCACAAGGTGTGCTATACTCAGGGACATAAATCAAGGTAAGGAAGGCTAAAAAACGACCACCTTTGAACAAGAAACATAACATAAAACGTCAAGACTGGGCCAAAAAATATCTTAAGACTGATTTTTCAAAGGTTTTATGGACTAATGAAAGGAGAGTGACTCTTGATGGGCCAGAGGCTGGATCAGTAAAGGGCAGAGAGCTCCAATCCGACTCAGACGCCAGCAAGGTGGAGGTGGGTTACTGGTAAGGGCTGGTATCATCAAAGATGAACTTGTGGGACCTTGAAGCTCCAGTCCCGGACCTACTGCCAGTTTCTGGAAGACAACGTCTTCAAGCAGTGATACAGGAAGAAGTCGGTATCGTCAATAAAAACATGATTTTCATGCAGAACAATGCTCCATCACATGCATCCAACTACTCCACAGAGTGGCTGGCCACTAAAGGTCTAAAAGAAGAAAAATAATGACATGGCACCCTTGTTCATCTGATATGATCCCCATAGAGAACCTGTGGTCCCTCCTAAAATGTGAGATCTACAGGGAGGGAAAACAGTACACCTCTCGGAACAGTGTCTGGGAGGCTGTGGTGGCTGCTGCACGCAATGTTGATCATAAACAGATCAAGCAACTGACAGAATCTATGGATGGAAGGCTGTTGAGTGTCATCATAAAGAAAGGTGGCTATATTGGTCACTAATTTTTTGGGTTTTGTTTTTGCATGTCAGAAATGTTTATTTCTAAATTTTGTGCAGTTATATTAGTTTACCTGGTGAAAATAAACAAGTGAGATGGGGATATATTTGGTTTTTATTAAGTTGCTTAATAATTCTGCACAGTAATAGTTACCTGCACAAACAGATATCCTCCTAAGATAGCCAAATCTTAAAAAAAAATATTAACTATTGATATTTATGAGTCTTTTGGGTTGATTGAGAACATAGTTGTTGATCAATAATAAAAATAATCCTCTACAATTCAACTTGCCTAATAATTTTGCACACAGTGTATAATGGAGGAGCGTATATACCAGGATAAAGAGAATTTTGTTTACGTACCGTAAATTCTTTTTTCTTGAATCATCAATGGGAGACCCAGACAATGGGGTTTAGGGCTCTGCCCTCCGGAGGCCACACTAGGTACTACAAGTTTGTAGACACCGCCCCCTCCGCTTATAAACCCCCACCGCAGGGAATATCCTCAGTTTGGTCCATAAGCTGCGAGGAGACAAATAAACCACACCCGAAACATCGGGAAAGAAACCGTGCACAGACGGTCCAACAACCCGGAAGAAACTGTCCCAACAGGGAACAGATCAA
Source organism: Allobates femoralis (assembly GCA_033576535.1). Classification (NCBI taxonomy): domain Eukaryota; kingdom Metazoa; phylum Chordata; class Amphibia; order Anura; family Aromobatidae; genus Allobates; species Allobates femoralis. The sequence continues at coordinate 356,953,331 of JARQOC010000001.1, forward strand.
ATGCAAAACATGCAACGGAACAACTGGGTGGGTGCTGGGTCTCCCATTGATGATTCAAGAAAAAAGAATTTACGGTACGTAAACAAAATTCTCTTTTTTCTGATCATCATAATGGGAGACCCAGACAATGGGGATGTCCTAAAGCAATACCCCAGGGCGGGAAAAGTTCCTCAAAAGACGGATAACACATGGTCCCCCTCAAAGGTGGGCAACCGCCGCCTGGAGGACCCGCCTGCCCAAACTTGCCTCCGCAGAGGCATGGGCATGCACCATATAGTGCTTAGAGAAAGTGTGCAGGCTGGACCAAGTGGCCGCCTGACACACCTGTAGAGCAGAAGCGCGATGTCGCAAAGCCCAGGAGGCACCGACAGCTCTGGTCGAATGCGCCTTCAATCCCACCGGGAGAGACAAACCAGAAGACTGGTAAGCCTCTTGAATGGGAGCCTTGATCCATCTGGCCAAGGTTGACTTTGACGCCGCGGACCCCTTACAGCGACCCGCCGTAAGGATAAACAATGAATCCGAACTCCGGAAGGAGGCAGTCCTGGACACATAAATGCGTACAGCCCTCACGAGATCCAGAGTATGGAGGTCGCGCTCAACCTGATGAACGGGAGAGGGACAAAATGATGGGAGAACAATCTCCTGGTTCAGGTGGAAAGTGGAAACCACCTTTGGCAAAAATTCTGGCCGCGGGCGCAACACCACCTTGTCTTGGTGAACCACCAGAAAGGGTGACTTGCACGAAAGTGCAGCCAATTCTGAGACCCTTCTCAGAGACGTAATCGCCACCAGAAAGACCACCTTCTGGGACAAACGAGAGAGGGAAATGTCTCTCAGTGGCTCAAACGGCGGTTTCTGCAGTGCCGCCAGGACCATGTTAAGGTCCCAAGGGTCCAGAGGTCGCCTGTAGGGCGGAACCACCCGAGACACCCCCTGCAGAAATTGACGGACCTTCGGGAGGAGCGCCAAGCGCCTGTCAAACAGCACTGAAAGAGCTGATACTTGACCCTTCAGGGAGCTGAGGGATAAGCCCAACTCCAAACCCGACTGTAGGAAAGCCAACAACGTCGGGATGGACAAGGGCCACGGGGACCTGTCACCCGAGGAACACCAGGTGAAAAAGATTTTCCACGTTCTGTGGTATATCTTCCTGGATACGGGCTTCCTGGCCCGATTCATAGTGGCAACCACCGTAGGAGAGAAGCCTCTGGATGTTAGTAGCCAGGCCTCAAGAGCCATGCAGTCAATCTGAGGGCCCTGGAATTGAGGTGGAAGAATGGGCCTTGCGCGAGAAGATCTGCGCGTTCTGGAAGAGCCCACCTGTGTCCGCCTGACAGTTGCCACAGGTCCGGATACCAGGACCTCCTGGGCCAATCTGGTGCCACTAGAATGGCTACTCTGCATTCCGTCCTGATTTTCCACAGGACCCTGGGAATCAGAGCCAGAGGCGGAACACATATGGTAGATGGAAGCTGGACCAACTCAGGATCAGGGCATCCGCCCCCAGAGACTGAGGATCCCACGATCTTGCCATGTATTGCAGCACCTGATGATTCAGCCGAGAGGCCATCAGATCCACGTCCGGAGTGCCCCATTTGCTGCAGATGTCCCGGAAGACGTCTGGATGAAGAGACCACTCTCCGGCGTCCATCCCCTGCCGGCTCAGGTAGTCGGCCTCCCAGTTCTCGACCCCTGGGATGTGAACTGCGGAGATCAGGCAGTCGTTGTCCTCCACCCAAGATAGAATGCGGTGGACTTCGGCGAGGGCCTGAGCACTTCTGGTCCCTCTCTGATGGTTTATATACGCGACGGCCGTCGCATTGTCGGTCTGAACCCGGATGGGCTGTCCTGACAGGAACTTCTGAAACGCCAGGAGCGCCAGATAGACCGCCTTGATCTCCAGCACGTTGATCTGCAACGTCGACTCCGACTGAGTCCAGAGTCCTTGAGCCCTGTGGTGTAAGAACACCGCTCCCCAGCCCTTCAGACTGGCGTCGGTGGTCACCACTAACCATGACGGTTTGAGGAAAGACCGGCCCCGTGACAAGTGACGTGGCAGGAGCCACCACTGCAGGGAATCCCTGGTCGGTTGGGAAAGGGCCACCAGCCGATTCAGAGACGACGTTCTCTTGTCCCATCTGCGGAGAATCTCCAGCTGGAGAGGACGGAGGCGAAATTGTGCGAAAGGCACCGCCTCTATCGCAGCTACCATGCGGCCCACCAGCTTCATCAATACCCGTAGGGATGATTGTGGTGACAGGAGGACATCTTGCACTCCTGATTGGATAGCCAGCTGCTTGGCTCGTGGCAGAGACACCAGGGCTGAGTTCGTGTGGAAGTCCATGCCCAGATACGTCAGTGACTGGGTCGGAACCAGGGTTGATTTCTGGACATTGAGAAGCCACCCAAACTGTTCCAGAGACTTCATGGTTACCTCCAAACTCTCCCGACAAAGGTGTTCCGATGGCGCCCTGACCAGCAGGTCGTCTAGATAAGGTATGACGGCGTGGCCCTGCACATGCAGGAGAGCCATCATAGAGGCCATCACCTTCGTGAACACCCGCGGTGCTGAGGCCAACCCGAAGGGTAGTGCCACGAACTGGAAGTGTTCGTCCCCCACTGCGAATCGTAACCAGCGCTGATGAGCCGGTGCAATGGGCACGTGAAGGTAAGCGTCTCGGATATCTATGGACGCCAGGAAGTCTCCCTGTGACACATCCGCGATCACGGAGCGCAGGGATTCCATGCGGAACTTCCGAACCAACACATGACGGTTGAACAACTTGAGGTCCAGAACCGGGCGAAAAGAGCCGTCCTTCTTTGGGACGATAAAGAGGTTGGAGTAAAAACCCCGGAACCTCTCCCCAGAAGGCACTGGGACCACTACTCCGTCTCTGCGGAGCCCCTCCAACACCAGGTGAAAAGCCTGAGCCTTTTCTGGAGAAGGAACAGACCGATGGAATCGGTGTGCCGGCTGCGACGTCAGCTCTATCCTGTAGCCTCGCGAGACTACGTCTCGGACCCACTTGTCTTGGACGTGGAGAAGCCAACTGTCCTGAAAAAGGAACAGGCGACCCCCCACCTGTGGGGAGGCAGGACGAGAGAGCGAGTCATGCGGAAGTGGGTTTGGGGGTGGCAGCTGCTGCCCCCGTTGGCTTCTTTTGGCGACCCTTGGGGCGCCACTGAGTAGTGGGCTTGCCCCCTCGGTCCGCGCGAGCAGACGCTGCTGATGACTGTGAGCTGGAACGAAAGGACCACTGTTTTGGGTTCCTTTTAACGGTATACCGTGGCTTAGGTTTATTCTGCGGGATCTTAGACTCAGCAGAATCCTTTATCAGCTTGTCCAGCTCGGTGCCAAAAAGCCTGTCACCAGAGAACGGAAGATTTTGCAAAATCTTCTTAGACGTGGCATCTGAGTCCCAAAGACGCAGCCACAACAACCTGCGGATCGCTATAGCGTTGGCCGAAGCCACAGCAGAGCGGGTGGCAGTTTCCAATGTTGCCGTCCTGGCGTAATCTGCATAGGCCCTTGCCCTATCAGTAAGCGCCAGGACCTCAGAACTGGACCCTGCCAGTTCAGTGATGCCATCCAAGCAGGAGGTAATCGCTTGCAGGGTCCAGACCGTGGCAAAATTAGGGGCAAATGAAGACCCCACAGCCTCATAAGAAGACTTGGCGAGTTGTTCGACCTGTCTATCTGTCGCATCCTTCAACGAGGAGCTATCAGAGGCAGAGAAAAGGGAGCGTGCAGCAATCCTGGTCATGGAGGCGTCCACCTTCGGGGACTGCGACCACTCCTGAAGCACCTCCTGGGGAAAGGGGAAGCGATTGTCCTTAGATTTGCGGACATAACGCCGCCCAGGATGTAACCTGGGTGCTCTGACCACCCTTCCAAAGTTAGTGTGGTCCATAAAGGAGCCACTTGGTCTAGCCTCTGGCCGTAGCCATTAATAGACCTCCTTCGGGTGTACGTTCACCTCCTCAGGGGGTGTCACGAGACGTAAAGTCTCGTTGATGGAGGACACCAGATCCTCTACCCCGTCTGGTGGTTCTGACACAGACCCGAGTATTGAACCCCCATCATCCTCATCACCATCAGAGGGACGCTCCTCCTCAGAGAGAGCCTGGAGCTCGGGTGAATCCTCACGACGAGTCCGCTTAAGGGGTCTCACAGCAGAAGAAGGAGACACCCGGGGGTAACTGGAAGGAGTAGCTGGGCCTTCCAGTCTCCTATTGAGTGCCTCCAGGGATTGCGACATGGAGGACAACTGGGACAACAGAGATTCATTAATCTTATTCTGTGTTTCCCATGGCCCTGGGATCACCTGAACCTCAGGGTAAAGCACCGGAACTGCTGTCTCAGCAGTATCAGTCCGGGCCTCTGGGCGTCCGCAGTTATTGCAGGACCCCTCAACCAGCGTCCCGTTGCATGTAGCACAGGCAGTGGTGGTGCTGGCCGCCTTAGCAGCACGTTTTCCAGCTGAGGACATACCCACAGCGGGGCAAATAAGCCAATCTATACAGACAAAAACCGGGGATCCCGGTGGCTTACCGACCGCTGTAACGCGGTGGGAGGAGGCGGTGTGCGTGTGTGGCCTCCACGAAAACTTCCGGTCTCCCCTGGAGTGCAGACCTGTGCTGCAGTCAGATCCCAGCCGGGAAGTGAGGGGAAAAGATGGCCGCCGGCAGACAAGCTGTGGGCGGCGCCGAAAACACGCGGGAAGCACACACGCACGACCCCTCGATGACATCACCACCAGGGCTGCTTCACATCCCCTCAGGCAGCCTCAGTAATGTAGGCGCCGGAGCCCGCAGCGCGGGAAGTATTGTGACAGTACAATACTTAGACTGCATGTAAAACAAAACACCTGCAATCTACAGCCTCAGCCCCTGTGACACACAGGGCGGTCAGCCAGGGTGACCCCAGCACAGGGTACACCGCCAGAACCGCGGACCCGAGGGTAGCGCGCGGTCTGAGTGCCAGAACACAAAGTGTCAGACACTACCCCCAGGCACACCGGAGACACACAGTGCCTCAGTGCCGGTCCGGTCTGTAAGCACCATTTAGGGAGGCCTCGGACGGGGGTTTCAGCACCAGTCCGGTCTGTAAGCACCATTTAGGGAGGCCTCGGACTGGGCTGGCTCCAGTCCGGTCTGTAAGCACCATTTAGGGAGGCCTCGGACGGAGCGGAGCTGTGCGAGGCTCCTATCTCCCACCTTCCAGAGCCCCCCAGGGAGGGATGGAAAGGAGCGCGACAGCGTACCGGGGGGACACGCAGTGTCCAGGCCGTAGGCCCTCCGGTACCTCCACCTGCGTGTTCCACAAGGGTGAGCAGGGAGACTGCCGAAGGTCCCGACCGGGACCATTTTACCTTGTCTTCATACGCCATCACGTAAGCTGTGAGAATGCCGTGAAGTGCAAGCAAAGCGTGATCCTCCGAGCACACTAAGTTTAAAACTGAGGATATTCCCTGCGGTGGGGGTTTATAAGCGGAGGGGGCGGTGTCTACAAACTTGTAGTACCTAGTGTGGCCTCCAGAGGGCAGAGCCCTAAACCCCATTGTCTGGGTCTCCCATTATGATGATCAGAAAAAGGGCATATTCTAGGAGGACGACCATATATAACAGGATGAGGGACATTAATACATAATGAAGGGGAGAGAGGTCAATTAGTGAGTCTTTATAGGATTTAGAAAACTGTGGGCGTGTGGGGTAAGGGGGGGTCCAGGTCCAAATTTCGCACTGGGGCCCTTCAGACTCTAGTTACTGGCGGGTGGTCTTCAAAAGTTATTTATTAGGTGTACTGGGGCAGTCAAGGCATAATAGCCACCCTCTTAAAATGCAGCACAGGTGCTGCTGAAGGTGGTACTTTTAGTTTAAAATCCCAAAATCTGGTCACAGGTTCGCTTTAAAAATCTCCTTAAAATCATGTTCATTAATTTGAAAAAGCGTGTAAAATATATGTGTGCCCATGTGTGCCAATAGTCATGTAAAAATAAAAAGCACATCTATTCTAGATATTACTGCATATACATCTCTGCAGTTCTGCAACAATGACATTATTTCCCAAGCATGTACAAGATATTTATAGCCATAGCCGTAACACACAGACACAAGACGCAAAAGTTAGCACACAGCGACCATGGCACAAACATCCAGCATACCAGACATGACGCTCACTGAGCAGGTCTGCATTACCCTTACCTTTGTGTCATTAGGGAATACTGATGGAGCACTGGGTGCAGATATTCCATCTTGAGATTCACGGATTGCTGCCATTGACCCGGACATCATACCATCAACGCCACTGTCTCCGGGAGAAACAGATGCATCCCTCAGTAGGCTCTGATCTGTGATACTGCCAATCGGAGCTGTGAAAAAACATAATATACATCACAAATAAGTGAGGACTGTGTAGCCTGAAACTCCTGAGTTCACGGCAGGGATCAAAAATGACATTACATATAACTATGAAGTGAATAACAAGAAATACACTACATAAGTAGTATCAATAAGTATTTTTTATATCACAACTGATACTGCCATCTGCAGCACAATCTATTTTTTTTTTATTAATCTTGGCATAGTATGTACTTAACAGCTTGGAATACTACAGCGTATGATAGTAGGTTTAAAACATAATTTAAAAAGGTGTTGGCCCAAAATATCAATTTATTACCACTCCCATCACTGGGTGTCAATCCCCACAAATCAGTGTAATGAACTATAGACAATGAATGGAGAGCATGCTCCATTCAGACTGGGGACTCCAGAGCCACTAACTAAACCAGCTGATGCTGATAAAGTTTTAGGCTGTGCTCACACACTTCGCTTTTTTTGTTGCGTTTTTACCAAGGTTTTGGGTTAATGTATGCAAATGTAAATCGGCATTTTTGTTGCTCTTCAAAACTCATGTGAAAGCAAGAAAAATCTGTCCTCACATAGTGGTTTGTTGTGCAGAAACTGAAACCTACATAAGGTTTTGCTGCATTTTGAAAAGAATGAGCATGTACGTTCTTTTCAAAATGCAGTGCTGTGCATAAATTTAACATTGTCGATAAGGAAAATGAAGTATGCTCGGGAGAGAGCAGGGTGGGGGGAGGTGGGAGAAGCAGAGAAGGGGTGAGAGGAGAGAGGCAGAGGGAGGAGGGAGGGGGAGAGGAGAGGGGAGAATGGAAGAGGGAGGGGGAGAATGGAAGAGGGTGGGGGAGAGTGGAAGAGGGAGAATGGAAGAGGGAGGGTGAGAATGGAAGAGGGAGGTGAAATGGAAGATGGAGGGAGAATGGAAGAGGAGGGTGAGAATGGAAGAGGGAGGGTGAGAATGGAAGAGGGAGGGTGAGAATGGAAGAGGGAGGGTGAGAATGGAAGAGGGAGGGTGAGAATGGAAGAGGGAGGGTGAGAATGGAAGAGGGAGGGGAGAATGGAAGAGGGAGGGAGATGGAAGAGGGAGGGGGAGAATGGAAGAGGAGAGAATGGAAGAGGGAGGGGAGAATGGAAGAGGGGAGGGGGAGAATGGAAGAGGGAGGGGGAGAATGGGAAGGGGAGGAATGGAAGAGGGAGGGGGAGAATGGAAGAGGGAGGGGGAGAATGGAAGAGAGGGGAAGGAGGGAGAATGGAAGAGGGAGGGGGAGAATGGAAGAGGGAGGGGGAGAATGGAAGAGGGAGGGGAGAAGGAAGGAGGGGAAATGAAGAGGAGGGGGAGAATGGAAGAGGGAGGGGGAGAATGGAAGAGGGAGGGGGAGAATGGAAGAGGGAGGGGGGGAGGAAGAGATGGAGGGAGGAAGAGATGGGGGAAGGAAGAGATGGGGGAAGGAAGAGATGGGGGGAGGAAGAGATGGGGGGAGGAAGAGATGGGGGGAGGAAGAGATGGGGGGAGGAAGAGATGGGGGGGAGGAAGAGATGGGGGGGAGGAAGAGATGGGGGGAGGAAGAGACTAACCAGCAGTGAGAAATTAAAAGTGATTTTCTTAAATCAATTGTGGGAGTGAGAGCGTGGGGAAGGAGAGAGGGGACAGAGAGAGGAGAGAGAGAGGTTAGAGAGGGAGAGTGGGAGAGAGGAAGACAAACCAGCAGTGAGAACTTAAAAGTGATTTTCTTATGTCCAAAACTGCTGTGAAACATCTTGCTGGGCAGAGTAGGTTTCACGCAAGCTGAGATTCTGCACATCAGTCCTACTTTGTACACAATATTGATCTATCTATTCTGCAAAATACTTAAAAATAGATGATGGCTAGAGGAGGAAACTGGAGTAACAGTGGGTGACTCCAACTCTTCCCTTCCTCTCTCAATCTCTATCTAATTAATTTACAGCATACTCCAGCAAAAGGGGACAGTCTGACTAAGAGCTAGAAGAAATCGAAACTGAAAGGCTCACCAGTAACCCATTCCGATGGACTCGTATACATGGCCTTCTGAGTAGGTACACAATAGAGAGTGGGGGGATGTTATACCCAAGGATCTGAGTGCTTTGGACCATAGAGAGGAAATGATGGAGACCCACAACATCATCTTTAAAGGGTTTGTCCAATTTTAACAAACTTGGATGTGAGCCCTTGAACTCCCTACAGTCTCCTTCCTGCATTGGCAAGTCTCGGTCTTAGTATAGGGAGAAAATTGGCAGCATTCTAAAAGTGCTATTTAAAAAACTCTGATCCAAAGAGAAGAGATCTGCTATCAGAAATACCTAAACACCATCTCCTCTCATGAGAGAGGGACTCTCCTATCTACACTGGGAGCAGAGAGCTCATGACAACACCTCATGTTCATGGTCCGACCATACTTTGCCAAAAAGGAGGAAAACCTCATTAATTCTCTATGGGACGTGCGGCAAAAAACACAGCTAACCGTAGTTTTTTTGACCTGCCGCAACTGCCGGCTTTGCTGGATCGCGACAAAAACCACACCTCCCATAGAGAATGAATGGGGGCTTTGCCGAAAGTCAACCGTTACCGCATCTTCCGCGAATCAGCAAAAACGCTGATGTGAAAGGGGCCTTAGATTAGTGTTTGAGATCAATATCTCATCATATCCTGCATACAATTGTGCCCACATACAGTCAGTGACTACAAGACAGGAAAAAAAGAAACGCAACTTCAATAAATTGCAAACTGGGAAACCGGCCCTGAACATATAGCCTACACACTGGTGCTTTTTAACTACGGCATTTCTGAAGCAGATAAAAGAACTGGAGTGACTGATAGGAAAAGATTGGGTCTTATCCAAATTAAAAGTTAGACACTGGTATAAGGTTGTATACATCACAATTACTGTAAACACATGAAAAACAGCAGCGGCAGCCCCAAATAGTCACTGGAAATTGAGAACAAGAGATTAATCCACACTTGTGCATGATGAGACATAGACATGAGATTTATTGTCAACAGGTTTCAAAGTACAGATCACCCCATCAGGACAAATCACAGTAGAAGTCATCTGTACTCTGGACTCCCAATGTGAGGCTGCTCCAAGATCAAACCTTAATTGCATGAAATTGGAGTAGTATACAAACATATTTATGATGTGATTATTTCAGTAACCTCAGAAATAGTTCTTCTATTGACAATGCCTGACATTAAATATGCTCAGCTATCTCTGACTGGCCACTACATTGATAATTCCTAAAGCAGTGAATTTCCCATGGGGGCCTGAAATTAACTGCATACTGCGAATGGAAGATATGCTGGCTCAGAGTGTAGGACTACCTCCCAAAATGTAATAAAGAAAGCAAAGGTCACTGACATGCACAGCCCAGCAGATGGCAGCAGAGTACAAGTAACCAACATGTTTCCACATAGCAAGTTCTGGAATACTAGAATCAATAGGTCATCAGATTTCACAATATTGAATACAGTTTTTAAAAGACCTGATGGGGCCTAGTGTGCTAAATTTAGAAGTCCATGACAAAATAGCTTATATGCCAAATATTTATTTTATTAGTCTATCCTTAGCTGGACTTTAAATTGCAAAGGGGGAAACTTTAAGAGGAAGTACAGTGTCAATCTGACATGAATGAATGAATGTACACCAGCCTCATCAGGTCTAAGATCTATTTAATAAAGTATGCAGTTTATAGTGTGATCTATATCCTGAAATTAATATCCAAACCGCACTAACAGCAATGTCCCTGTACTTCATATTCAGTTAACAGATTTTCAGGCCAATGGTAGAAATTATTTCCCTGCTGCTAACTTGAGACCGTGATATTTCTCACAAGAGAAAATATGAAGGAGTATAAACTCAATATCTGAACATACAAATGCAGGATCACTATAATTAAGTTGAAAAATTGAAGCCTATTTGGTGTCTCTCCAGAAAATTACCCATCAGACCTGATTAATTTCTATACTGGTGGGTTTACACACACCAATTTCTGTGTCCAATATCTGAACAGATCTCTGATTGCAGTGAAATCATGGACACATAGTTCCATTTTGTGGCTGTGTACAAATAGAGCAATGTGTCCATGATTTCACTGCAACCAGAGATCTGTTCAGATAATTGGACACAGAAATTGGTGTGTGTAAACCCACCATCAGGTTTAGTGTTCCTCTGATCAGCGGTTTAGCAGTCCAATAAGGAGGACATGGGGACACACAAGATGCTCTGACGACTTGTGTGGGACATTTTAAAACTAATAAAGTAACTATCAGCAGATCGCTTGATGACCAGGTTTAACCATTTGTCAAATGTCATCAGCTAAGCGATACCTACCCTCTCCTACTGTATCCCCACCTGTCCCTCATACACTGTGAGCCCTCGCGGACAGGGTCTTCTCTGCTCCTCTACCTGTGCGTCTTGTCCGTCAATACATATTGTACTTGTCCTCGTCTGCCCTTCAATGTGTAAAGCACCATGGAATCTAATGGTGCTATATAAATAGTATTATTATTAATAATAATAATAATAATAATAATAATACCACTTCAGATTTGCTCAACATATTCTTTTTGACTAGAACAAATTCTTACTTAAAAAGGTTTACCCATGAACAAACTTAATTTTAATCAATAGATATTGAAATAATAATTTCCACAATTGGATGGGTTTAAAAAAAAAATGTTCCTGGGCTGAGATAATCTATATGTGTCAATGCTATGTACTGTGTAATGGATGTGTCTGACCGTACAGGAACATGGTCTGATCATACCACATCTGCTGTGCTGAGATAATCTTATATATGTGTCCCTGCTATGTACTGTGTAATGGATGTGTCTGACCGTACAGAGACATGGTCTGATCATATCACATCTTCTGTGCTGAGATAATCTTATATGTGTGTCCCTGCTATGTACTGTGTAATGAATATGTCTGACTGTACAGGGACATGAGATTTGGTATGATCAGACCATGTCTCTGTATGGTCAGACATAGCCAATAAATGAAGAAGGCTACGTGAAACTTAGCCAAAATGCATTGTCATATAGTTATAATAAAACTTGTTTCTTGATAATATTACAGAGTCCTCAGATAGTGCCACAACTTCCCAGTCTGGGATTATCTCCTTCATTCTTCAACAACATAATGTAGGCAAAGAAACCCTGAATCCAATATTGTATCACACTGATTATGTCAGAATGGCTGCACCCATTAATCAAAGCATTTATTCTCAAAAACAGCAGAGCACACCACACCAGGTTCTCTACAGAGATTGATACCTCATAGTGACTGTACAATCACAACAGGGGGGCGCATCAGACTGATGTGCTCATGACTTTTAGTCCTGGAATGTTAATTCCAGGCTATTAAAGCCTTTACGAATTGCACAGATCCTGATAAGAGAAGCACCGATGCTTTTTGTTTTCAAAATATTACATCATGATGTTTCCAGTATACATAGCAAAAACCTACTGACAACCTGATCCACATAATAAGTGTGCAGCATAAGTGTATATCCACATATAAGAAGGAAAGGTCGGACTCCGCTGCTCATCACACCGCCCCAGGGATCCACGAGCACCACTGAGCTTAGGGGTACTTCACACACAGGTTTTGTGACGTAGCAGCGACCTCACCAGGGAAGTCGCTGCGTGTGACATGCTGCAGTGACCAGCGATGGATGCGGTATGGCTAGGACCATTTTTTGGACGTCGGTCTCCCGCTGGGCAGCATATATTGGTGTGTGAGATGCCCCTCTAACTCGATGTGTTCCCTGGTAACCAGGGTACACATCGGGTTACTAAGCACAGTGCGCTGGTAACCAGGGTACACATCGGGTTACTAAGCACAGCACACTGGTAACCACAGTGCACATCGGGTTACTAAGCACAGCACGCTGGTAACCAGGGTACACATCGAGTTACTAAGCACAGCGTGCTTTGTTTAGTAACCTGATGTGTACCCCGATTACCAGCGTTCTTCCACTTACCCCAGCCTATCAGAATAGAGTAGTGGGACCTACACATCGTGGAAAAGAATAGTTTATATTCTTTTCCACGATATCGGGGTCGTTACACGGGTAGCTGCTCGCTGAGGAGATCTGCCTGTTTGACAGCTCACCAGCGACCACACAGCGATGTTCCAGCGATCCCGGCCAGGTCGGATCGTTGGTGGATCGTTGGAACATCGCTACGTGTAACGGGGCCCTTAGCCTAAGGAAGCTGCATCCAAATCCCGAGGTGCATACTCTACATATAGAACAGTCCATGTAAATCCAAATAAACAAACACGTAGAACTCACCGGACGACTGGCAACACTTCTTTATTTCATTAGGCTAAAGCATACAGACACAGAAACAGGAGGGAGGATGAGAGATGAACAACATAGGTGTGCAGAGCAGGCTATCAATTAATGTGCACGTCCTCAATTATAGCTGTAACTCTCCCTGCACTGCTACAATGGCGATCAGCAGCAAGGGGGGGGGGTATCATTTCATGTTCTCCCTGAATTCATTCTTCCATGTCAGACAGTTAAAATGCTATTAACTTGCCAACTAGCACCACATCAGTAGGTAAATAGCATTTTTTAGCTTTAATATAAGCTGCATTTTACCTCCATCAAGACTCCTGGACATCCGTTTGCTGGATGTACGTTCAAAATAAGGGGCAGGTCTGTCTATCCTTGTGCTCGCTTCTCGTGTCTGTGCCTGTGTGCGACCACTGTACCGAAACTTAGATCCCAGAGTCAAGAATCTGGCTTTAGGAGGCTGTTCAGGAGAGGAGAGCCTGCGGGAATGAAAATTATGAACACTATCAAAGGTCTTCACTCTGAAGCAATATACTTCAACTTCTCTAATTAGAAGAAACAACATTGTTGTCTTGAGCCCGAGCATAATGAGACTTTAGGGAAAGATGAACTCCAGCAATTAGTTAGGTTTCACATGCACGTACGCTAACCAGGGATGATTTAACTGATCAGAAATGTCAAACTGCCTTATAACAAGGGTAGAATTGCCCAGTTCATCAGTAGGACCCTTATTATCAATGTGTGCCTATGGGGATTGCATAAATGTGTGCTTGTTATTTTGTTTCATATCTACAATAGGTTTTGCCAAAAAGCTGAACTCCAAGGTGTGAAACCTAAAGGGGTGACTGGTTTTTAATTTTCCATAGGGTTCTTATATACATAAATTACAGAATCAGATGTACCTATCTAATACTGTTCCAGCACTGGCTCATGGTAAGTTGGATTATGGTCAAAATTATGTATATCACATTCTCATGGCCATGTGACTGTCTTTCCCAACTCTGACACTGGAGAATCTTCACAGCGCAGAGTGGGAGCAATATTAGGATTCACAAGTCTGCAGTCACAGAGAGAAAGACACAGACACACACACACAGACACACACACACACACACACACAGAGACACACACACAGAGACACACACACAGAGACACACACACAGAGACACACACACAGACACACACACACAGACACACACACACAGACACACACACACACAGACACACACACACACACAGACACACACACAGACACACACACCAGACACACACAAAGAGACACACAAAGAGACACACACACAGAGACACACACACAAAGAGACACACACAAAAGTCAGAGAGGGGCACAGAGAGGGGCACACAGAGAGGCGCACAGAGAGATAGGCACAAACACACACACAGACACACAAAGTGATACATCAAAAGTGACTGCAGACTAGTAGCGGTCAGACAACCTCTTTAATAAACATTTTGGTGTTACTACAAGCCATATCAGAGTAGATCTTGTTAAACTGCTGTGAAAAAGCATTTTTTTCATGAATATAGCAGGAAAGTCCTGCAACAATGCAGCACCCTAAACTGAAAGTAACCGGTTCTTGACTATACCTGTAAAATGTATGATGCTCCACACAAACTTTCCACAATCTCTTGGCAGCACGATGATTAGGCAACTTGAACCCAATGGTGCTCTCAAATTGTTCCTGCTGGAAAATAGACAATCATACAGACTTGACAAATCAGCAAACAGTTAACATGTACAATTACAATATTAATGGAACCTGAAGAGCAGCAAAGCTAAAAGCAAATAACTGGATGCTCCACTCATCAGTGAGACTGCAGTGGTCATCATGAGGCAATGACTTTATCACTGCAGTACATACCAGACAACAGTCTGTATCATGTGCAGAATTAGTCCTTCCAAACAGCAGCAAACCTTGCTAAAAGATGCCCATTAAGTCAGTCGCTAGGGAAATGCTTAAAACAATGAACATATTAATTTCCATGTAAAAACAAGTTGCTCTTCACACGTTCGGGCTTTGAATAATCTTTTAACCTCTTCCCTTTTCCAAAAAACGCCAACCAGGTTTTAAGAAGTACTATTCTCCAAGCGTTTTCAGCTTAAATGCAATTAATACACTACATTTGAGGGACAGTGAAAAGGAGCAAAGATGCCTGGGCATCTTTGAGTAGTTTCTCAGTGTTTGTGCATAATAAAACTGTAGCATTTTCCTTACTAGTATCAAGTAGTAGGTGTGAAGAGGATGACTCTCACCAATGATGGAAAAATCTTTATTATCTCATAGCAAGCCAGTAGAAATGTCAGCAGACATGAAACGGGCGTAGACTACTGTTGCCTGTGCACTCCCATCTAATTTTTATTGCCATCAAAATAATAAAGGAGAATTTTCTATGATGTGGTGAATACCATCATTTTTACTTCTACTACATCGTGCATTTATGGGAGGTATACAGTAGTGCTAGGTGTTTTATTGTTCCCTGTTTGGTATCTAATTGTTTGATGGAATTAAAAAAAGTGAAAGGAAAACAATGGTACAAAAATAAGATGTGCTCATATCAAACAGCTCTAGCAGCTCTCACCCAGAGCATCAACATAATGGGAAAGGGGAGTGCAGCAGAACTATGCGTCATTATAAACACCTCTAGCAGCTCTCACCCAGAGCATCAACATAATGGGAAAGGGGAGTGCAGCAGAACTATGCGTCATTATAAACACCTCTAGCATCTCTCACCCAGAGCATCAATGTGATGGGAAAGGGGAGTGCAGCAAAACTATGCATCATTATAAACACCTCTAGCAGCTCTCACTCAGAGCATCAATGTGATGGGAAAGGGGAGTGCAGCAGAACTAAGCGTCATTATAAACACCTCTAGCATCTCTCACCCAGAGCATCAATGTGATGGGAAAGGGGAGTGCAGCAAAACTATGCATCATTATAAACACCTCTAGCAGCTCTCACCCAGAGCATCAATGTGATGGGAAAGGGGAGTGCAGCAGAACTAAGCATCATTATAAACACCTCTAGCATCTCTCACCCAGAGCATCAATGTGATGGGAAAGGGGAGTGCAGCAAAACTATGCATCATTATAAACACCTCTAGCAGCTCTCACCCAGAGCATCAATGTGATGGGAAAGGGGAGTGCAGCAAAACTATGCATCATTATAAACACCTCTAGCAGCTCTCACTCAGAGCATCAATGTGATGGGAAAGGGGAGTGCAGCAGAACTAAGCGTCATTATAAACACCTCTAGCATCTCTCACCCAGAGCATCAATGTGATGGGAAAGGGGAGCGCAGCAGAACTAAGTGTCATTATAAACATCTCTAGCATCTCTCACCCAGAGCATCAACGTGATGGGAAAGGGGAGTGCAGCAGAACTATGCGTCATTATAAACACCTCTAGCAGCCGTCATCCAGAGCATCAACATAATGGGAAAGGGGAGTGCAGCAGAACTATGCGTCACTATAAACACCTCTAGCAGCTCTCATCCAGAGCTCTAGCTAAACCAAGAAAAAAAGGTTTTTTTTTCTATCTTTTCTCATGAAAAAACATTTGAAAAATCACCCATGGCCAAACTAATCCTGCACAAGCTAGGTGCAAGCAACTGACCAGGTAGCAGATGGGAGCAGCGCTGGTGCACTATGTAGATAGCCCAGCCACTCACATCCCTTAACCCGTTTATGACCCAGCCTATTTTGGCGTTACTGACCTTGCCATCTTTTGCAGTTCTGACCAGTGTCCTTTTAAAAGGTAATAACTCTGCAATGCTTCAACGGATCCTAGCGATTCTGATTGTTTTTTTCGGGACAAATTGGGCTTTAGGTTAGTGGTAAACTTAGGTCAATAATTTTTGCGTTTATTTGTGAAAAACAAAAACGGAAATTTAGCGAAAATTTCGCTATTTTCAAATTTTAAATTTTAATTCTGTTAAACCAGAGTTATGTGACATAGAATAGTTAATAAATAACAATTCCCACATGTCTACTTAACATCAGCACAATTTTGGAAAAAAAAAATTTGTTAGGAAGTTATAAGGGTTCAAAGTTCATCAGCAATTTTTCATTTTCTTAGTGACCACATCACATTTGAAGTCCTTTTGAGGGGCGTACATGACAAAAAAACACCGAAAAGTGACATCGTTCCAAAAACTGACCCCTCAAGCTACTTAAAACTACATTCAAGAAGTTTATTAACCCTTCAGGTGCTTCACAGGAACTAAAGCAAACGTGGAAGGAAAAATGGACATTTTACTTTTTCCAACACAAATATTCTTTTGCCTCAATTTTTTAATTTTCACATGGGTAACAGGATAAAACGGATCCTAAAATTTGTTAGTCAATTTCTCCTGAGTACACAGATACCTTATATGTGGTCATAAACCACTGTTTGGGCACATGGCAGAGATTTGAAAGGAGGAAGTGACATTTTGGAACACAGATTTTGATGGCATGGTCTGTGGGTGTCATGTTCTGTTTGGATAGCAATAACATTATGGCCAAACTAATCCTGCACAAGCTAGGTGCAAGGTACTCTGTTTGGATAGCCCCTGATGTGCCTAAACAGCAGAAACCCCCCACAAGTGACAACATGTTGAGTTCACTGCCACAGGGAGCCCTGGTGACTTAGCGAGTGACGTCACCACTCCCCTGCGGCAGTCTCTGACTGCAGCGGGTGACTTCACTCAGAGTCCCTGCGATCAGAGGGACTGAAGACACTGCAGGGCGAGGACGCTTGTTCTATCCCTGCAGACTCTGGATGAAGGATCATGGAGGGTTATGTGAGAGTAATAATGATTGGGTTGAGATGTTCGTTTTTTGTTCTAATAAAATTATTTTTCTGAGTGTTTTGTATTATTTACTATAGATTCCTAATGGCGGGGTATAATATTAGCCTGACATTATGAATCTTGGGCTTTTAGTGCCAGCTGCCAATAGAAAGCTGGAATTAACCCCTTGTTTACCCATTTGCACCAGGGCAACTGGAAGAGTCTGGGTAGAGCACCAGAAAATAGCATCTCTAATGATTGCACCATTTTCTGGGGTGGCTGTGGGTTGAAATTCACAGCATGGGGGGCTGGCAACTAAAAATATGGCGATGCTTCACGTCTTTTTTAGTTGTAGAAATAATAATAAAAAAAAAAAAAAAATAGTTGTGGGCTTTGCCAAATTTTTGGTTGCCAACCAAATAAAACTTAGCAGCTACGGACTGTCACCCACCCCAAGCTGCCTAGTTGTACCAGGCTGTCAACCAAAAATACAGCGAAGCCCGTCATTTTTTTTTAATAGAATTTTTTTGGGGGGAGGGGAGGGAATGACGTGGAGCTTGGCCATATTTATGGTCCAGCCAGGTACAACTAGGCATCTGGGGCCTGGAATCCTCAGCATGGAGAGGCCCGAGCGTTCTGGGCCCCCCATGCTGCAAATTCTAGCCCGCAGCCACCCCAGAAACTGGCGCATTCATTAAAGCGCAATTTTCTGGTGCTGTACTCAGACTCTTCCAGTTGCCCTGGTGCCGGTGGCAAACTGGGTAATAAAGTGGTTAATGCTAACACTTTTATTGGCAGCTGGCACTAAGCCCGAGATTCATAATGTCACGCCAATGTTGGACCCAGTCATTAGGAGTCTCTAGTAGATAGTAAAAAAAATACACAACACAGAGAAAAATCTTTTTATTAGAAAAAACAAACAAACACATATTTAGACACCATCTTTATTACTCCAGAACCTCCGATGTAGTCCATAACGATGATCACACAAAGCTCGATCGCCTCTGCTACATCCAGAAACTGCAGCAAGGGATCAAGTGTTCACTTGTTGTAGTTTCTGGGGTCACAGTGATGGTGTACTGTATGGCAATGATTTGCCATACAGTGCACCACCTGTGTAACTGCAGAGACCATAACAAGTGGACACTTGATCCCTTGTTGCAGTCACTGGGGTCAGTCATGGTGCACTGTATGGCAATGATCTGCTGTACCATGCACCATGGCTATGACCTCAGAGAATACAAGTGGACACTTGATCCGTTGTTATACGAGATCCATAGAAGCATCCATCCACCCACCCAGGCAGGCTCTCTCTCCATTCACCCACCCATCCATCCACGCACACTCTTTCTCCATCCACCCATTCATTCATCCATCCATCCATGCACGCAGGCTCCCTCAATCCACCCATGCAGGCAGGCTCTCTCTCCATCCACCGACCCACCCATCCACCCATGCAGGCTCTCTCTCCATCCATCTACCTACCCATCCACCCACCCATCCATCCATCCACTCATCCACCCACCCATCATCCATTCATCCATCTATCCATCCATCATCCATCATCATCTATCCATCGTCACCTCACCCCAGACAGATCCTACTGTCAGCAGCCCGGTGTCCAGCAGCTCCTCCTGTAACAGATCAGCCCGCACACAGGAGGAGCTGCACACAGGAGGAGCCTGGCGGTGGAAGAGCACGGCAGCGGAGGGGCATGGTGGTGGGGAAGGGAGGTGTGGGGGCATCAGAGCAGCATGGGGGGAGAGTAGTGGAGGGGGCACAGGGATCAGAAGTGTGTGGGGGAGGAGGAAGAGGGACAGCACCGAAGCAGGAGGAGGAAGGGGAGAGGAGGCGATCAGGGGACCGGAAGAGGAACGGGACGAGGAGAGATCAGGAATGAGAAGGAAGAGGACGGGGGGAGATCAGGAATGAGAAGGAAGACGACAGGGGGAGGTCAGGAATGGAAGGAGAAAGGAGCAGGGCGCAGGAGTACGGGGGAGATCAGTACCGGCAGCGGTGGGCAGCGGGTGCAGGGCGGCTGTGGAGCGGCACTAATGGGAGTGATCATTCCATCAGGGCTGGAGGGGGCAATGCCCGCCCCCTCCAGTGCTCCAGCCTATGGAAGGGGCTCTAACAGCCCCTTGCATAGGTTTATAGTGACAATCGCAGTGAATAGCTGTTGGAAGCTTCAACAGCTAATCACAGCGATCGCAGGCGGAGGGGTGGCAAAGCCACCCAACCTGACATCTCCTAAGGTCCTCTCTCCTGTGTGTAGGGCTGGTGCAATTTCACAGACCCCAGACACAGGAACTGCAGGACCGCGATCTGCCCATGATGCCACATAGGCGTCACAGGTTGGGAACTCACCAACTTTCATGACGCCTACGTTGTGGCAAGGGTCGAGAAGGGGTTAAATAGAGGGAAACAGCTGTTTAACATAAATGCATACTAATGAAGCTGCACAGCAAGTCAGTCATATGTATACGTTAGATATACAGTGTCTGAACACAGGCTTATTAGTGGCGTCAGGTGCAGCACCAGTTAACGCTGTATGACAATATGCACCGTGTCTGAAGAGTGGCCTATTAGTTACGCTGAGTATGGTGAGCAGGTTAAACACTATGCGAGTGTTTCTCACATGACAGACTCTACCATTTTACCAGCCGAACCTAGAAAGCTCCAATAAACCCTGCAAAAATAATAAAATGTGCAAGGAAAACTGTGAGGTATTGGTTGGTATTTTGGCCAAAACAAGGAAGCTTGCAACCTAAAGCATCAGGGGTCCTCACTTATTGCAGGTCCCTGTCTACAATTGCTAAACCAAGTAAAAAAGTGTTTTGTTTTGGGTTTTTTTCATAAAAAAAAATATGGTTTGGCCAAAATACCAACCAATACATAGTGCACCAGCACTGCCCCCAGCTCCTACCTGGTGAGTTCCTTGCACCTAGGTTGTGCAGGATTAGTTTGGCCATGGGTGATTTTTCTCATCCAGAGCACTCAATGTGATGGGAAAGGGGAGTGCAGCAGAACTATGCGTCATTATAAACACCTCTAGCAGCTGTCACTCGGAAAATATAAGATGATAATAAAGGGGAGTGCTGCAGAACTGTGTCATTATAAACACTTCTTGCAGGTTTCATTTCAAAGCACTTTCAGCTCTGTGTACTCTCTTGCCCCCTAAACTGCCTGCCATGAGATATAAGCCAACAAAGGTTTTGTAATGACACTAAGCTCAGCTGTGCTGTGCACAAGTGATAAAGAAATGACAGAGTTAAGCAGGTTGTGTGTCATTATATGTCTCACCCAGAAAATGTCAATTCTAAGCTTTTCTATGTTTTTTTTTTCCCCTGCATGAAGTCTCCTGCTTATGACTGGTCAATGTCATGCAGTGGAATAAGTGCACACTATGAAATGTGAAATACAAAAAAAATGTATTCAGCAAGTCTGTTCTCCACATGCCAACATACATTTGTTCTTCACACTA
This sequence comes from Allobates femoralis, assembly GCA_033576535.1. Classification (NCBI taxonomy): domain Eukaryota; kingdom Metazoa; phylum Chordata; class Amphibia; order Anura; family Aromobatidae; genus Allobates; species Allobates femoralis. The sequence goes on from JARQOC010000001.1 coordinate 356,974,286, forward strand.
TGGCTCTGTTTCAACAAAAATATCAATGTAAAATATTTACTTCTAAGAAAAAAAGAGCCATTTAACACCTAAAGGGCTAAGAAAATGGATCAGGAAAAGAAGAAATGTTGGTGTACAAAATAGTTGCTTGTTGGTGGAAACTTTGGTGGAGTAAATTGATTTTCCATCTGATTACAAATAAAATAACACTCCTCGGTTCTAGGGAGTGTACAGGAATTCTTCATTTTTATTGGTGTTACATTTCCAAGATCTTGTGTTCTTCAGATAGCTACTAAAATCTCATTAACCTGCTGAATTAAAAAGGACCCATCACCAGGTTAAAAGAGGTAATTTTTACTTCTATTTTATTCCTAGCAATCCCAAGATATAGTTTTTATCTTTTTAAATACCATAGGTCATTCCAGAAATGTGGTCCTTTCTTCTCACAACATACTGTAAAGCAGCAGTTACACTTTGAGAGGTCCATATTTCTGAAACCTTACGGCGGATTTAAAGAAAAAGAAAATCCAGAATACTGGGGGGGGGGGGGGGGGGGGGAGATGGGGAAGAGGAGGGGCTGCAGGACTAAAATGAGAGCAAAAACTGGCCACTCTTGTTTTGGTTACTGGTCCTCTTTAACCCCTTCACCCCCGGCCTATTTTGACCCTAATGACCAGGCCATTTTTGTCAATTCTGACCAGTGTCCCTTTATGAGGCAATAACTCTGGAACGCTTCAACGGATCCTAGCGATTCTGAGATTGTTTTTTCGTGACATATTGGGCTTCATGTTAGTATTAAATTTAGGTTGATAATTTTTGCGATTATTTGTGAAAAAATTAAAAATTTGGCAAAATATTTGAAAATTTAGCAATTTTCAAATTATGAATTTTTATTCTGCTAAACCAGAGAGGTATGTGACACAAAATAGTTAATAAATAACATTTCCCACATGTCTACTTTACATCAGCACAATTTTGGAAAAAAAAAAAAATTTTGTTCGGACGTTATAAGGGTTCAAAGTTCATCAGCAATTTTTCATTTTTCCAGCAAAATTTACAAAGCCATTTTTTTTAGTGACCACATCACATTTGAAGTCCCTTTGAGGGGTGTACATGACGGAAAACACCCAAAAGTGACACCATTCCAAAAACTGCACCCCTCAAGCTACTCAAAACTACCTTCAAGAAGATTATTAACCCTTCAGGTGCTTCACGGGAACTAAAGCAAAGTGGAAGGAAAAAATGGTCATTTTAATTTTTCCAACAAAAATGTTTTTTAGCCTCAATTCTTTCATTTTCACATGGGCAACAGGATAAAATTCGATCCTAAAAATTGTTGGGCAATTTCTCCTGAGTACATCGATATCTCATATGTGGTCATAAACCACTGTTTGGGCGCACGGCAGGGCTCAGAAGGGAAGGAGCGCAATTTGACTTTTGAAGCTAATTTTCCATTCAAAAAGTGAAATGGCGCTCCTTCCCTTCTGAGCCCTGCCGTGCGCCCAAACAGTGGTTTATGACCACATATGAGATATAGATGTACTCAGGAGAAATTGCCCAACAATTTTTAGGATTCATTTTATCCTGTTCCCCATGTGAAAATGAAAAAATTTAGGCTAAAAGAATATTTTTGTAGAAAAAAAAAAGTACTTTTTCATTTTTACGGATTAATTTGTGAAGCACCTGGGGGTTCAAAATGCTCATCACCCATCTAGATAAATTCCCTGGGGGGTCTAGTTTCCAAAATGGGGTCACTTATGGGGGAGCTCCAATGTGTAGGCACACAGGGGCTCTCCAAACGCGACATGGTGTCCGCTAACAATTTGAGCTGATTTTTCAGTCAAATTGTTAGCGGACACCATGTTGCATTTGGAGAGCCCCTGTGTGCCTACACATTGGAGCTCCCCCATAAGTGACCCCATTTTGGAAACTAGACCCCCCAGGGAATTTATCTAGATGGGTGATGAGCATTTTGAACCCCCAGGTGCTTCACAAATTAATCTGTGAAAATGAAAAAGAAAATTTTTATGGAAAAAAAAAAGTACTTATTCAATTTTACAGATGAATTTGTGAAGCACCGGGGGTTCAAAATGTTCACAACCCATCTAGATACGTTCCCTGGGAGGTCTAGTTTCCAAAATGGGGTCACTTGTGGGGGAGCTCCAATGTTTAGGCACACAGGGGCTCTCCATACGTGACATGGTGTCCGCTAACTATTGGAATCATTAGCGGACACCATGTCGTGTATGGAGAGCCCTGTGTGCCTAAACATTGGAGCTCCCCCACAAGTGACCCCATTTTGGAAACTAGACCCCCCAAGGAATGCATCTAGATGCATAGTGAGCACTTTGAACCCCCAGGTGCTTCACAAATTGATCCGTAAAAATGAAAAAAGAAAATTGTGTGAAAACAAATGTACTTTTTCCTTATTACGAATCAATTTGTGAAGCACCTTGGGGTTCAAAGTTCTCACTATGCATCTAGATGCATTCCTTGGGGGGGTCTAGTTTCCAAAATGGGGTCACTTGTGCGGGAGCTCCAATGTTTAGGCACACAGGGGCTCTCCATACGCGACATGGTGTCGCTAACTATTGGAATCGTTAGCAGACACCATGTCGTGTATGGAGAGCCCCTGTGTGCCTAAACATTGAAGCTCCCGCACAAGTGACCCCATTTTGGAAACTAGACCCCCCAAGGAATGCATCTAGATGCATAGTGAGCACTTTGAACCCCCAGGTGCTTCACAAATTGATCCGTAAGAAGGAAAAAGTACATTTGATTCACACAAATTTTCTTTTTTCATTATTACGGATCAATTTGTGAAGCACCTGGGGGCTCAAAGTGCTCACTATGCATCTAGATATTTCTTGGGGGGTCTAGTTTCCAAAATGGGGTCACTTTGTGGGGGAGCTCCAATGTTTAGGCACACAGGGGCTCTCTATACGCGACATGGTGTCCGCTAACTATTGGAATCGTTAGCAGACACCATGTCGTGTATGGAGAGCCCCTGTGTGCCTAAACATTGGAGCTCCCGCACAAGTGACCCCATTTTGGAAACTAGACCCCCAAGGAATGCATCTAGATGCATAGTGAGCACTTTGAACCCCCAGGCGCTTCACAAATTGATCCGTAAGAAGGAAAAAGTACATTTGTTTTCACACAAATTTTCTTTTTTCATTATTACGGATCAATTTGTGAAGCACCTGGGGGTTCAAAGTGTTCACTATGCATCTAATACAGCGAAGCCCCATTTTTAATTTTTTTTCTAGGGACTAATTCTGAAAAAAAATGGCGTAGAGCTCCGCTATATTTTGGTCCCAGCCAGTACAACATTGGCAGCTACAGACTTGCAGCAACCCCCGGCTGCCATCATTGTACCTGGCTGGCAACCAAAATACAGCTAAAGCCCATTTTTATTTTTTTTCTAGGACTAATTCTAGAAAAAAAATGGCGTGGAGCTCCGCCATATTTTTGGTCCAGCCAGGTACAACTGGAGCTACAGACTGCCACCAACCCCCAACTGCCTCGTTGTACCTGGCTAGCCACCAAAAATACAGCAAAGCCCTTTTTTTTTCTTCTAGAACTAATTCTAGAAAAAAAAATGACATGGGGCTCCGCCATATTTTTGGTCCAGCCAGGTACAACTAGGCAGCTGGGGGCTGGAATCTGCAGCATGGAGAGGCCCAAGCGTTCTGGGCCCCCCATGCTGCGAATTGCAGCCCGCAGCCGCCCCAGAAAATGGCGCATTCATTGAAGCGCCATTTTCTGGCGCTGTACCCATGCTCTTCCAGTTGCCCTGGTGCCGGTGGCAAACTGGGTAATAAAGGGGTTAATGCCAGCTTTTTATTGGCAGCTGGCACTAAGCCCGAGATTCATAATATAGGGCCAATGTTAGACCCGCCATTAGGAATCTCTGGTAAATAGTCAGAAAATACACACAGAGAAAAATCTTTTTATTTGAAAAAAATAACACAAACAAAATTTGGACTCCATCTTTATTATAAAGATCCGACGTAGTCCACAACGAAGGTCCCACGACGCTCGATCGCCTCCGACGTAGTCCACAACGAAGGTCCCACGACGCTCGATCGCCTCTGGCCAATCCAGAGATTGCAGCAAGGGATGAAGTGTCCTCTTCCTACAGTCTCTGGGGTCAGAGTTATGGTGCACTGTATGACAATGACCTGTCATACAGTGCACCATGACTATGATCCCAGAGACTACAACAAGAGGACACTTGATCCCTTGTTGCACCCATCCATCCACCTATGCACCCATCATCCACGCACGCACACAACCACGCACATCCACGTACACATCCATCTATGCACGCATCCACGCACGCACACGTCTATGCACACACACATCTATGCACGCACACGTCCACACACATGTCCACACACGCACACGTCTACGCACGCACACTCACGTCCATGCACGCTCATGTACGCTCACGTCCACGCACCGTCCACGCATGCACCCCCTATCCATTCACCCATCCATCAATTCATTCATTCATACATATACATACATACATACATACATAGATATATACATACATACACATACATACATAGATGCATACATACATACATAGATACATACATACATAGATACATACACATACATACATACATACATAGATACATACATACATAGATACATACATACACATACATACATACATACATACTTATCTCCCTCGTTCCACCGATGAGCAGGAGGAGGCCGGGAGAGGAGGCAGGGAGAGGAGGCGGGGACACAGACCGGCGGCCGGGCAGAGGAGGCGCAGCAGCGGCAGCGGGTGCACCTAAGCGTGCAGCCCGCCGCAGGAGGTGAGGGAGGGGGGGGCCAGGCACAGGGCCCGGAGGTGGGGGCAGCCTGAGGGGGGAGCACCAGAGCAGGGGAGCAGGCAGTGTTGCCGGCGGGCGCACGCGGGTGCAGCCCGCCGGCAGATACATTGTAATAGAGGGGGGGGCGGGGGTTGGGGGGGACGCGGGGGGGCCCTGGACAGTCCTGGAGCTGGAGGGGGGTGAGGAGGGGTGGGCACTTGCCGATCCGCCCCTCCAGATCTGATTGGAGAGCTCCAATCAGATCTGGAGGGGTGAATCCCTATGATTCCCTCCGATCGGCAGTTTCACTTTTAAACTGCCGATCGGAGGGGTCCTGGGCATGGGGGGGTTAAACCACCCCCTGTGGGGTCATCTACAGGTTGTCACAGAGCAGCAGCATCTGTGACACCTGAGTGACCCGGCTCACAGGGGGTGCAGGAGCTCAAATCTGCCAGGACGTTGTGCAACGTCCTGGGTCGTTAACAGGCAGAAACACAGGACGTTGCACAACGTCCTAGGTCGTGAAGGGGTTAAAGGAGTTGCATATTAGCTACAGCAAGTTGTAGAAGGACACCAGTATAGGATATTCAAGAGCGTAATTCACAGATTAACTGCAGGACCTATAAAAATAATTTTTTTTTGCCAAGATCCTGAAACTCTCCTATATATACAGTGCCTACAAGTAGTATTCAACCCCCTGCAGATTTAGGTGGTATGATAAGATGCAAATATGTTAGAGCCTTCAAACTGCAAACGAGAGTAGGATTTATTAACAGAAGCATAAATCTTACAAACCAAAAAGTTATGTTGCTCAGTTGAATTTTAATAAATTTTAAACATAAAAGTGTGGGTCAATTATTATTCAACCCCTCAAACCACCAGCATTCTGTTTGGTCCCCCTAAAGTATTAAGAAGTAGTTCAGGCACAAAGAACAATGAGCTTCACATGTGTGGATTAATTATCTCTTTTGCCAGCCTTTTCTGACTATTTAAGACCCTCCCCAAACTTGTGAACAGCACTCATACATGGTCAACATGGGAAAGACAAAGGAGCATTCCAAGGCCATCAGAAACAAGATTGTGGAGGGTCACAAGGCTGGCAAGGGGTACAAAACCTTTTCCAAGGAGTTGGGCCTACCTGTCTCCACTGTTGGGAGCATCATCCGGAAGTGGAAGGCTTATGGAACTACTGTTAGCCTTCCACGGCCTGGACAGCCTTTGAAAGTTTCCTCCCGTGCCGAGGCCAGGCTTGTCCGAAGAGTCAAGGCTGACCCAAGGACAACAAGGAAGGAGCTCCGAGAAGATCTCATGGCAGTGGGGACATTGGTTTTAGTCAATACCATAAGTAACGTACTCCACCGCAATGGTCTCTGTTCCAGACGAGCCTGTAAGGTTCCTTTACTTTCAAAGTGTCATGTCAAGGCTCGTCTACAGTTTGCTCATGATCACTTGGAGGACTCTGAGACAGACTGGTTCAAGGTTCTATGGTCTGATGAGACCATGATCGAGATCTTTGGTGCCAACCACACACGTGACGTTTGGAGACTGGATGGCACTGCATACGACCCCAAGAATACCATCCCTACAGTCAAGCATGGTGGTGGCAGCATCATGCTGTGGGGCTGTTTCTCAGCCAAGGAGCCTGGCCATCTGGTCCGCATCCATGGGAAGATGGATAGCACGGCCTACCTGGAGATTTTGGCCAAGAACCTCCGCTCCTCCATCAAGGATCTTAAGATGGGTCGTAATTTCATCTTCCAACAAGACAACGACCCAAAGCACACAGCCAAGAAAACCAAGGCCTGGTTCAAGAGGGAAAAAATCAAGGTGTTGGAGTGGCCTAGTCAGTCTCCTGACCTTAACCCAATTGAAAACTTGTGGAAGGAGCTCAAGATTAAAGTACACATGAGACACCCAAAGAACCTAGATAACTTGGAGAAGATCTGCATGGAGGAGTGGGCCAAGATAACTCCAGAGACCTGTGCCGGCCTGATCAGGTCTTATAAAAGACCATTATTAGCTGTATTGCAAACAAGGGTTATTCCACAAAATATTAAACCTAGGGGTCAGGAATCAATAATTGCCAGCACGTTTCATTGGTCTTAACAGCATAAACATCAACTGTTGCAACAAACTTCTTGGTTATGTTAAGATTGATATTTCTATACAAAGTCTAAGGACACCGTTTAGATTTCAAGAGCTTAATTATAGATTTATCAACCTATAAAATTGCCAGAGTCCTGAATACTCTCTATATTATGACTACTTTAGTCAGGTGCCAAAGTTCTAAAGTTTCATATATTTAATGAAAAGGCCTAGCAACTTTAAGGCTACGTTCACACATTTGCGTATTTTCCTGCGCTTTTTTGCGCGCGCTTTTTGCCGCTTTTTCGGCCCGCGCAAAAAAGCGCAGCAAAATACGCAGGGGCTTTCACACACTGCGCTTTCTTCCCCCCAGAAAGCGCAGTGATGTCACAGAGGGAGGAAGAATCCTGCTTCCTCCTCCCCTCTGTGACATGTGTGACCGCCCCATTAGATTCCACAGTGTGTTAATATACACTGTGAAATCTACATTAAACAGAGGCAAGTTAATGAAAAATAAAAAACAATCAATACTTCACCTCTCCGACGCCTTCTCCCGGTGTGCGATCTCCGATTCCAAGTGAGCTCTCTTCCGACAGGACCTGTGATGACGTCAGAGGGGGGGCGTTCCCGGGCGGGTCCCATCGCTGATTGGCTGCTCGGGTCACATGACCGCGAGTGCCCGGGAACACCCCCCCTCTGACATCACCACAGGTCTTGTCAGAAGAGATCTGACTTACAACCGGGGATCGCACAGCGGGAGAAGGCACCGGACAGCGGGAGAAGGCGTCGGAAGGCAAGTATTCATTCTTTTTTATTTTTCAGACACTTGCTTTTGTTTAATTTAGATTTCACAGTGTGTATTAACACACTGTGGAATCTAATGGGCGGCCACAGCTGTCACAGAGGGGAGGAGGAAGCTGGATTCTTCCTCCCCTCTGGGAGAATACGCAGTAGTAGCTGCATAAACAATTGACATATCAATTGTTTACGGAGCTGCGTTTTCTCCCGGAAAACGCACTGCGTATTTTTACGCAATGTCTGCACTGCAAAGTGAATTTCCCATTCACTTTGCAGGCAGACAAAAGGCACTATTTGAAAAGCGCGTGTAAAAAAACGCGGCAAAATACACAATGTGTGAACACAGCCTAATAGTGAAAAGAATGGGAGGATAGTTCATCAACATACAAGGTCTTGACACCCCCTTATTTTTCTGCCAAATTATTACACCATTTAACAATTCATTGACAAATAATCTGTAAAACCACATGCACTGCAATGAAGTAATATTCTATATCACAGTATAGGACATTCATGATGGGAAAATAGTAAATCAGAATGAGAAATGGAAGAACATAAAACATACCACACTACCAGTCATTCTAATTAAGGTCAGCCAAGCTCGCACATTTTCAATGATCTATGGGAGCAGACCGGAAACTGGATTTCAAACTTTGCTTCA
>JARQOC010000001.1:357582740-357903470 GCA_033576535.1 Allobates femoralis
TGAGTTTCAAATTTCCCGCTGTATCTCAATGGGAAGTGAGGCGCTATGCTCATTGGTCGGCGCCAGCACACAGCGACCAATGAGCATAGCGCCTCACTTACAGCGGTAAATTTGAAACTCAAAGTCCTCCATGCATCTCAATGGGAAGTGAGGCTCTATTCTCATTGGTCGCTGTGTGCTGGCGCCGACCAATGAGAATAACGCCTCACTTACATGGAGGACTTTGAGTTTCAAATTTCCCACTGTATCTCAATGGGAAGTGAGGCGCTATTCTCATTGGTCGCTGTGTGCTGGCGCTGACCAATGAGAATAGCGCCTCACTTACAGCGGGAAATTTGAAACTCAAAGTCCTCCATGTATCTCAATGGGAAGTGAGGCGCTATTCTCATTGGTCGGCGCCAGCACACAGCGACCAATGAGCTTCGCGCCTCACTTCCTATGGAGATACATGGAGGACTTTGAGTTTCAAATTTACCGCTGTAAGTGAGGCGCTATTCTCATTGGTCGGCGCCAGCACACAGCGACCAATGAGAATAGCGCCTCACTTCCCATTGAGATACATGGAGGACTTTGAGTTTCAAATTTACCGCTGTAAGTGAGGCGCTATTCTCATTGGTCGCCGCCAGCACACAGCGACCAATGAGAATAGCGCCTCACTTCCCATTGAGATGCATGGAGGACTTTGAGTTTCAAATTTACTCAAAGTCAAACTCAAAGTCCTCCATGTATCTCAATGGCCAGTGAGGCGCTTCTCTCATTGTACTCATGACAGTAGCAACATTAGCCCCTTACATTCCGTTTTATCTGTAATTTCTATAACACAGTGTGTAGTTGTACTGCCACTGCGAAGTTAACCCCTTATATACCATTTCTACCTTAACTCCATACTTTGTAGTCTCTATTACTACTGCCAGTAGGAACATTAACCCCTTATATTCCATTATTGTTGTTATTTCTATTACACAGTGTATAGTTGTAATGACACTGCGAAATTAACCCATTATATACCCGTTCAGCATTAACTGCATATTTGGTAGTGTTTATAACTACTGCCACTGGTACATTAACCCCTTGAACACCATTTTGGATATAATTTACAGCGCTGGGTCTGTTGTGGGAGTGCCTGTGGGACATTAACTCCTTCAATAACATTTTTTATATCATTATAAGTTCCTACTCTGTTATAGTCCTGTTAGTCGGACATTAACTCTTTCTACACCTCCACTATATTGCTACCCTCACAGTTCTGCCTACATCGCCTACTTAGTCATATATCTGGTGTTTAAGTCTATTATTTAAAACTCTTAAAAAAATTATATACAGATTCTAGACTCCCGATTCTTTAGAATCGGGCTCACAGCTAGTTGGATTATATGTGTTCAAGTTTTTATCCTTGATCTTTTTGAGTTCTGTAACTTACAATGTGTATTAACTCCTTCACCACCCAGCGATTTTTCGTTGTCGTTTTTTGCTTCCAAGAGGCATAACTTTTTTTTATTTTTCTATCAATATAGGCATATGAGAGATTGTTTTTTTGCGGGATGAGTTGTACTTTCAGATGCAATCATTTATTTTACCATATAGTATACAGGGAAATGGGAAAAAAGTTCCAAGTGTGGTGAAATTGCAAAAAAAGTGCAAATACACATTGTTTTTTATTATCTTTATTTGCCATGATCACTATATGATAAAACTGACATGACAGTATGATGCCTCGGGTCGGTAGGAGTTTTTAGATACCAAACATGTATACTTTTACTGTTATCTGAGTGGTGAAAAAAAAATCTGAAGTTCAGCGCCACATAGCGTTCTCATTTTTCGGGACCTGGCGCTGTGTGACAGCTTTTTTTTTGCATCTTGAGCTGATGTTTCTAATGACACCAATTTTGGGTAGATGCGCTGTTTTGATCGCCCATTATTGCATTTTATAGCAATGTTGCGGCGACCATAAAAAATGTAATTTTGGCCTTTTTTTCCGATACGCAGTTTATGGCTCTCATTAATTGATTTTATATATTGATAGATCGAGCATTTCTGAATGCGGCAATACCAAAAATGTGTATTTTTTTTATACTTTTATTTTGAATGGGGAAAATGGTGGTGATTTAAACTTTTGTGTTTTTTTCATACTTTTTAAAACTTTATTCATTATTTGAGTCTTGTTTTTACACTGCCCCATAGGGCGCCACACTGCTGCAGCATCCGATCCTTTGTGCCATATCCCGATGAGCTGCAGCACATCGGGACATGGCACTTGGCTTCATTTTCAGTGGTTGGCAGCGCTTGCCAACCACTGATAGGAAATGATCCCTGATTGCTTCCAGGTTCACACCAGGACCTGGGGCTATCACATGAGCACCGGAGATCCTGCGATCTTATTGCTGAATCTCCGATGCAGACGGCGAATAGCACAATACCTGCCGTGGCAGTTTTGGATCCTGCTGTCAGTGAATGACAGCGGGATTCAAAGGGTTAACAGCACCAATCGGAATCCAGATCCGATCAGTGCTGGAAGCCTGACATCTTAGCTGATGAGATCAGCTGAGACGTCATGTGTTTGATGTGAGCGCCGCATCGGAGCTCACATCAAACACCGGGACCCAACCCATGATGTACTATTACGTCAAGGGTCGGGAAGGGGTTAACAACACCTCTTTCATGGAATCTGGATGCCTGAATTTCTTACTTTTACTATTGAAGCATTCTAATTAGTATATTTTATTAAAGGGAATCTATCAGCAGGTTTTTCTTTGAGAACAGCGTGCTGTAGCAGCTGAGATCTTTATTCCAGTGATGTGTCACTTACTAGGCTCTGTGTGTTGCTATTTCAATAAATTAGTGTTTTATCTGCAGGAGATTATCACTGCAGGGCTACATGTCTCATGCCTCCTAGTGCTTCATGTTCTGTATAACCGTGCTTCCACCACTGATTATCAGTCTTCTGTCACTGTGAAGTGCCCACACAAAGCAGCCAATCAGTGGTGTGTGTGGGTTATACAGGGTTCAGCATTCTGAGCACTGATACATCTGATCAGAGAATACACTGATTGTAGCAAAATAACAGATTGCAGACCAGTATTTGACATCTACTGTAGCTAGAATCAAGATCTCAGCCCTTACATCATGCTGCTATCAGATTTTATAGCAAAAACCTAGTGATAGATTCCATTTAAACCTAAAGCCCCTGTCACACATAACGAGTGTTAGCGAAATTGTTGTAACGTCACATGTTTTGTGGCGTAACAGCGATCTTGCTAACGATCCTGCTACGTGTGACACTTAGCAGCGATGAGGCCCCTATTATGAGATCGCTGATCGTTACAAATTGCTCTGGGTCACTTTTTGATCATTGCACTCCTGCTGGTCAGCATGCACCGCTACGTGTGACAGCGAGAGACCAACGATCAGCGACCTCATAGGCTGGTAACCCTGGTAAACACCAGGTATCTAGGCAAGCGCGCTGCCTAGATACCTGGTGTTTATCATGGTTACCAGTGCTAAGCAGGGAGGACGCTGGTAACTATGATAAACAGCGTGCACTGCCTAGATACCCGGTGTTTATCATAGTTACCAGCATCCTCCCTGCTTAGTGCAGCAGAAAACATTCCCCAAACCATGACACTTCCTCCACCACCTTTCACTGACTTATTTACACACTTTGGGTTCAGTATTTTAACAGTTTGTCGAAAACATAATGTTTCCCATCAGACCCAAATAAATTAAAACTTTTTTATCACTAAAATGAACTGTGAACCATTTCTCCACTGTCCAATCAGCATGCTCCTCACCAAATTTGAGTCTAGCCTTTTGATTTTTTTTTCTAATGAGAGGTTTGGTCACTGCAGAGTGGGCTTTCATTGCAAATGCTCTTAATTGTTGTGACTCTGTATAATGAGACAGATCTTTACCCTGTTCAGTGCTGAACTGGCAAGCTATTTCAGCTGCAGTGTTGAAACGATTACCCGAGGAGATTATCCGCATTATTCTGCCCTCTCTTGCATTTGTCTTTCGAGGCTGACCAGCCTTATTGAGGGACTTGAAAGAGTTTGTGATGTTGTAAAGATGCAATATTCTAGAAATCAAAGATTTGGAACAACCAACTTCTGTTGCTATGGCTGATAAGGTGACCCCTATGATTTTCATCTGGACAACCTGCTGCCGGAGGGTTTCATTCACTTTGGAATAGCACACCATTTTTGCAAAGTGAGTGCAAACTGGAAAGTTAGGCTGCCAGTTAAATAGGGTTTTCCTAATTAAGTAAGGTGCCAGATTAACACCAATAATTTGCTTGTATCTGAAAGTGTTCTCTAATTTTGATCATTGTTCTTTTTCATTTATCTGATTTATATTTTTATTCTGTGCTTTAGCATATATCTACTTTATGAAATAAGATTAAAATACTGCTATTTTACTCATGTTAGGATATTTTCACATAGGACAACACAATGACCTTAACATTAAGGAAATTATGTGTTCTTCTAATTTTGATCACCAGTGTATATGAAAAATGTTTTTTATGTATTTTATCACCGCTAAAAAATTTAATAAAACAATTCTGAACTAGCTAAAACATACGTACACATCTTGTTTTACTTCTCCCTTACTCACTTATTTTTTTTAACCTTTTCAACCAGGTTCTCCCACAGATTACATCTGATCTTTGGAGCTGCTAGCAGCGGAAGTCTCCAACAGTCAGTCTATTAGGAACAAAAATGAATGGTGTAACTAACACTAATAAATAAGTCACATGTAACCAGATATATTCTAATTATTCCATTTGGTTTTCATTTTTAAACTCTCCAGATATTTCATTTAAATGCATTTTTGTGTGTGACTATCTAAGGAATAATCTGGAGTATGGGACTAATGCCAGGAACATTCTGAATCACCAGTAAATAATGGTGACAAATAAACAATGAGAGATTCAATTGTTAAAAATATTTGACCCGTAACGAAAAGAATTTCATAGAATTAAACATATTAACCCCTTAAGGACCTGGCAATTTTTTTTTTTGTTTTTGCACATCTGTTTTTTCCTCCCCTTATTACAAGAGCCTTAACTTTTTTATTTTTCCCATGGATATAGTTATATGAAGGCTTTTTTTTTTGTGGGATGAGTTGTACTTTTGAATGACACCATTCACTTTATTTTTAGAATTCTGCTCCGGATAAGAGCTAATGGGGGGAGAGACAAATGGAATAGATCCGGCGCAGATCTAAGTGTATTAGTCTTTTTCAATAAATAGTTACTGTCATTGAAATATTGCTCACCTTTTTACAAGATGTACCGTATATACTCGTGTATAAGCCGACCCGTGTATAAGCCGACCCCCCTACTTTTGCCCCAAAAACTGGGAAAACTTATTGACTCGCGTATAAGCCGAGGGTGGACTCCAGCACAGGTATACAACCCCCAGCAGTGAGGTATACAGCAGCCTCCCCAGTGGTAGTATACAGCAGCAGCCCCAGTGGTAGTATACAGCAGCCCCAGAGGTATATACAGCCCCATAGGTATATGCAGCCCCAGAGGTATATGCAGCCCCATAGGTATATGCAGCCCCATATGCAGCCCCATATGCAGCCCCAGAGGTATATGCAGCCCCATAGGTATATGCAGCCCCATATGCAGCCCCAGAGGTATATGCAGCCCCATATGCAGCCCCAGAGGTATATGCAGCCCCATATGCAGCCCCAGAGGTATATGCAGCCCCAGAGGTATATGCAGCGCCATATGTATATGCAGTCCCATATGCAGCCCCAGGGGTATATGCAGCCCCAGAGGTATATGCAGCCCCAGAGGTATATGCAGCCCCATATGCAGCCCCAGAGGTATATGCAGCCCCAGAGGTATATACAGCAGCCCTAGTGGTGTATACAGCAGCCCCAGTGGTAGTATACAGCAGCCCTTAGGTAGTATACAGCAGCCCCAGTGCTGTATACAGCAGCAGCCCCAGGGCTGTATACAGCCGCAGCCCCAGGGCTGTATACAGCCGCAGCCCCAGGGCTGTATACAGCCGCAGCCCCAGGGCTGTATACAGCCGCAGCCCCGGAGGTATACAGGCCCCCCCATCAAGCTCCAGGGCCCCCCCCTTGAGCGGCGTCCTGTAAAGGAATATCATACTTGCCAGTCTCCTGTCGCGCCGTCCGCAGCTGCCGACATGACGATCCCGGGCTTCATTCAGCGTCTTCCGGATTCCGACTTCCTGTAGTCGCGGGCAATGACGTCATTGCCCGCGACTAAAGGAATGCGGAAGACGCTGAATGAAGCCCGGGATCGTCATGTCGGCAGCTGCGGAAGGCGCGACAGGAGACTGGCAAGTATGATATTCCTTTACAGGACGCCGCTCAAGGGGGGGGGCCCTGGAGCTTGATGGGGGGGCCTGTATACCTCCGTGGCTGCGGCTGTATATATACATATACTCGCGTATAAGCTGAGGGGGGACTTTTCAGCCCAAATTTTGGGCTGAAAAAGTCGGCTTATACGCGAGTATATACGGTATATAGTATTTCTTAATAGATTGCTGGACTGCAGGCTTGTTCCGGTTGCGTACCCTACACCCAGACGGATTAAACGATAAAATTGAATACTTTTAGATACTTTGGATACCTCAAAAAATTATTTGTTCATTCATTGAATGATTTATACCTCTAAAGTACCATAGTTTAATTATTATATTTCTAGTATTGGAGTTAATCATTTTATTTTTACTTTTCTATCTAAAAAGAAATACGGAAAAACACATGAGTCCATACTGTCCACTTTTGGAACAATCCGCTCCTCTTATCCCAGGTTAGGCTCATGAGTCCTCATAAAGCCTTTGGGCGGACCGGAGACATTCAGGAGACAGCTATACCGAGAGAAATAAGGTCTCTCCACATTATTTTTGGGAGCAACTTGCTCCATTTGTCCCCGCTGCCGCTTACTAGGCTCATGAATACTCATAGAGCCTGGGGGCGGATTGCAGGCATATGGAGGACTGTCGGACAGAGAGGAATAAAGTCTCTTTACACCTCTGTGTATAGACTATATAGATAATTATTGGTTTTATAACTAAACAAAGAAATAAGACCATATGGTCTACTTTTGTAACATTTCGTTCCTCTTACCCGATGCCGCTTACTAGGCTCATGAATTCTCATAGAGCCTTGAGGCAGATCAGAGACATACGGGAGATGGCTATTCTGAGAGAAATAAGGTCTCTCCACACCATTTTTGGAAGCAGCCTGCTCCATTTGTCCCCACTGGCGCTTACTAGGCTCCTGAATACTCATAGAGCCTGAGGGCGGATTACAGACATTTGAAGGACTGTCAGACAGAGAGGAATAAAGTCTCCTTACACCTGTGTGTATAGATAATTATTGGTTTTACAAATAAACAAAGAAATAAGACCATACTATCCACTTTTGGAACATTCCGCTCCTCTTCCCTGGTGCCGCTTACTAGGCTCATGAATTCTCATAGAACCTTTGGGCGGACCAGAAACATACAGGAGATTGCTATACTGAGAGAAATAAAGTCTCTCCGCATCATTTTTGGGAGCAACATGCTCCTCTTGTCCCCACTGCTGCTTACTAGGCTCATGAATACTCAGAGCTTGGGGCGGACCGGAGACACCTCTTACTAATTGTAGATCAATTATTGTAATCACTAATTAGGGGCGGTGACTAACTTCCCAATCTCTCAAACTCAGTTGAAAGGAGGATTTTATAAGAATAACATATATAGACATTTTAAGATAGCTTTTATGTTATTACTAAATGTACCTGAGGAAGACTTGTATCTAGGTCGAAACGCGTTGTACTATACTGTATCTATTTTTTATTTTTTACAATCCGAATGAAATAAAAGAAAATATTTTTTTAAAAAGAAAACCCTGGATGAGTATGGAAGCGCCGCTCCAATTTGAAACCGGTTTTCATTACCTTTCTACCATTCCTACCATTCACTTTATAGCAAGAGAGAAGAAAATGGCAAATGCGGTGAAATAGAAAAAAAGTGAAATTCTTAAAGATTTTTATTTACAGCGTTCATTTTACCATAAAGCTGACCTGATAGTTTTATTCTCCAGGTTAGTACAATTACTTAGATACCAAGCATGTACAATTTTTGTTTCATTGAAGTGGTAAAAAAAATTAAGACATTTTGATAAAATAATCTTGCCTGTTTCACGACTTTCCAAGAGCTGTAACATTTTACATTTTGGGATCTGGGGTTGGGAAAGGGCTTGTTTTTTATGCCCTGAGCTGATATTTTTATTGGTATTATTTTGTGATTTGTATGATGTTTTGATCACCTGTTAATACCTTTTTTTCTGTTGTTGCAGCTGATAAATTGCAATTTTGGCGTTTTTATTTTTTTTCTTGTTGCACAGTTTACTGATCAGATTACCGTATTTTTCACTTTATAAGACGCACTGGATTATAAGACGCACCTCAAATTTGGTGACGGAAAAGAGATAAAAAATAATTTTTATTGTTAAATGGAGTTCATCTTATGCCAATGTCCATCTTACAGTCAGTATATATGTCCCTCATCCTGGTACATGATCCCACCCATTCTGGTATATATGTCCCCCCATCATGGGATATAGCCCCCTTATTCTGGAGATGGCACCCTTATCTTGCATTAGGCCCCCCTGTGATTGCACATGTCCCCCCTGTGATAGCACATGCCCCCTGTGATGGCACATGCGCCCCTGTGATGGCACCCCCCCCCGTGATGGCACCACGTTCCCCTGTGCTGGCACACGTTCCCCCTCTGCAGGCACACGTCCCCCTGTGATGGCACACGTCCTCCTATGCTGGCACACGTCCCCCCTCTGCAGGTACACGTCCCCTGTGATGGGACATGCCCCCCCGTGATGGCACATGTCCTCCCGTGATGGCACACATCCCCCTGTGATGGCACACATCCCCCCTCTGCAGGCACACGTCCCCCCTGTGATGGCACATGTCCAACTGTGATGGCACATGTCCCCCTGTGCAGGTACACGTACCCCTGTGATGGCACACATCTCCCTGTTGTATGCCACCCCCCACCCTGGATTTCGCCCCCCATCACTGTGTATGTCCCCCCTCCCCCCCCTGCTGCTGCCCACATTAAAATAAACACTTTCAACTTACTACGGCACTTGCCTCTGTTTCTCCCTGTTTTTGCTGCTCTTCCTGGGTCCTGTGGAAGCCAGTCATATGATCGGGGTGCACACTGATGACATCACTCTTCTGTGCCGATCACATGACCAGCTTCCATGGGACCCAGGAAGTGCGGCAAATGCAGGGAGAAATGGAGGCAAGCGCCGGAGTAGTAACTTGAAAGTGTTTGTGATTTTAGTGTGGGCAGCAGCATGGGGGGTATACACAGTGATTGGGGGCCATATCCAAGATGGGGGGAACTGCAGACACATGCGATATGTCCACTCTCCTGTCCATACCTCGGCGCGGTTTCAGCACTTAGGTGATGGACAGCGGGTGCAGTGTATATTACATGAGACTAGTGAGCGGGAGCATGTGACCTCCAGCCGCCTCTGTAGCCCACAGCCATCCTCCTCCAGCACCCAGACACCGCTCCAGAGCCGCCACCCCCCACCCTACAGTACAGAAAGTAAATTCAGATCATAAGACGCACCCCCACTTTCCAGGGGGAGCAAAACTGCGTCTTATAATCCGAAAAATATGGTAAATTGTTTCATATTTTGATAGATTGGACATGTCTGAATTTAGCTATTTAGAAAATGTTTTATTTTCAGTAGGGGAAGAAAGGGGGCTATTTGAACTTTTGTGTTTCTTTTTTAAATTTTTTTTTTTACATGTTTAAAAGCTTATTAAAATTTTTTTAGTGTTTTTACTACAGACATATGAAAAAGTTTGGGCACCCCTCTTAATCTAACTCATTTTTTTGGGTTTAAAATTGGTTTTTGCAACAGCTATTTCAGTGTGATATATGTAATAACTGATGGACACAGTAATATTTCAGGATTGAAATGAGGTTTATTGCACTAACCAAAAATGTGAAATATGCATTATTTCAAAATTTGACAGGTGCAAAAGTATGGGCACCCTTCTGATTTTCAAGATTTGAATACTCCTAACTACTTTTTACTGACTTACTGAAGCACTAAATTGGTTTGGTAACCTCATTGAGCTTTGTACTTCATAGCCCGGTGTATCCAATCATGAGAAAAGCTATTTCAGGTGTCCACTTGCAAGTTGTTCTCCTATTTGCATCTTCTCTGAGGAGTGGCATCATGGGCTCCTCAAAACAGCTCTCAAATGATCTGAAAAAAAAGATTGTTCAACATAGTTGTTCAAGGGAAGGATACAAAAAGTTGTCTCAGAGATTTAACCTGTCAGTTTCCACTGTGAGGAACATAGTAATATAATGGCAGACCACAGGGACAGTTCTTGTAAAGGCCAGAAGTGGCAGGCCAACAAAAATATCAGAAAGGCATAGAAGAAGAATGGTGAGAACAGTCAAGAACAATCCACAGACCACCTCCAAAGACCTGCAGCATCATCTTGCTGCAGATGGTGTCACTGTGCATCGGTCAACAATACAGCGCACACTGCACAAGGAGAAGCTGTATGGGAGAGTGATGCGAAAGAAGCCGTTTCTGCATGCACGCCACAAACAGAGTCACCTGAGGTATGCAAAAGAACATTTGCACAGGCCAGTTTCATTTTGGAAGAAGGTCCTGTGGACTGATGAAACAAAGATTGAGTTGTTTGGTCATACAACAAGGCGTTATGCATGGCACCACAAAAACACAGCATTCCAAGAAAAACACTTCCTACCCACTGTCAAATTTGGGGGAGGGTCCATCATGCTTTGGGGCTGTGTGGCCAATGACGGCACTGGGAATGTTGTTAAAATTGAGGGTTGCATGGATTCCACTCAGTATCAGCAGATTCTTGAGAATAATGTTCAAGAATCAGTGTCAAAGTTGAAGTTACGCCGAGGATGGATCTTTCAGCAAGACAATGATCCAAAACACGGCTCAAATCTACTCAGGCATTCATGCAGAGGAACAATTACAATGTTCTGGAATGGCCATCCCAGTCCCCAGACCTGAATATCATTGAACATCTGTGGGATGTTTTGAAGCGGGCTGTCCATGCTCGGCGACCATCAAACTTACCTGAACTGGAATTGTTTTGTAAAGAGGAATGGTCAAAAATACCTTCATCCAGGATCCAGGAACTCATTAACAGCTACAGGAAGCGACTAAAGGCTGTTATTTTTGCAAAAGGTGGATCTACTAAATATTAATGTCACTTTTCTGTTGAGGTGCCCATACTTTTGCACCTGTCAAATTTTGAAATAATGCATATTTCACATTTTCGGTGAATACAATATACCTCATTTCAATCCTGAAATATTACTGTGTCCATCAGTTATTACATATATCACACTGAAATAGCTGTTGCAAAAACCCAATTTTAAACAAAAAAAAAATGAGTAAGATTAAGAGGGGTGTCCAAACTTTTTCATATGACTGTAGTTTCCTTAAGGAACTTGAGCATGCGATGGGAGCATGGAACGATGCCCTCAGCGCTTTAAGTCCCGTTGTCACAGCATGATTTAACTGCTAGTAACTGTAGGTAGATCTCCAATCTGCCCACACCTGTTAGAGGCACATGACTGCTGATTAAATTAGCCATCATGTGCAGGAAAAAGTAGGTGGGCTTGGAGCAAGAGCCTGCATTGAAAGCAGGGAGACAAACCCATAACAGACATAGTTCGTCATGGTCATTAAGGGATTAATAATAATATTTTTATTGGCCATAGGAAGGAAGCACTGGGCACTATCACAGCTTGCAGTCAGTCCGTGTCACACTTGTGACTTCTAGCTGCAGGTAAACCAAGTGGTGCTGGCACTAATTAGATAACTGAGCATTCAAACGTCAAAAGAGAAAAATGATGCCGCACTCACCATGGTTGAGTTTTTCTTCTTTTATTCAATTGTGCAATCCATGCAATTGAACAACACAGCACCCCCTCCCTGCTGTGTTGTTCAATCGCATGGATTGCACAATTGAATAAAAGAAGAAAAACTCAACCGTGGTGAGTGCGGCATCATTTTTCTCTTTTGACGTTTGAATAATATTTTTATTTAAACATCACCAGCATACTCTATAAAATATTACAATTCATAGGACACATGTAATAACAATATCAGACATTCTAGTGTAATAATACATAGGAGAACTCATTAAGGTTCATTGAATCTCTTGAAAATCCAATTAATACAGTTTGACAAATTTTTCCAGAAAATTTTAATTGTTGCAAATCGATTTCCTGCAAATCATAATCATGCACATCCTTTAATTATTCTGAAAATATGTAAAAGTATGAGGGCTTCTAGTGCTGTTTTCCAGTCTTTCAAGCTCTTTTACACAAGCACAGCTTTAGCAATATCAAAGTGACCTGATAATAGAAATGGATAGTAACCAGCAGTCCATTTAAGACCAGAGTGCACTGTGAAACATTTCGAGCTTGTAAAAATATAATCCAAAACATATCTTTCTTAGTGATTTGTGATCAGGCACACCATTCTTTTCACAACATTGACTCAAACATCATCCTGCTGTGACTGACAAGTCATGTGCCCAGTGGCGTAACTTCAGGCCCAGTGGCCCCGATGCGAAAGCTCCAACGGGGCCCCCAATTATTGCAAATCTTTAATAATATTAGTCTTTTTCTATGGACCAAAGGTACTTTTGGGGCCCCCCTAGGCTGCAGGGTCTGGGTGCGATCGCAACCCCTGCACCTATTGTAGTTACGCCCCTGCATGTGCCATATATGTAATAACATTCTATAAACTTCCCTCCACTTCCTTCCGACTAATTGGTAAAGCAGATCAATTATTACCAACGATTGGCAATATTACTGTCCAGACATCTAGCTTCTTAGGCTGTCTCTAGTAGCTCCCACAACTACATATGCTGGTATTAAATTGGACCACCATTGGTATAACCCCTTATCAACCAATATGTTTATCCCAAGTAAAATATTAACAGCTATACTCACCTCTAGTGTCTGTGTCGTTCCACCGGTGACAGCACTGGATTTCGCAGGTCTTATGTGACATTGCTTTGTCACATGATACCTGTGGCCAGTCTAAAGCCACTTTACTCTTCCCTTCATTAGACAAATCAGAAATCCAGTGAAACTCAGAGAGCAGCAATAGCCCTTACTTTCCCCATATGTCTGATTTGTCTGAAGGAGAAGATCGGCTGCTAATTAATTCGCCTCAGGATTTGCATGACATTACATTGGAATAGAATCAGCTTGGAGGTGTGTATTACTGTTAACAGTATAATGATTTTATGATTGAATAGTTGTCCAAAATGCGGAATTGATGCAACCTGTCATATTCTCAAAACAACACAATGTCCAGCAGTTTATTAATAAATGTCATAAACTGCTTGTAATTCACAGTTCACATGGTAATACACAGTTCACACTTTAATGGAACAATTCCAGCCTTTTTCCAATGGCAGATGTGCCTGCCCGGCAGTGTTTGCGTAGTCCTTGCTAAACGGTACACTTGAGACCCTCCCAGTCTCTCTCAATGGTAGAGTCCCCACATGGGCCATTACATCTAGTCCATGACAGTGCCACTGTGCCCGCTGACCTTACTCTATCGGCTACAGAGGCTGCTCCCCCTCACAGGCCACATGGACTCCAGCCTGATTCAGGCCCAGACCAGGTTCAAGCTTCCTGAGCTCTGGGTTACTCGACGTGTCTCCCAGGTCTCCTCACCATGTTCAGGAGTTGTGCCAGTTTACATGCTGTGCCCCAGGCTGGTAACCTGATTATCGGTGCGGGCACCGAACAATGGGGACGCTTCCTGCTTCCTCCTGCCAATCCCCGCCCAGGTCAGCCCTGCACCAATGAGAACGCAGGCCATTGTGTCATGTGATCGCCGCTGTGACCCGTGACTCACGGGTCCTGAGCCAATCACAGCGCAGGGGCGGTTACATTACATCACTGGCCCTGCGTTCTCATTGGTGCAGAGCTGCCCTGGGCGGGGATTGGCAGGAGGAAGCAGGAAGCGTCCCCATTGCCCGGCGCCCGCACCGATAATCATGTTACCGGCCTGGGCACAGTATGTAGACTGGCACAGCACCGGACAGAGCAGCGGGCACAGCACCGGACAGAGCAGCGGGGACAGCACCGGACAGGACTGCAGGGATGGCACCGGACCAGGTAGTACATATTGTGCAGCGCTCCACCCCCCCCCCCACACCCACCCCGGCAGCCGGAGAAGCTAGGTAATGCCCAGTCGGCAAGATTTTTTAAAGTTTATGAAGCTATATCTTAGCTTCTACTAATCAGTTTTATTTAGCAAAAACAATTGCCCCAAATGTGTGTGCTGGGTGTAGGGACACATATTAACAGTCCGGGGGGGTCATTTGGGGTGGTTGGTTCCCTTTAAATGTTTGCAGGGTTCTTTTTCCCAATGGCAGATTTCAGTTCACTCCAAAGATTTTCAATAAGATTGAGGTCAGGAATCATTGCCTGGATATTTTAAAACAGTTCATCTTTTCTATTTAAACCATTCCTTTGTACTTTTCAATGTGTCCTTTGGGTCATTGTCTTGCTGGAGGACCCATGATCTTCGACTCAAACTAAGTTTTCTTACACTGGGTTGGACATTTTGCACTAAAATCTCTGGATAATTAGCTGATTCCATAATTCCTGTGATACGGTCAAGGCTTCCAGTACCAGATGCAGCAAAGCAACCACATAGCATTATGGATACTCCACCATGCTTAACTATCGGTAGAGTGTTCTCCCTAAAAGCTTTATTGCACTGTCTGTAAACAAACTGTTTGCATTGCCAAAAAAGGTCTATTTTTGTTTCATCTGTCTCGAGAACATTTTCCCAGAAGTGTTGTTTGTCAAGGTACTCTTTGGCAAAGATTAGTCATTCCTTTTTATATCTTTTCTT
The DNA here is from genome assembly GCA_033576535.1 of Allobates femoralis. Taxonomy (NCBI): domain Eukaryota; kingdom Metazoa; phylum Chordata; class Amphibia; order Anura; family Aromobatidae; genus Allobates; species Allobates femoralis. Next base: position 357,597,695 of record JARQOC010000001.1, read on the forward strand.
CAGCAATTGTTTCTTCATTGGACCTCACCCATAAAGCTCTGTTTGGTTTTGTGTGCCACGTATGGTACTCGTTGAAACCATGACCCCAGACTGTTCCAAGTTGGCCTTGAGGTCTTGGGATGTTATTCGTGGTGTTTTTTTTTCCACCATTCGCACCAACCTTCAAAGACAAGTCTTGTCAGTTTTCCACTTTCCCCACATCCAGGGAGGTTCTTGACAGTTCCTTTCTTGGCAGTCTTCTTAATAACATTGCATACTGTTGAAACTGGGATACCAAGGTCTTTAGAGATGGCCTTAAGGTGCTGTCACACATAACGATTGCTCCAACGATCCCGACAGCGATAACGACCTGCTGGGATCGCTGGAGCGTCGTTACCTGATCGCTGGGAGCTATCAAACAGGCAGATCTCCCCAGCGATCAGGCCATGGGAGCCACCTCCGACATCGCTCCCTGCTTAGCGCTGCCTTATAGGCAGCGCTAAGCAGGGAGAATGCTGGTAACTATGATAAACAGCGGGGTATCCAGGCAGCGCGCGCTGCCTGGATACCCGCTGTTTATCATAGTTACCAGCGTTCTCCCTGCTTAGAGCTGCCTGTAAGCAGGGAGAACGCTGGTAACTATCATAAACACCGGGTATCCAGGCATCGCGCCCTGCCTAGATACCCGCTGTTTATCATAGTTACCAGCGTTCTCCCTGCTTACAGGCAGTGCTAAGCAGGGAGGACGCTGGTAACCATGGTAAACGCCGGATATCTAGACAGTGCGCACTGCCTGGATACCCGGTGTTTACCATAGTAACCAGCCCTGTGAGGTCACAGATCGCTGGTTTCTTGCAGTCACACGCAGCAATGCGTGCTGACCAGCGGGAAACCAACGATCTAAAAATGACCCACAGCACTTTGCAGCGATCAGCGACCTCACAGCAGGGGCCTGATCGCTGCAAAGTGTCACACAGAACGATATCGATGGAGAGATCATTGTAACGTCACAGTTACAACGATCTCTCTAACGATATCGTTATGTGTGACTGGGGCTTTATACCTTTTGGAAGTTTGTGTTTGATAACAATAGCAATTCTGAAGTCCTCAGATAGCTCCTTTGTCTTCACCATTGTGACAAAGGAACAGGGCCTAACGTGGCTTTTTAAAACACTGAAGCTAAGTAATGTCACTTGGGCACCTACAAATTATCATAGGTGGTTCTCATTTGTGATTTTCCACAGGCAAGTCAAAATGTGTTTCCATACTAATTTAGTGTTAACGGTGCCAATACCAGTATCACTGCAAGCTTTAGGTTTTTCTAGTTCACCCTTCCTATTTTTTTTTAGTTCTAAATTGATGTTTAGCACTCCTTTACAAAAAGGCTGATTCACTTGATTATTTTTTTCAGGGCATATTCCAAAATATGTACTTAAAATTCATGGTTGTCAATAAAGATCAGCAGGACTGTGTACGTGTATGTGTGTATATTATAATATAGGGAGGACTGTGGGGGTGCATTAAACTATATACACTATATAGAGGACTATGGGGGTCACTATCATTAGACTTATAGAGGACTACATGGGTACATTATAATATATTCAAAACTGTAGGGGGTTTTATGTGCCATATAGAAGACTATGGGGTACATTTTAATATAGGGAGGACTATGGGAGTACATTATACTATATGGAAGACTATGCGAGTGCACTATCATTATACTGTATAGAGGACTATGGGGGTAAATTCTAATATATTGAGTACTACAATGGGTGCATTTTACTATTTGGAGTGTTATGTGGGGTGCATTATAATATATGTCAATGCATTTTAATATATGGAGGACTATGGGGGTGCATTATACTATATGGAGGGTGCATTTTAAAATATAGAGGACTATAAAGTGCATTATACTATGTGGAGGACTATGGGACGGTGCATTAAAAATATAGAACACTATAGAGTGCATTATACTACTGTGTATGAAGGACTATGGGGCTGCATGACATTACATGGAGGATTATGTGGGGCCAATTATACTATATAGAAGGCTATCTGTGGCCATTTATAATATGTGGAGGGCTATGTGGATGTATAATACTCTTTGGAGGGCTGTAGAGTAAAGGTTTGTGTGGGGTCCATCATACTGCGCAGAGGGCTGTGTGGGGGCCATTATACTGTTTGGAGGGCTAGTATATATATAATATATGACTTTTTTTCAGAGTATAAGACACACTTTTCCTCCCAAACATTTGCGTTTTATAATCTGGTTGTAGCTTACTGTGGGAGCCTGGTGGAGTAGGGTTAGAGGAGGCATCGTAGCTGCTGCATAACAGTGGAGGAAGTAGAGTGATGCTGCGGGTGTCTTGGCAATGCATGAGCCATCCCAGTGATGCTCCGGGCATTGCATGGCAGGAGCTATCCCAGTGGTTTTACGCAAGTAAATGTCAGCGGTGCGGGCTTCAACGAAATGTTGGATGTGGTGCATGAGCAGATTGAGCTCTCGGGTCAATGACAAGCCGAGATCTCGATCTGCTTATGCGCCGCCGGGCACTATTTTACTTTAGTCTACTGCTGGGAGATGAATCGCGCTGGAGTCCCATGTGCGCAGATTGAGATTTTAGCTCGTCATTGAGCCAAGAACTCAATCTGCTCACGCGGTGCATCTGACGTAATTTCTTTGAAGCTCGTGCCATTTACTTGCATAGAACCACCAGGGATGGCTCCTGTTTCACAATGCCCGCAGCGTCACCAAAATGGCACCTGCCTCACACTACACGTTGTATAGCCAGGACAACCACCGCTTCTGCCACCGCTGGCGACCCTGCCTCCATTGACCCCACACCACCACTTCTGCTGACCCCACCGCCCCCGGTAAGATGCAACTGGATTATAAAATGAATACCCATTTTCACATAACATTTTTTTGTACTTTCTCTAAATTTGAGGTGTGTTTTATAATCCGGTGCTTCTTATGAAACGCAAAGTGCGGTATACAGTATATGTAAAATACTTATATTGATACTTCATTTCTAATGCATTAAAAATGAAGACAAAATATGTAATTGTCACTCAAATGCAGCAAGACAAATTCCAACTTTACCTAATCAATGATAAATTACACTGGTTCTGGCACCTCTGCTATCTCTCCCTACCCTTATCAATAGAATCTCAGTCTTATATGTAGACAACTACACTTATCTTTTTCTGTGCAGTGGTTGTGCAACATACACTGCTGAGCAAATGGGTAACAATGATTTGAACTTTTGACTTCCAGGCTCTATATCTCGCCATTCACTATAGCTTTGAGAATTCCTTCATTTTCTAGACAATCATCTTAGCTATCTCACGCATAAACTTGACTTGCAACTATTTAGCATAACATTGTTACTGTTTTACTCCTGGTGTTTGAAAAATCTTTTTCTTCCTGTATACTTTAAATTACAACCTGTTCTCAAATTCCCTAATAGCTCAGTGTATTATTAGGTTGATTCCCAAGGTCACTAGACCGGATTAAGGAGCAGCTAATGGGGAAGATTTCTCAAGAAAAGGTAAATAGCATCATCCAGCAAATTTGGGGCACCATCCAAGTATTTTTCCCAACTTTCATAGAGAGACTATTATTCCTGCAGTCACTGATAAAATAGAGACTCTCCAAAAGAATCTAGAAGTGCTAAAAGACACATTAAGAATCGCCAAAGAGAAATATAAGGAAGCAGTAGACAAATCACGAAATCCTTCTCTATGCTTCCAAATGGGAGATGAAGCGTGGCTTTATACCAAGAGTTTGAAACTTCATATACCTTCACCAAAACTGGGTCAAATATTTATTGGTCCTTTCAAAATTATTGGACAAGTTAGCTCAGCAGCTTTTCGCCCTCAACTTCCCAGAACTATGAAGACATATCCAGTGTTCCATATTTTCTTACTGATGCCATTTGTTCCAAATCCTTTCCCAGGGCGTCACCTAACTCCTCTTGATCCTGTTGAAGTGGAAAGAAAAAAAACATATTGTTGAAAAGATCCTAGTCTTCAGAATATTCAGAAACAGGTTGCAGTACTTAATAAAGTGTCATGGGTACGGCCTTGAGGATAATTCCTATGAACCTGTAAAAAATATCAATGCTCCCTATCTGCTTAAAGAGTTTCACCGGAGATATCCACACAAACTGGCCCAAGCTGCGTCCAGAGGCAGCTGTTGAAAGGGGGACAGTGATGTCAGGATTCTGTTGTCTTTCTGCGAATTGACCACTAGTGGCTTCTGTTGTTCACTTTGGAAATTGTGCAGCAGTTCCACTCCTTACCACTGGAGGCTGTTATTGTGGCAGTTAACACTAGAAGTCCTGGGAATTTCAAGATCCCCCCTGAAGTCCTGAGAGAGGGTCAAATGACCCTCTGTCCATATTGACACCTCAATTAGCATCCAGGATTCAAGATTCAAGATTCAAAGAAGCTTTATTGCAGGACCAAATACACCTCAGTTTTGCCAAAGCAATTGTATAGAGGGAATAGTGATAGGGAATGTGGGGATGTTGGGTAGGAGCTGTAGGGAAGGTGGATGGGGCATCCTTTCATTTGTAAATGTGCTCTTGCCTGAGGAATCTGCAGGGGGATTATCTAAGATAAGAGTATGTAAACAGAAGAATGCAAGCTATTCCTGAGTGTGGGGGATGCTGCTCACAAGAAAGAGATACTGGCTTCACAGTGCCTTTCTTTGCATGTTTGTTTGCATCCTGTGTTTTGCAGGGGTTGGTGCAGAGAAGATACAGTCATCCAGAGAATGGCAGCAACTCACCGGGCAGATTTCAGCAGTATTTCTTTATTGTTTATTCCATAAAAACAGGGGTTATGCAGGGGTAGTGGAGGGTGGATGGGGGTCACAACAACGGGCATTTTGACCCCCATCCTCCCTCCACCACCCCTGCATAACCGCCTGTTTTTATGGAATAAACAATAAAGAAATACTGCAACATCGCCTGAGCGTCGCAATGTGTAACAGGGCGATCGTTTGGTGATGATTCATTGTTTCTCAGTTCAGAGATTTCCCAACTAGCCTGGGACGCGTGTGTTACGCGGCAATAGCGATGTTTCAGGTGACTGTAGCTATAGAAAGTATAGCTCCCTGCCTCGCCCGGGAATCACCTCTAAACTACAGGCTGGTTCTGAGGCGATCCTTCACAGACGTTCGCCGGCGACATGTCCGCGTGTGTCATGTAACCAGCGATGCCCCAGCGATGTGCACGTGCACGTGATCGCCCGCACATCACCGGAATCATCTCCCCGTGTGACAGCCCCATTAGGGCTGATTCACACATCTGTGCCTCCGGCACATGTGGGGTCTGTGCTGACACATGCTGTAGGCACGGACATCTTGAAAGATTGACACCTGTTCTGGGTTTTGGAGTGACTCCTGGTTTTGGCACACAAACTGGATGGACACTGATCAGGAAAACTGATCAGGAACTGAAGTGTGTCCCTACCCAAAGAATGTGAGCTGCTCCTGAGTGTCTGCCCACCCCCCAGCTGCATTGCATTAGCAAATTTGCATGCAGCTTCATGTGCTGTGAGGGAGAAACCTATTTTGTTCACAGGAAAGAAAATGGAGAGAAGGCACACTATTGAAGAGGCATTGGAACTGATTCTGAGCAACACAAATCCTTCTGACTCAGATGGAGAAGACATAGTCCTTCAACCGGATTCGGACTCTGAGCTGTCTTCAGGTTAGGCTGGCTTCACACTCCCTTTTTTGCCTGTTCATTTGGATCCTGTGTTTTGCAAGGGTTGGTGCAGATAAGGGTCAGTGCGGGGCAGGTGTGGTGCGTGGGCAGTACGCTGTGGTGCAGGGTCGGTGTGGTGCGGGGTCATCCCCGGTTCTCCCTCTTATGGCCCCTTTACACGCCATCACTGAAAGGTAGCAACTGCTGGGCATTGGGGATAATTGTGCCTGTTGCTATGAAATTGCTACGAAATGGCGGTGTGTAAATAGGGCAGTTCCTCCCGGTGTCCTGCAGTTGACTCAGATACCTGTGCTCAAAAACCGAAGGCAACACAAAGGCACAATTGCCATGGTAGTGGCGTCTAAACGGGGCACAGGCATGGATTTTGCGTCGCCTAGTGAACTCCCAGGGGCGTGGCACGGCGTCATGGATACCACGCCCCATCAGCGATCATTGGTGGGGACTACTGTGTAACCATTGGCTGTCCCTTCACAGGGCGTCATATTTAAAGAGCTATCCATTCACAGTCCACAATTGCAATGGTGTCATGTATTAGCCAGCCTTCCTACGCAGGCAGGCCAATCATGACGTTATTGCGTTGTCCAATCAACGCTTTTGCATCACGGAATACACAACTCTGTCACGCCTATGTACTTACGGCACGAAATATGTACGTTCATATTCCTTTGTGGTAGCGGCGTGTGAAGTAGCGAAGGTATTCAACAGGAAGTAAGCCGCAGGATCTGTCGGAACTTCCGGGGAACAAGATTCCTTCAGTTGACCATGCAATGGCAGCGTGTATATGCAGCATCAGCGATCGATATCCACCGTCAAAAACGTGCGCGTGCACGTGCGGTGGATACCTGTTGCTAGCCACAGTGGCGGCGTGTAAATGTACCTGTAGGGCTGATTCACACATCTGTGCCTCTGGCACATATGGGGTCTGTGCTGACACATGCCGTAGGCACGGACATATGGGACACATGTTTTGCGGAAGCACAGACCGATTTTTGCTGAAAACGTCCATGCACACAGATGTCATCCGTGTGACTTCCGTGTGCACGGACCACAAAGGAAAGTGAAAAGCTTAAAAATAAAGAATTTCATATTCACCTCAGTCCAGTGCTGACAGTTCCTCTCACTCCAGTGCCGCTCATTAGGCTTTTGAATATTCACTTCACTGAGCCCAAGAGCGAACCATAAGTGAGAGGAGCAGCGGCGCTGGAGGGAGGTGAGTATGTGGTGACAGCGGACAGTGCTATCTGTGGATTCACGGATAGCACATGGACATCACCCACGGTGCATGGGGGCCAAAAGGGATCCTGTTCTGCTCGTTTCAAAAACGGACAGAACAGGATACCAAAAAAGGCAGTGTGAATTACCTATTTTTATTTCCTGACTATCTTTTTTATTTTAGAACCAAAACAAAATGTTAATTTGAAATTATTTATCTTGCAGATGAGGAGACTCCGCCTCTACCAAAAAAGAGAGCTCGGTTGGCGAGTGAGCCGACAGAGACCTCAAAAGATGGCACAGTGTGGCATGAAGTACAAGTGGGGAAACGTCTCCATTTCACCCCAATAGAACCGTACCTTACAGATGGAGAGCCAAGTGCTAAGGCCAGACGAAGTGTCCGGAGTCGCCTTCAGAGCTTCCTCTGTTTTATCACTCTTGACATGCTTCGTAGCATTGAAGAATGGACTACTGAACATGCACATCACACGGAGCAGGTGGATGGGTCTCTAATGGCATTTATTTCAGTCATTATCTTGCAGGGGGTGACCAAGGTTCTCAGCAAACCTGGAAACCCAAGGATCATTGCAACTATGACCCGAAACTGCTTCCAAGATATCATGCAACACTTTGATGACCTGTTCACACGCAGTGAGCGAGTGGAGACCGATAAGTTTGCTGCAATCTCCGATGTGTGGAGATCGTTTGTCACCAACTGCATCGCATCCTACAACCCTGGTCGACACATCAACTATTGATGAACAGCTTTTCCCGTCAAAGACTCGCTGCTGTTTTCTGCAATACATTGCAACAAAACCAGACAAGTTTGGCATCAAATTTTGGGTGGCTTGCGACTTGAAATCAAAGTACATCTGTAATGTCTTTCCATATCTTGGCAAGGACCCCAGTCGTCCCAGCGGGGAGAGACTGTCCGAAACTATAGTGATGAGGCTGATGGAAGCATTCATGGACAAGGGCAGAACTGTAACCACGGACAATTTCTTTACATCATTGTCACTTGCACAACGACTGCTTAGCTGGAAAACCACTACCCTCGGCACAGTCAACAAGAGTTGCCGGGAAATTCCTCAATCCGCTAGACAGATGACGCATGAATTTATCACTTAGGTGTTTTCAACCACTGGTGCCAACTGACAGTGTATGCACCCAAACGAAAGAAGGCCGTCTACATTCTCAGCAGCATGCACAGCGTGGTTGAGACTGAGGATACAACAAAAGGAAGCCAAACACGGTCACACAATACAACCACACAAAGTGCGGTGTGGATGTAATGGACCAAATGGTACGGGAGTACAGCGTGCATGCAGGAACACGGAGATGGCCAGTCGCTGTGTTCTACAACATGATTGACATGGCAGCACTCAATGCTCATGTTCTTTATCAGGCATGCACTGGGGTGCAGGAAAGACGGGTGGACTTCCTGATTGAGCTTGCAAAAGAGTTAGGTGGCTGTCATGTGACTGAAAAGAAGGCATGCAAGGAGAAACTCCTTCGGCAACAACCTTCCACAATCAGCCCTGGCAAAAGGATGAAGTGTCAGGTCAACCATCGATGAACGAACAATTGTCCAACTGTGAGATGTGTTGACTGCTACAAATACACGTGTGGCAAATGTACCAGGGAGATACCCAGGCAGTGCCAGGTATGTTCCGACATGTTCAGACAGACTGATGAGTGAGTGCTGAAATGCTAGTCATACAAGAAGGACATGCTACTCACACACACACGCAGCCCCCCTCTGCAGTCTATTGTAAATATGTGTAGAATTGTTTTATTCCTTGTATTTTTTTATCATTTTATAACAAAAATAAAAAGCATCCTTTGATGCGTGCTCCTTTACTCCCCTACCCCCATGTATTTGTCTTTACCCTTTCCCCCCTCCCCTCTTCCCACTTCTCTTCCCCCAACATCCCTCCCTGTTGTATAATTTGATGATATTGTTTTCTTGTTCACTGTCTTATCACAGTTGTTTGGCCATGCCGCTAATACACCGCTCATCTTGAAAATGTGACTATTTGTTTGATGTTGGTGTGAAATAACCCTTCAGGTAAAAAAAATCTTATTGGTTTTTAAAAAATAAATAAAAAGCTTGGATACAAATAACAGTTGTTATTTTGTATATTTTTCACACTAAAATTTCAGTCCTCTTGTGCGAATTTTTTTTCGCACAAAACTTGCACAAGAATAAACATGCTGAGTTTTTTTTTCGCTAGTGTGCTTGAGGCCTAAAGCTACCGTTACAAGTTACGATCTCGTTGACGATATCGTTTGAAAACGTCATGTGATGACGTCGTTCATGCGATGTCGTTTTCACATAGTTGCGTGTAACGTGAAGGTATCGGACAAAGACATCGTTGGATCGCTGATCGCAGATTTGAGGTCAGGATCTCAAATCTGACGATCCTCGTCCAATTATGTGTCAGAAGATGTGCAGCATCGTTCAGTGTAACGCCAAGATGAACGATGTCGGTCTAAATTCTCCTATTCCTGCCATTGTGAAAAATCGTTCTGCAAATGTTTGCGATGAGGCTGGCGCGGTGCCAAACTTTACATCGTTAACAAGATAGTTGCGCGTGACAGCTCTTGGACGATGTGAAACAGATTGCACGAAAGATGTGATCACGTGACATTTCTTACTATATCGTCGACGAGATCGTAACGTACCTTTAGACACAAATGCTTCTGGTCATTACTCACAGCTGTACCTTGCTCTAAAATGTCTAATTCTTTATTTAAAATATATAAAAAATGATTCATTGTTTCAGTGCTTTTTTGCTCAAATAAAACTAAACTAAATACAATATGTATAGTCTTTATATTATCAAATACAATAGACTGAAAAGAACTTCTTAAACTAGATGGAAAACAGCAAACAACCTCCTGTGGTGTGACAGTAATGGCCTTAATAACAGAACAAAAGACAGTGATTAGAGATAAGATAAAATGTAGATAAAATCCTTTAGGTCATTTGACCCTTCTCTGGGTTTCAAAGGTAGAAATGACAAATGACCCCTCTCTGGGACTTCTAGTGTTAAGGGCCTGTCACACGTGTCAATGTCGCCCGCGATATCGCTCATGCGTCACAAATTATTAATCGCCTGAGCGATGTGGAATTATCGCAGGTAAGATGTCACACGTGTCAATATGACCCAGAGATGTGGTGATGTCGCCATCTTGCGAGCGATTTTATTTAGTCGCTTGTACGGTGTCAAAATAGAAAATACGTCGCTGAGTTTAGTGTCACACGCAGCGATGCACAAGGTCTACTGAGCGATGAGCGACAGGTTTTACATCTGGCAGTGAAACCTGCGATCGGCGATCAGCGACATATTGCTGGTTGCATCGCTTGGTCACACTCTTCAATGTCGCTCCTGCGTCACTTTTACGTCGCTCGGGCGACTGAAAATCTGTGACGTACGAGCGACATTGACAGCGTATCGACGCGTGTGACATCCCCTTTAAAGGGCAATTGCCCTTTAGCAAGATGGCTAATGTTGAACCTGTGAAAGCCATCTTGTTCCTGTTTCGGCCTACTTAAACCATATGGAACCTTCACTCATTGCTTGAGTATTGTGTATAGCTGTTTATCTAGTTTCCAGTGTTTATCTCTTGGACTGTTTAACCCAGACTGTTCTTTACCAGTATTATAATATTGTAATTGTCTCATGTGACATTGCTTTGTCACATGATACCTGTGGCCAGTCTAAAGCCACTTTACTCTTCCCTTCATTAGACAAATCAGACATCCAGTGAAACTCAGAGAGCAGTAATAGCCCTTACTTTCCCCATATGTCTGTTTGTCTGAAGGAGAAGATCGGCTGCTAATTAATTCGCCTCAGGATTTGCATGACATTACATTGGAATAGAATCAGCTTAGAGGTGTGTATTGCTGTTAATAGTATAATGATTTTATGATTGAGTAGTTGTCCAAAATGTGAACATTTTACATATATTTGTGTATTGTGAGGTAGCGCCCCCTTGGGGTCTCGCTTGGCTTCGGAATTGATGCATCCAGTCGTGTTCTCAAAACAACACCATGTCCAGCAGTTTATTAATAAATGTCATAAACTGCTTGTTATTCACAGTTCACGTGGTAATACACAGTTCACACTTTAATGGAACAATTCCAGCCTTTTTCCAATGGCAGATGTGCCTGCCCGACAGTGTTTGCGTAGTCCTTGCTAAACGGTACACTTGAGACCCTCCCAGTCTCTCTCAATGGTAGTGTCCCCACATGGGCCATTACATCTAGTCCATGACAGTGCCACTGTGTCCACTAATCTCACTCCATTGGCTACAGAGGCTGCTGCCCCTCACAGGCCACATGGACTCCAGCCTGATTCAGGCCCAGACCAGGTTCAAGCTTCCTGAGCTCTGGGTTACTCGACGTGTCTCCCAGGTCTCCTCACCATGTTCAGGAGTTCCAAATCCTCTGTGTCTGGCCACAAGGCTCCTCTCAACACAAAGGAACAGGACCTGTGCTGACCTCACTGACCATGTGACCAGGAGGGAGTCAGCCTATGTCTGATCTGACACACCCACGGGTGGAATCCAGTACTTCAGACACTCCCATGGCTTTTCGAACCTGAAGTCTAGCACATGTGATGCTTTATCTGCACCTGTGGAAGCTGTTTAGCTTCCATGTGTCTTGGACTGTTTAACCCAGACTGTTCCAGCTATCTCTGGATTGTTTATATAATTCCCATTCCTGTATCCAAGGACTTCTATCACTTTCTGCTGTACCATGCTCGTGCTCCTCCGGCCATTGAATTCCAGACGTTCTTTATCAGTATCATAATATTGTAATTGTCTCACAATTATAGACCATTATCTTAGCTATCTCATACGTAAATTTGATTTGCAACTATGTAGCATATGATTAGTTATGCAGAGTTTTATCATGTTACTGCATTGTTACTGTTTTTCTCCTGATGTTTGAAAAATCATTTTCTTCCTTTATCCATCCTCAGACCTCGTGTACACTGTAGTGTACAATGGTTTTAAACTATATAGTTTCATTGTGGATAACTTGAAGTGGTTTAGAACTGGTGGGAACTGTAGTGTACATAGAACAGAGACATTTTTTTAAATTTCTTGACTAAAGATAATGTTACATGGCCTTGTTCTATGATATTTTTTACAGTGAACATAAAATTACTCAATTAAAAGACTTATGGGTCTGAGGAGGGTATACTACAAATTATAACCTGTTCTCACATTCCCTAATAGCTCAGTGAGTTATGTTGATTCCCATACAAAAGGTCACTGGTTCAAATTGAGGAGCAGCCATGAGGACGATATCCCAAGAAACGAGAAACAGCATTATCCAGCTCATTGATAGTGGTCTCTCCACCAAACCAAAAAAATTGTCAAACTGCATTATATGAGTGCCATGAAATTTGGATAAATGCAAAATAGATTTCGCACATCCATTCAAAAGCCAATAGGTGGCTATCCAAGCAAAATAGTCAGCTCCTCACAAGGTCTGCCAGCTCTGACGCGACAAACACATCAGTGGAGGTGGCTCGTATGCTTTGTAATAGTGAGACTAAACATAAGATCCAAGAATAGAGGTATTCAGCACAACTTAAAAAAAAATAATTAAAAATCTATTTATTTCAAATCCTTGAAAACATATAAGCATTTAAAAAACAAAGGGTAGCCAGTCCCAAAATAACATATTTGCACATTGAGATCTGAAGAGATCTTGCGCGTAATATTATGAGTAGGATCACGTCATATCAAAATGCGTAAACATGTTGTTTTGGGACTGGTTACCCCTTTGTTTTCTTTATATGCAATAGTATCAAGGATTTAAAATAAAAGGATTTTTAATTAACCTTTTTTGATGTTTTGCTGGATGCCCATATTGTTGCAACTCAAGTACTATAGGCATTAAAAGAACAACATAGTGTTCCAGCAGGACAATGACCTGAAGCATACCTCGAGATTGACGAAGAAGTGGCTCAATGACAATGAAGTGGAGGTGCTGGACAGGCAATCACAGCCTGAGACCTCAACCCAAACACTTGTGAGTAGTATTGAAGAAAAAGTTGTATGTATACTCAAGTCAGTCAATGAGTATGCACCTACATTGGACACATGTAGAAGAGACCTGGGATCAGTTTTCGTTAAGACAACGTTTAATCTCATCAAAAGCATGCCCAGAAGGATTTAGTTAGTGTTGAAAGTCAAAGGTGGATTTGCAAAATATTAACAAAATAATAAAAATGTAAATGTAGATTTTTAAGAGAAAAACAGTAACAATTCAGTAACATGACAAGAATCTGCATAACTAATCATTCGCTAAATAGTTGCAAGTCAAATTTATGTATGAGATAGCCAAGATGAAGATACTGTACATAAGGATGAGATGTAGTCTGGTGCAGCACTGTGCAGAGGTTTGTGAGTAAGTTTATTTTCTATTTTGAAAAGGATGAGTAGCCACTGCAATAACTGTCACAGGGTGTTGGCACTGGTGTAACTGCTGGACAAAAATATGATCCTGACTATTGCATTTAGGATAAATTGTTGAGGAGAGGTTTAGTGAGAGGAAAGCTAATTATTACACAATTGAAACAAAGCATGTATATAAAATGTTATATTATACATGTTTGGTGTGTTTAAACAAAAAAAGAGAAGACAACCACTGGACACTTTATTAGGGTGTGAGCATATTACTGGACTTCAAATGTAAAAACTGTAATTCACCATGCTAATCATTGATTTTCACTGATTGAACTGTCACAAAGGATGGAGACAAGGCTACCAGTGAAGTTACTGGTGCATGAATTGAAACCTAATTACAACCTATTAAAACAAAGGACCTGATTCATCAACATTGGCGTTTTGAATGCTGGACTTGATAAACAGTGTTCCGGAGGAAAATGCACCAAATTAACTGTGCCTTTTAATTAATTTAGGCATATTTCAAGTGCTGTGCGTCATCATAAGATATTCTGTCTCAATTTATTCCACTTTTGTGGTTTAAAATATCATGAATTTGCTGGTCACACTCTATAGTGTCACTGTCCAACAAATTGCACCCAATTTTAAAAAAGAGTGGAGTGAAGATGCCAACACTTAGCATAAAAAATACTAAATTAGAGATTTTTAAGCAACTATGGGATGCGAAAAAAAAGGCTGTCATTCAAATTGTTTTACGACAGAATCATGGCAAATATTTCACAGAATCGAGGCCAAAATTTCTCTTTCAGTTCTTTTTAGTTTTTGTATGGTTGAATATTTATGCAGCTTGCTCTGCGATTATTTATGACTAGATGGCGGCCCGATTCTAAAGAATCGGGTATTCTAGCCTATGGTTATTAGGGTATACGGGGGCTCAGTGGTTAGCAGACTATACAGCGGCTGAGTGGTTAGCAGAGTATACGGAGGCTCAGTGGCTAATAGTCTGCTTTAGGGCAGAGTGCAGTGGTCAGGGGCAAAGTTCAGTGGTCACGGGCAGAGTGCAGTGGTCACGGGCAGAGTGCAGTGGTCACGGGCAGAGTGCAGTGGTCAGGGGCAGAGTGGAGTGGATGGGCCAGAGTGCAGTGGTCAGGGGCCCGATGCAATTGCATCGGGAGCGCGGTGAAATGAATTGTGTGTATAGAGGCGGGTCAGTGGGTAGCAGAGTCTACAGGGGGCTCTGTGGGTAGCAGAGTATACAGGCGGCTCTGTGGATAGCAGAGTATGATGTGGCGGGAGGCTGGAGGGGTGAGGAGAGGTGGCGCTGGAGGGGTGAGGAGAGGTGAGGCAGGAGGGGTGAGGAGAGATGCGGCTGGAGGGGTGAGGAGAGAGGAGGCTGGAGCGGCGACATGAGAATTAGGCACACCTCTGCTCCTCCAGGCTGCACACATCACGGGGGTGATCTCCCGCCCGTGATGTGTGTTTTAGGCAGTGTAGGGGCGTTGGTAAGCGTGGCGGGGCTGCCTGAGTCGCACTCCGCTTAGGGCCGGCATGTTGGTCCACTCTGGACGGGTGTAGCGCTGTGGTGACGTGACTTTGGTGATGACAAACTGACGGAAGTGCTGGCTAAAATGACGGAAGTGAGCCTTTATAGAATTCAAATAGAATATGCGGTTCTAAGGTAGAGCGCTGGTATGAGACGGGATACTTAGATCTTTATCTCCGTAACTTTATTCATAAAAAGCTCCAGACCACAACATGTTTCGACGTACAGACGTCTTCCTCAAGCGGATGAGGAGCTATTAATAACAAACCATTATATACTTCCTCTAACCAATCAACCGTCAGTGCAGCCTACCTGACAGCTGAAAGGTGGGAGGTTACACAATTTTAAAAACAAATTAAACAAAATTAAAAACCTTCAGTTACAGAACAATTTATAAAACCAGAAACTAAATATAAAAACCCCAATAAAACAAAACACATAATAATACAATGAGTTGTTCTGTTGATGTTGATGATCATTTTGAACATATGCTCACAATTCCCGATTCTCTATATTTTTCAACTTAAGAGCAATAGTAAATGTAATTGTATATTTTTACTATCCCCAGTTGTCCAAGGGTTGGTCATTTATTTAAATTCTCATATCCTTACAAGTCAGAACTGTGCAAACAATAAATTAAATATAAATTCTGATTTTTTTTTTTTTTTTATTGCTGCCCTACTGGGCTATTTTAGTGACCCCTATAGTTATCACTGTAATCTTGAAGGATTCTTTCTAAACCAGTCTTATAAACATATCACTAGCATGATATTTCCAATATTATTCCATAGATGTTGATGATTATGTATCTCAGGCTGTTTCTTTCCATTATTCATAACCTCACACTAAATTAAATTAACAGTAGGTAGCACCTAAACTCCATCACCGCTACTCCTCTCACTAGCAGCACTATGGTATATGGCGGTACAGTATAGCACATGTATAGCAGCACTATAGTATATGGCAATATATTACAGTATATGTACAGGTGCACTATAGTATATGGGGGTATTTTATAGCACATGTATAGCAGCGCTATGGTATATGGCGGTACATGACAGTACATGTATAGCAAGCGCTATGGTATATGGTGGTACATTACATAACATGTATAGCAGCGCTATAGTATATGGCGATACATTACAGTACATGTATAGCAGCACTATAGTATATGACAGTATATAACAGTATATGTAGAGTTTTACTATAGTATATGGTGGAATTTTATAGCACATGTATAGCAGCACTATGGTATATGGGCATACTCTGCTCCCCCCCGCTCCTCCCTTCAAAAAATAAAAAAATCCTCAGTGAGGATACTCACCTGTCCGCCAGCTCGCTCCACCTTCGTCTTCTAGGTCCTACAGGGGTTTAGGAGCCGTTGTTGACCGCTAACTGGCAGGGGGGATTAGGGGGACAGGATGGTGATGGGGGGTGGAGTGGTGGCAGGATGGGGCGAGCGGGGCAGGATGGAGGCGGCGGGGTAGGATGGAGGCGGCGAGGCAGGATGGTGGCGGGGGGCAGGATGGAGCGAGCGGGGCAGGATGGTGGCAGGATGAAGTGAGCAGGGCAGGATGGAGGGAGCAGGACAGGATGGTGGCGGGGGGGCAGGATGGAGCGAGCGGGGCAGGATGGAGGCGGCGGGGGGGGCAGGATGGAGCTGGCGGGGGGGGCAGGATGGAGCTGGCAGGGGGGGCAGGATGGAGCTGGCGGGGGGGGCAGGATGGAGCTGGTATGGGGGGGGCAGGATGGAGCCGGCGGGGGGTTTAGGATGGAGCCGGCGGGGGGGGGGCAGGATGCAGCTGAGGGGGGGGGGCAGGATGGAGGCGGCAGGGGGGGCAGGATGGAGCCGGCGGGGGGTTTAGGATGGAGCCGGCGGGGGGGGGCAGGATGCAGCCGAGGGGGGGGCAGGATGGAGGCGGCGGGGGGGGCAGGATGGTGCTGGCGGGGCAGGATGGTGACAGGGGGGCAGGATGAAGGGAGCAGGGCAGGATGGTGGCGGGGGGGCAGGATGGAGCGAGCGGGGCAGGATGGAGCTGGCGGAGGGGGGAAGGATTGTGAAGGGGGGTGGAGTGGTGGCAGGATGGAGCGAGCGGGGCAGGATGGAGGCGGCAAGGTAGGATGGAGGCAGTAGGGCAGGATGGTGGAGGGGGGCAGGATGGAGCGAGCGGGGCAGGATGGTGGCAGGGGGGCAGGATGAAGTGAGCAGGGCAGGATGGAGGGAGCGGGACAGGATGGGGGGGGCAGGATGGAGCGAGCTGGGCAGGATGGAGGCGTTGGGGGGGCAGGATGGAGGCGGTGTGGGGGGGGCAGGGTGGAGCTGGTCTGGGGGGGAGGATGGAGGGGGCGGGGGGTTAGGATGGAGCCGGGGGCAGGATGCAGGGGGTGAGGGAAGGATGCAGCCGAGGGAGGGGGGGCAGTGTGGAGGGGGCGGGGGGCAGGATGGTGCTGGCGGGAGGGCAGGATGGAGTCGGTGGGGGGGGGCAGGATGAAGCTGGTGTGTGTGGAGGGGCAGGATGGAGCTGGTGGGGGGGGCAGGATGCAGCTGGGGGGAAGGATGCAGCCGAGGGGGGGATGGGGCAGGATGGAGGCGGGGGGTGGGGCAGGATGGAGCTGGTGTGTGGGGGGGGCAGGATGGAGGTGGCATGGGGGGGACAGGATGGAGCCGGTGGGTGGGCAGGATGGAGCTGGTGTGGGGGGGGGCAGGATGGAGCCGGCGGGGGCAGGATGGAGCTGGTGTGGGGGGGGCAGGATGGAGCCGGCGGGGGGGCAGGATGGAGCTGGTGTGGGGGGGTGTCAGGATGGAGGCGGTGGGGGGGTAGGATGGTGCGGGCGGGGGGTGCAGGATGGAGCCGGTGGGGGGCACGATGGAGCTGGGGGGGCAGGATGGAGTGGGGGGGGCAGGGTGGAGGCGGTGACTGGTAGGGGCAGGATGGTGGTGGCAGGGGTAGGGGCAGGATGGATGAGAGCATACACACCCGTGTGCCAGCTTGCAGGACCTGTGGTTGCCTGGGAAAGCAATCAGCTGATCAGTTTCCCAGGCAACCACAGGTCCTCAAGGCATGGAGCTAGGAGCAGGAGCCGCGGGGGGGCAGGACGACCCGCGGGGGGGCCCGCAGGAGCCGCGGGGGGGCAGGACGACCCGCGGGGGGGCCCGCAGGAGCCGCGGGGGGGCAGGACGACCCGCAGGAGCCGCGGGGGGGGCAGGAGGACCCGCGGGGGGGCAGGAGCAGCGGCGGGTGGCCCGCAGGAGCGGGCGGAAGAGACAGAGAGAGAAAGATCTATCTATCTCCAGGACATTGCAAGTGAAGCTGTGACTGACAGTGGAGCGTATTCAGTGAACACTCGCAAAGCCATTGCGAGTGAGGCTTTGCAAGTCGCTGAAGCCTATTCTGCAAGGACTCGCAAAGCCATTGCGAGTGCCATTGCAAGTGAGGCTTTGCAAGTTAGGCTTTGGGAGGCAGCCACGGACACGACGACGGAAGTAGCGCCGAATATGACGGAAGTGCCTTAGGGTAATTATATATTAGATGCAAGTAGTAAAAGAGATGTGGGGCAGCGCTGGGAATTGCAAGGCAGGAAAACGTTGAGCCCAGTAATAGTTCAAACAGTACCTGGCTTTATTACTGATAAACACAGCGATGGCACAAGCTGCCAGAATCCGGATTGCAGCCAGGTACACAGGATACAGTCCACACATAAAGTAACCCGGTTCCTTCAGGTTGTGAGCTTTCCAACATAGGTCGCCCCGAGCTCCCAGCCCTCCTGGGCTAGACCGTGTTATTACAGCACACGGCCCCTGGAACTCTTGACCTCTCCTGTCTATCTCTGCTGTTGCTTCAGCTTAGACAAAAAGCTCTCCACAGGAACCCTTGCCCTGTCTCCTAACCAGGCTTTTAACCCCGTGTCTCCTTCCGGGGATCCTGCAAGACCTGGAGCGGAGGGAGTGGACCGTCCCTCTCTCTCACATCCTATATCGGGTTCAATATGTGACAGTGCGCATTCTGGGGGAGACATAGTGCCCCTCGCATATGATCCCCTGCACTGTCTCATAGAGATTAATGATGAAATTACACCCCTCCCCACACCTTAAAGGGAACCGGTCAGGTCCCCTGTGCACCAAGAACCACGAAGAGTTCTGGGTGCATATATAAAATCCCTTCCTGATAGTTCCAGCATGTATTAGCATACATAAACAAATCTTTAGAAAAATAACTTCTTAAGATTGTTTATGATATGCTAAGTAGGGCTTTGCCTAGTCGAGGGGGCGTTAGTTCCCCCGACTAGTTGGCCAACATAGCATGTTATCACGCCTATGCTTTATTTAGCATAACATCATCATCCCAATTGCTATATTAAGCCACGTGTGCACTCAGCTGTATATCCCTCACCATTCAGTGTCTCTGTCACCAGGTGTATGGAAGCCCTGGCTTCAGAGAGGCTCACCGCGCATGATTGAAAATCATCACATTTCTGGTTATGCGCACTATGCCTCTTTGAAGCCAGAATACACACACATGGCTTTAGAGTACTGTACATGACTGGAAGTACTTTCGATCATGCACAGTGAGCATCTCTGAAGCCAGGGATGCATACACCCGGTGACAGAGACGCTGACTGGTGAGGATACACAGCTACATGCACTTGCTGCTTAACCCCTTCACGACCCAGGACGTTGCACAACGTCCTGGCAGATTTGAGCTGCTGCAGCTCCTGTGAGTGGGGTCGCTCAGGTGTCACAGATGCTGCTGCTCTGTGACAACCTGTAGATGACCCCACAGAGGGTGGATTAACCCCCCCATGCCCAGGACCCCTCCGATCGGCAGTTTAAAAGTGAAACTGCCGATCGGAGGAAATCATAGGGATTCACCCCTCCAGATCTGATTGGAGCTCTCCAATCAGATCTGGAGGGGCGGATCGACAAGTTCCCACCCCTCCTCAGCCCCCTCCAGCTCCATGACTCACAGAGGCCCCCCCCATCCTCCTAAACCGCCCGCCCCCATCTATAGGAATATGCCGGCGGGCTGCACCCGCGTGCGCCCGCCGGCAACACTGTCCGGTCCCCTGCAGTTGTGGTCCCCTCCAGGCTGCCCCCACCTCCGGGCCCTGTGCCTGGCCCCCCCCCTCACCTCCTGCGGCGGGCTGCACTCTTCGGTGCACCCGCCGCTGCGGCCGCCCTGCCGCCGCTGCTGCTGGCCTCCTCTGCCTGCCGGTCTGTGGCCCCGCCTCCTCTCCCGGCCTCCTCCTGCTCATCGGTGGAACGAGGGAGGTAAGTATGTATGTATGCATCTATGTATGTATGTATCCATGTATGTATCTATGTATGTATGTATCTATGTATGTATGTATGTATGTATCCATGTATGTATCTATGTATGTATGAATGAATGAATGAATGAATGAATTGATGGATGGGTGATGGATGGATGGGTGAATGGATAGATGGATGGGGGGTGCATGCGTGGACGTGTGCGTGCGTGGACGTGAGCGTACATGAGTGTGCGTGGACGTGAGTGTGCGTAGACGTGTGCGTGCGTAGACGTGTGCGTGTGTGGACACGTGTGTGGACGTGTGCGTGTGTGGACGTGTGCGTGCATAGATGTGTGTGTGCATAGACGTGTGCGTGCGTGGACATGTGCATGGATGTGGATGTGCGTGGATGTCAGCGTACGTGTGTGGATGTGTGTGGATGTCAGCGTGCGTGTGTGGATGTGTGTATACGTGGATGTGAGCGTGCGTGCATGGATGTCAGCGTGCGTGCGTGGATGTGTGCATGTGTGGATGTCAGTGTGCGTGCTTGAATGTCAGCGTGCGTGCGTGGATGCCAGCGCGCGTGGATGTCAGCATGCAAGGATGTCAGCGTGCGTGGATGTGCGTGCGTGGATGTGCGCATGCATGGATGTCAGCGTGCGTGGATGTGTGCGTGCGTGGATGTCAGCGTGCTTGAATGTCAGCGTGTGTGGATGTGTGTGTGTGGATGTGCGTGGATGTGCGTGCGTGGATGTCAGCGTGCGTGCGTGGATGTGTGCGTGCGTGGATGTGGATGTGAGTGCGTGGATGTGGGTGCGTGGTTGTGTGCGTGCGTGGATGATGGGTGCAAAGGTGGATGGATGGGTGCAATAAGGGATCAAGTGTCCTCTTGTTGTAGTCTCTGGGATCATAGTCATGGTGCACTGTATGACAGGTCATTGTCATACAGTGCACCATAACTCTGACCCCAGAGACTGTAGGAAGAGGACACTTCATCCCTTGCTGCAGTCTCTGGATTGACCAGAGGCGATCGAGCGTCGTGGGACCTTCGTTGTGGACTACGTCGGAGGCGATCGAGCGTCGTGGGACCTTCGTTGTGGACTACGTCGGATCTTTATAATAAAGATGGAGTCCGAATTTTGTTTGTGTTATTTTTTTCAATAAAAAGATTTTTCTCTGTGTGTATTTTCTAACTATTTACCAGAGATTCCTAATGGCGGGTCTAACATTGGCCCTATATTATGAATCTCGGGCTTAGTGCCAGCTGCCAATAAAAAGCTGGCATTAACCCCTTTATTACCCAGTTTGCCACCGGCACCAGGGCAACTGGAAGAGCATGGGTACAGCGCCAGAAAATGGCGCTTCAATGAATGCGCCATTTTCTGGGGCGGCTGCGGGCTGCAATTCGCAGCATGGGGGGCCCAGAACGCTTGGGCCTCTCCATGCTGCGGATTCCAGCCCCCAGCTGCCTAGTTGTACCTGGCTGGACCAAAAATATGGCGGAGCCCCATGTCATTATTTTTTTCTAGAATTAGTTCTAGAAGAAAAAAAAAAAGGGCTTTGCTGTATTTTTGGTGGCTAGCCAGGTACAACGAGGCAGCTGGGGGTTGGTGGCAGTCTGTAGCTGCCAAGTTGTACCTGGCTGGACCAAAAATATGGCGGAGCCCCACGCCATTTTTTTTCTAGAATTAGTCCTAGAAAAAAAAATAAAAATGGGCTTTGCTGTATTTTTGGTTGCCAGCCAGGTACAATGAGGCAGCTGGGGGTTGCTGGCAGTCCGTAGCTGCCAAGTTGTACCTGGCTGGACCAAAAATATGGCGGAGCCCTACGCCATTTTTTTTCTAGAATTAGTCCTAGAAAAAAAAAATAGGCTTCGCTGTATTTAGATGCATAGTGAACACTTTGAACCCCCAGGTGCTTCACAAATTGATCCGTAAAAATGAAAAAAGAAAATTTGTGTGAAAACAAATGTACTTTTTCCTTACTCCGAATCAATTTGTGAAGCACCTTGGGCTTCAAAGTTCTCACTATGCATCTAGATGCACTCCTTGGGGGGTCTAGTTTCCAAAATGGGGTCACTTGTGCGGGAGCTCCAATGTTTAGGCACACAGGGGCTCTCCATACACGACATGGTGTCCGTTAACGATTCCAATAGTTAGCGGACACCATGTCGCGTATGGAGAGCCCCTGTGTGCCTAAATATTGGAGCTCCCCCACAAGTGACCCCATTTTGGAAACTAGACCCCCCAAGGAACATATCTAGATGCATAGTGAGCACTGTGAACCCCCAGGTACTTCACAAATTGATCCGTAATAATGAAAAAAGAAAATTTGTGTGAAAACAAATGTACTTTTTCCTTCTTACGGATCAATTTGTGAAGCACCTGGGGGTTCAAAGTGCTCACTATGCATCTAGATACATTCCTTGGGGGGTCTAGTTTCCAAAATGGGGTCACTTGTTGGGGAGCTCCAATGTTTAGGCACACAGGGGCTCTCCATACACGACATGGTGTCCGCTAATGATTCCAATAGTTAGCGGACACCATGTCGCGTATGGAGAGCCCCTGTGTGCCTAAACATTGGAGCTCCCCCACAAGTGACCCCATTTTGGAAACTAGACGTCCCAGGGAACGTATCTAGATGGGTTGTGAACATTTTGAACCCCCAGGTGCTTCACAAATTCATCTGTAAAATTGAATAAGTACTTTTTTTTCCCATAAAAATTTTCTTTTTCATTTTCACAGATTAATTTGTGAAGCACTGGAGCATTCAAAATGCTCACCACCCACCTAGATAAGTTCCCTGGGGGGTCTAGTTTCCAAAATGGGGTCACTTGTGGGGGAGCTCCAATGTTTAGGCACACAGGGGCTCTCCAAACGCGACATGGTGTCCGCTAACAATTGAAGCTAATTTTTCAGTCAAATTGTTAGCGGACACCATGTCGCGTTTGGAGAGCCCCTGTGTGCCTAAACATTGGAGCTCCCTCACAAGTGACCCCATTTTGGAAACTAGAGCCCCCAGGGAACATATCTAGATAGGTGGTGAGCATTTTGAACCCCCAGGTACTTGCCAAATTCATCCGTAAAAATGAAAAAACACTTTTTTTTTCCATAAAAATTTTCTTTTTTCATTTTTACAGATAAATTTGTGAAGCACTGGGGCATTCAAAATGCTCACCACCCATCTAGATAAGTTCCCTGGGGGGTCTAATCTAGATGGGTGGTGAGCATTTTGAACCCACAGGTGCTTCAAAAATTCATCCGTAAAAATGAAAAAGTACTTTTATTTCCATAAAAATCTTCTTTCTTCATTCTTACAGATTAATTTGTGAAGCACTGGGGTGTTCAAAATGCTCACCACCCATCTAGATAAGTTCCCTGGGGGGTCTAGTTTCCAAAATGGGGTCACTTGTGGGGGAGCTCCAATGTTTAGGCACACAGGGGCTCTCCAAATGCAACATGGTGTCCGCTAACAATTTGACTGAAAAATCAGCTCAAATTGTTAGCGGACACCATGTCGCGTTTGGAGAGCCCCTGTGTGCCTACACATTGGAGCTCCCCCATAAGTGACCCCATTTTGGAAACTAGACCCCCCAGGGAATTTATCTAGATGGCTGGTGAGCATTTTGAACCCACAGGTGCTTCAAAAATTCATCCGTAAAAATGAAAAAGTACTTTTTTTTCCATAAAAATTTTCTTTTTTCATTTTTACAGATTAATTTGAGAAGCACTGGGGTGTTCAAAATACTCACCACCCATCTAGATAAGTTCCCTGGGGGTCTAGTTTCCAAAATGGGGTCACTTGTGGGGGAGCTCCAATGTTTAGGCACACAGGGGCTCTCCAAATGCAACATGGTGTCCGCTAACAATTTGACTGAAAAATCAGCTCAAATTGTTAGCGGACACCAT
Organism: Allobates femoralis; assembly: GCA_033576535.1. Classification (NCBI taxonomy): domain Eukaryota; kingdom Metazoa; phylum Chordata; class Amphibia; order Anura; family Aromobatidae; genus Allobates; species Allobates femoralis. The sequence goes on from JARQOC010000001.1 coordinate 357,621,757, forward strand.
GTCGCGTTTGGAGAGCCCCTGTGTGCCTACACATTGGAGCTCCCCCATAAGTGACCCCATTTTGGAAACTAGACCCCCAGGGAGTTTATCTAGATGGGTGGTGATCATTTTGAACCCCCAGGTGCTTCACAAATTCATCCGTAAAAATGAAAAAGTACATTTGTTTTTCTACAAAAATTTTCTTTTAGCCTAAATTTTTTCATTTTCACATGGGGAACAGGATAAAATGAATCCTAAAAATTGTTGGACAATTTCTCCTGAGTACATCGAGATCTCATATGTGGTCATAAACCACTCTTTGGGCGCACGGCAGGGCTCAGAAGGGAAGGAGCGCCATTTCACTTTTTGAATGGAAAATTAGCTCCAAAAGTCAAATTGCGCTCCTTCCCTTCTGAGCCCTGCCGTGCGCCCAAAGAGTGGTTTATAACCACATATGAGATATCGATGTACTCAGGAGAAATTGCCCAACAATTTTTAGGATCCATTTTATCCTGTTCCCCATGTGAAAATGAAAGAATTGAGGCTAAAAGAACATTTTTGTTGGAAAAATTAAAATGACCATTTTTTCATTCCACTTTGCTTTAGTTCCCGTGAAGCACCTGAAGGGTTAATAATCTTCTTGAAGGTAGTTTTGAGTAGCTTGAGGGGTGCAGTTTTTGGAATGGTATCACTTTTGGGTGTTTTCCGTCATGTACACCCCTCAAAGGGACTTCAAATGTGATGTGGTCACTAAAAAAATGGCTTTGTAAATTTTGCTGGAAAAATGAAAAATTGCTGATGAACTTTGAACCCTTATAACGTCCGAACAAAAATTTTTTTTTTTCCAAAATTGTGCTGATGTAAAGTAGACATGTGGGAAATGTTATTTATTAACTATTTTGTGTCACATAACTCTCTGGTTTAGCAGAATAAAAATTCATAATTTGAAAATTGCTAAATTTTCAAACATTTTGCCAAATTTTTAATTTTTTCACAAATAATCGCAAAAATTATCAACCTAAATTTAATACTAACATGAAGCCCAATATGTCACGAAAAAACAATCTCAGAATCGCTAGGATCCGTTGAAGCGTTCCAGAGATATTACCTCATAAAGGGACACTGGTCAGAATTGACAAAAATGGCCTGGTCATTAAGGTCAAAATAGGCCGGGGGGTGAAGGGGTTAATATAGCAATTGGGACGACACTGCTATGCAAAGCATGTTCTCATGCCCACATGGTGGAATAACATGCTATGTGATCCGACTTGTCAAGGACTTAATGCCCCCTTGACTAGTCAAAGCCCTAATTAGCATATCTTAAACAATCTTTAGAAATACTTTTTCTAAAGATCGGTTTATGCTGCAACATGCTGGGACTATCAGGCAGTGATTTCAGATATGCACCCTGAACTTATCGTGGTTCTGAGTGCACAGAGGACCTGACAGGTTCCCTTTAACATAATAGTACTTCAATGGTATTTTTACATTAGCTTACCTTGATTCATCTCCACTGTGCCCATGCAATCATCAACACATGAATGGTTCATATAAATCGCTGAACTCTTGCCCAGAGATGAGCGAACATTTTGAAGTTTGAGTTTGGATCTGTTCCTCGAACAGACATATGTTCACTGAATTGATTGGCGAACAGTTCACCAAACCTTTGAAGCACATTCAAATTAATTAGAGGCAAAATCAAGGACCTAGAGAACACTTTCAGAAAGGCCCAAAAGCTGCCAAACACAGCTCAAAACGTTTTACTGTGGAGCCCCGATCTTTTGGTGCAAACAGTAGCTTTCTAGACTATTACTTACCAAGCTTCAGTGCCGCTGTCACTCTGCTTTTGGCCCGCACATGAACCTCACTGCTTTCCCCCGTTGATGTAAAGGGAACCATCCACCAAGATTTTAATGTATAAAGTAAAGGCAACATTACACAGATGCTAGTATTGTCAATTAACTCAGACCTTCATTTTTCTGATTGAATGTTTGATTGTAGAAATACGTTTTAGCAGAGTTGCAGAAATGACTGCAGTGCTGATTTGACGTGTGTAGCAGCGGCAGGACTATGTGGGTCAAGTCCTCTTAAATAGATTCCTCCGGCGTCCTGCTAGCTGGCCTCCTTTCCTTATTGAAATTTTGTGCCGCGCCCCAAAAAAATTTAATCTGCGCATGCGCTGATGCCCCTCATATTTGTCTCCAGTTTCCCCAGTCAAATGGCGCCAGAGGTCTTTGTACAATCATGCGCTGACTCCGACATCATTTTAATGATGACACCATTACAATAGTAATGCACACGCACCACAGCAGTGGCAATGGCGCTGCAGTCAAAATTTAAATAAAGGAGGCCAAGCCAGGAGGATGCAGGAAGAGGAATATACTGTATATTAGAGGACCCAACCCACATAGTTCCACCCCTGCTGCACACGTCAATCAACACTGCACTCATTTCTGCAACTTTGATCAAACTTATTTCTAGAATCAGAAAAAATGAAGGTATGATTTCTTTCACCATCCTAACACCTGTTTGATACTGTCTTTACTTTATGTGTATCCTGGTGGTTGGTTCCCTTTAATTTTTCAGTACTAGACGATAATGGTCAATAAGACTGATTGTTGCACTATTGACCGATGAATCTATCAAGTTGGGATGTTTTTCCATGTGTATAAAGGGATTCTGATGTGAATGTGTAAATATATGTAGAGAAAGAGGAAGTGTAACTGTCACTGGGAAAGCGGAACATCTCCCTATTATGTATACTTGAGTGTGTTTGCATAGAAAAAATTAACCCTTTGTGCTATAATTTATCAAAATAACCTAAGGTCTTCCATGGCTATCCTAGATTCAGAATTATCAGTACAAATGTATGACCTCCTTTCGCCATTTTTAAAAAATTTCTTTCTAAGCCAAAAAACCTCTGAATTAGGAATTGCCATATTCTTACTGACATGCATAACAAATTTATGTAGTCATTACAGCAGCTAGCGCTGTAGAAATAAAGTAACAAAGGCACAGTTACATTTTTGTCACTATGCTATTCCACAAATATTAATTATTTCTATTTTTTAAAACACGGTTTAGTGATCAGAATGGTGTAATTTAAAACGGAAAGTTGTACAGCAAAAATGAAGCAGGGTTTGGTGAGAAAAATAAAAAATGGTGAGGTCACTTAAAAGTGCAAAAACAAAAACATTGTCTGCAGTAGAAATAATAAACATTTTTTTCCAGCTTTTAATGCAATCTGTGCCACTAAAATAATGCAAATGATGCCATGACATGCGTTAGACTTTTTGTTATCCCACCAAATAATTTGTACCACTCCTGCATTTTTTTTGCAATATAAGTCCCCTGATCCCTGTTTTACACTCACCTTCCGCTGACTTAATTCTTTTTCAGCAGTGCTCTTGTTGGTCTGTGGCAAAAAGTGGCCAGTCGGCGGAATCTCTAGTGTTTCATGAAGCGCTCCGGAGGTCATTTTCCAATATATCTCTAAAGGCCGGTTTACACGTGTCAACATCATTAATGATGTAGCTGCAACTTGTGACGTTGCAGCGACCCTGCAGCGATGTCGCTACGTGACATCCTGCAATGATCAGCGATCAGCTCGCTGATCGTTGCGGAGTGGCCAGGGCCATTTTTTGATCGTTGGTCTCCCGCTGGGTGGCCAGCATCTGCGTGTGTGACAGTGGAGACCAGCGATCGATGACCTCCCGGGCAGCCTGATGTGGCACTCCGCGGTGTCTTCCCAATGCATGAACTTTAGGTAAAATCACACTAGCATAAGCCATCCAATGCAAGAGCATCAGATGCGTTATGCTAATAACCCTTGGCTCAGGCTCTGGTGCAAGCGTGAGCTGAGTGGCATGCAACTGTGACATGATCCTATCCTGCAGTCGGATTCCAGGTGTAGAGTAAAGGGAGAGATTAATCTTCCCATCTCCTCCATTGCCGATTCAGTGTATATCACACTGCACTCGTATGTGTGCTGAGTGCAGTCCAATGTTTCACTCGCACCCATACATTTTTATGGTGTGAGTGATTCGATATTGGCAGCATGCTGCAATTTTTACCTTGACTCACAGGTTCCTCATTGCACTTGTGCAAGTCACACACTAGTGTGACTTTACCTTTAGGCTGGAAACACACTGTCCATGTGATATATGGGTCACTGAGATGAGTGTCGGATCATTAACTCTGAACCATGCAATCCTCACAGGGAGAGGTCGTTCATATCACACGGACAATGTGTTTCCAGCCTTAAAGTTAGATTCGGCTGTTCCCTGAGCTAGCTGTCATGCTAATAGCTGGCTAAGAAAATGTGCATCACACCAGATCCCAGCAATCAATTGTGCTCATGAGTGTCTATAGACCGACCTCTCACCTAACCAAATCAGATCTCTTGCTTTGCACTGATGAGGGCCAAACACCCTGAAAGGCCTCTTTCACAAATCCATGTCTCTGGCACGTGTATGGGTTGTGCCGACACATGCCAGAGCACGGACATAAGGAGGCTCATTATTTTCTATGGCCCCCTTCACATGTCCATGGTACTGCATGGACTGTGTCTCCGTGTGGAGCAGACGTGTGTCCATGTGCTTCATGCCGCAACATGTTTGTTTTTTACTGGCACCACAGACCACTTTTGGGGCAAAACATCCCGCACACAGATGTTCATAGTGTGACATCCGTGTGCACAGACAAAAGTCAAAAACGTAAAAATAGAGAATTTTATACTCACCTCCCTCCAGCGCTGTCTGCTTCTCTAACTTCCAGTGCCACTCATTAGGCTAATGAATATTCACTTCACTGAGCCCAACAGCGGACCCGGAAGTGAGAGGAGCAACAGCGCTGGAGGCAGGTGAGTATGCACTGACAGGATGTCCGTGTGGTATCCACAGATCCACAGATAGCACACGGACAGCACACGTGTCACACGATCTGGAACACATGATACAAGCCCTGCCCACAAACGGCATTGTCTCACACGTCCATGGTTTCCAAACATGTTTCTGGTGTCTAGTTTAGCTTCTTATTCAAAGCTCATTAAATAGTCCATATCGATTGCTACATTTAATAGGTGGCCCTGGAGTCCAAGTCCACTTTCAGAAAAAGCTATTTGCATATTTAGTAAGCCAATTAATAGTATTTTTTTTCCTGATATTAAGAAACATTTGTTATGATCAGGTGCTTCTAAACAGGGAGAAGCACCTGAGGCAATGCCACTATGTGATCAATTCTGCGGGAAAATGCAAGATTGAAGCATACAGTCAGGTCATCCAGTTTACAGTCTACTGGATGACAGCAAGCTGCCGCTTTAACCTGACAATGGTTTTTTAATAATATTTCCTAAATTGGTTTTCAAGCTTCATTCCGCAACATTGTACATCATTGTGCCATGGTGAAGCATCATAGAGGAGTGTGTACGCCATCGAAAAAGGGAAGTTCTTGTATCTATTGTGAGTCCTGTCCGGTATGAATGACATGGCAGTAATTAGGCTAATCAGACTGTGATTGCACTTGTGTCATTTTATGTTGTGCTGTCAGACCCATTGCAATGGCATCAAACAGCAGGACAGGGAGGAGGAGCTCTCCTTTCACTATAGCCTGTGGTTCTCTTCATTCCTCCTATGCTCCCCTCCCTTGTCTGTGGAATAAGCAGTGTTCTGCCAGCCTGTGCACTAATCTGCACTTTAAGGTGTTTGGAGGGAAGAGGATCAGCAGAAGAACACGGTGCCATGGGCCAGCTCTGCTGCTTCCCATTTTCCCGAGGCGAGGAGAAAATCAGTAAGTATCTTTGTGCCCAGCATTGTCTGCAGAGTCAAGGCTCTGACCATTGGCTTTCATGAAATCCTAGTGTCCCTGCTAGAATAGACACAGATAGTGGGAGTTGGCAATTGAGAGCTTCATAGCAGACTGCTTCTTCTATAAATAAAGATATTAAAAATGTGTCCGCTTTCCTTCCCTTAGTTTTCTGGCAGCTTCTTTCTATTAACAGATGCCGACAAGGTAATACTATGTGTACTTTTATATTCTAGAGTACAATCCTTTTTAACTTAGTTGTGTAGTATGTGACTGTGCAGTGCCTTATTGCTTGTCTGTATTATTTACTTTCATCTGCCTAGTAGTAATTGTTCATAGTGCAGCCCCCCCTCTGCGTACTCAAGTAATATAGCTCCTATAGCGTTATTTTAATTACTATAATAATATTACCGAGTCATATACTTATCTGATTACTGGCCAATCAGCGACTGCCTTGTGCATTCGCCCTGCAATAATGCATTTCTTTGTAAAATGATCCAGTATGTGGAGGAGTGTAAAGCTTACCTCATCATTTCCATATCTGCTAGAGATTTATACGACTGCTTAGTTGGATATGAGATGAGGTTAATAGTCTAAATTTGTCTTTCATAAACAGATTATCTAGCAGCGATAATGTATTTTCCGCCTTTGTTTAATATTTTCTGTTGTTTAGAATATTCTCAGTAATAATGGCCTGGATATCTAGGACAAAGGATTTCTACGATTGGTTTCCATATTTCACAATCTACATTTGAAAAATGGTAGAAACAGTTTAATTTAGGTATGTTTTTGGTTTCATCAAGACCCTTAGGGTATGTCTTTTTGCTTACTGTAGTAAGAGATAGATTGCAAGCAATGTGGACAGAAAGTACTTGTTTAGGACAGTTTCTAAGCACATACACATCATTGCCAAACTAGTAGGCTGATTTTATAATAATAAAAATAATAATATATATTCATTTTTATTGCACTATTAATTCCATAGCACTTTAAATACATTTGCAACACTGACCCCATTGGGGCTCACACTCTAAGCATCCTATCAGTATGTCTTTCAAGTATGGGAGGAAACCGGAGTGCCCGGAGGAAACCCATACAAACTCCTTTCAGATGTTGTCCTTTGTGAGATTTGAACCAGGACCCCAGCACTGCAAGTCTGCAGTGCTAACCACTGAGCCACCATGCCACCCATGATTTTAGAATATTTGTTGTAAATGTATTGTAAACCTGCCTATATTTTATTTTGTATATGGATTTTCAGATTCTGCTTATGCCGCACCCTACTAGACTGGAGCAGACCTTTACATGAGTCAAACCCTGTCTTTGCACATTTTACATTTTTATGAAATACAGTGTCAGGCGTAATGCTCTTAGAAAGCATGTTTTTCATATGTCTCTAGTGAATTAAGTCAGCCCACCAATAACAGCCTGTCAGATTATTTTTGGTCTGCACACTGTAGCATTCATTGATTAACAAGTCGGGGATTGATTCTACAATTAGCTCTATGTTTTCATGTACCTCCTTAGAGACACGAGGACTCTATAATAAATTGGACAGTTTATCTTTTTAGTTTGCTTTTCAATAATTGACGAATGGTATATTGGAAGAGCACAGTTTTAGTTGATATACATTAGATTGACAGAGCTAAAGAGTTTTGGGCTTGACAAAAAGAGCTGAGTTGTGTTCTACATGGCAATCTTAAAAAAAAAAAAAAGAGAGCTAAGGATAGGTACACAGTGTTAGGCACATACACTTAGAAGATATACACCTGACAGTGACCATTGTGAGGATCTATTCCCAATAAAGACCCACTGTAAAATGAAAAACCATGCTGCATGTGTATGTATTTATGCAGTAACCCTCTCTAAAGGAAAGCGCAGGCTGTTTCACTTTCTTATGCTGTTATACTAGCAGTATATGGGCACACACCTGCCAGACAGACAAGAGAGCACACTTTTGGCCTCCATTAGCCAATGACAACATTACGACACAGAAGAAAGAACATCCAGACAACACCCAAATGCAATGAAGAAGGAAGATCTTCAAAGCATTAGTTTATTCTGCCATATTCAGCGACGTTTCAATCCTGAATGGGTCTTTACCAGTCTTTATCAGGATCAAAATGTCGCCAAATATGGCAGAATAAACTAAGGCTTTGAAGACCTTCGCTGCATTTGGGTGTGTTCTTTCTTCCACGTGTATATTCTCTGGGTAGACCCTAGGAAAATGATGTGCGCCCCTTTGGGTATGTTTACCTGATTTCATCCTGAAAAGATGCTGCGAATCATCTGCTCTTTCAGTGTTCTGATATAGGTCAGGGAAAGCTCCTAAAGTGTAGTGTAGGCAAACCTCACAGATGTATTGTTCCCCGTGCATGCACTTCTGGTTATGGGTATGAAATAAAACAACACACTATTAAACAATTAAGAATCTTAATGTGATGTTCCAAATTAAAATTCACCCATACGAAATGATAAAAAAAATCTATAAATTAGAAGGATAAGTAAAGGTGAATCAACTTGTGATGGAAATGCTGCAGATTTTCTGCAAATAATATTACAGTTGCAGGCAAATGGATGGCATTTTAGAAATCTCATCCTCATACTGCAGACTTTTTCCAGGTGAAAGTTGTCATCACTTATGCTATCCCATGTGGACTTTGCCTTCAACCTTTATTCATCTAATATTGTTAATATTATTATCTTGTACTTGGCAGAAATAGGGTACAAAAATAGGTCTTTGAGTGCACTGCCCTAAAAATACCCAACATACACAGGGATGACAGAGACTATATTTTAAGTGTAAGTAGCTGTCTCTCAAATCATCTTTTGTGTATAAATACAAAAAAGGGGGGAGACAAGAGGCGCAATAGTGCCCTATCACTAGTGACACAGTTTGTGTGAGTATATCAATAGGTGTACACTCACCTGGTCCAGTTGTGTGACCCACAACTGGTTCATAAGCCTTTGGTTTATAGCTGCTGCAGGACCTCCACCAGCCACTCGTACGTGGAAAAACGCTCCTATATAGGGAAGATGGTGTATCACGGTCCGTGCTGCTGTCTCAATGGAATCACAAGGGATGGATGTCTCCAAGAAGTCACAAGGAAGGCAAGGTTCCAAAGTAATGATCTCCTTTATTCACCTACGCGTTTCGGCACCTATCCTGGCACCTTCATCAGGGTTATTCCCCCTTTGAAGGTGCCAGGATAGGTGCCGAAACGCGTTGGTCAATAAAGGAGATCATTACTTTGGAACCTTGTCTTCCTTGTGACTTCTTGGAGACATCCATCCCTTGTGATTCCATTGAGACAGCAGCGCGGACCGTGACACACCATCTTCCCTATAAAGGAGTATAAAATCATCTTTTGTGACATGCACATACTTTTTTATAGTAATATGCAAGATAATAATTCACACTTAATGCCCAGTAAATATAAAGATTCATGATACAATGCAATTTTCAAGTAGTGTCATCAGTCTTGTTTTGTCTTCTATTATGTATCTTTTAATTATCTCATCTTAAACGTAACCTGTCAAAGGCAGCAAGAATAGGAGCCTGGCTGCTCCATTTCATCTATGTACTGTATGTGCTATTTCAGAAAACAACATAGTTGAAAGAGCTATCCTGGGACTACAGGGAGAAATCTAACTATTCTGGTGCCAATGCTTGCCGGCTTTTCCCTGCAAAACTTGATACTTGCGTGAACATAAAGAGAGACCTGTCAATCAACTGAGGCATTGAGAAGGCTACAAAAATATATGCTTTTTTCTGAAACTCTACAGCATTTCAGAGAAACAAACATCCCTGGATACAATAGTGCATTAGGATATGATTCATGCTTCCCCTAATTAACGTGGACATTTTGGGAGGTAGACTCTTTTTTTTAAATGAAAACCTTCGCTATTAGTTATGATTGAGTAATAATATTCTCGGGTTCATATAGCTCTAACCGAATATAATGATCAAGCAACAAATCCAATGCAAGTCAATGGGGAACTCACTTGGATCCTAATACTGAAACAGTTCAAAGTATTCAGTTAGAACTATCCAAATCCGAATATCTTACTACAGACTCATCACTACCAGTTATCCTTATGCCTTATTCAAACGTTCGTTTTTCACATACAGTGATGTGAAAATGTTTTTACTACCTTCCTGATTTTGTATTCTTTTACATGTTTGTCACACTTAAAGATCTCAGGTCATTAAAGAAATTTAAATATTAGACAAAGATAACACAAGTAAATATAAACCTAAATCAACTGTGGTTTATCACATCTTTAACTCCTTGCCGACACAGGACGTTGTACAACGTCCTGGTCCGGTAAGGGGGCTTTGATGTGAGCTCCGGCGCGGAGCTCACATCAAAGCACCGACATCTCAGCTGATCTCATCAGCTGAGATGCCAGGGTAACAGCACCGATCAGATCCGGGATCCGATCGGCGCTGTTAACCCCTTGGATCCCGCCATCAATCTCTGACAGCGGAATCAAAGGCGGCCGCGGCGGGGAACGCGCTGTTCCCCGCTTCCTCTGGAGATCCCGCGATAGTATCACGGGATCTCCGGCGCTCACATGACAGCCCGGGGTCCTGGCTAGACCTCGGATGCTGTCAGAGCGCAGTTTCCTGCTGTGATTGGTAGGCGCTGCCAACCACAGCAGGTCCGCGATTCTGGGAGATACAGATGAGCTGCAGCTTATCTGTATCTCCCAGAAGCGATCGGACTGTGCAGCAGGGTGCCTCTCTATGGGGCAGTGTAAAAAAAAGAATAAATTGATTAATAAAGTTTTTAAAAAACCTGTAAAAAAAAAAAAACAAAACATAAAAGTTCAAATCACCCCCCTTTTCCCCCAATCATAATAAAAGTATTAAAAAAAAAAAAAAAAAATACATGTTTGGTATCACTGCGTTCAGAATCACCCGATCTATCATCCTATTAAATCCATTAATGAGAGCCGTAAACTCCGTAACGGAAAAAATGGTCCAAACGCCAAAATTCTGTTTTTTTGGTCGCCACAACATTGCTATAAAATGCAATAACGTGCAATCAAAACTGCGGATCCCCCCAAAAATGGTATCATCAGAAACGTTAGCTCAAGACGCAAAAAATAAGCCATCACCCAGCCCCAGATCCCAAAAAATGAGGGCGCTACGGGTCGCGTAACATGGCGCAAAAAGTCTGTTTTTGTTTTTTTGCAAACGTCTGAATTTTTTTTCACCACCTAGATACCAATAAAGGTATACATGTTGGGTGTCTATGAACTCGTACCGACCTGAGGCATCACCTCGTCATGTTGGTTTTACCATATATTGAAAATTGTGACTAAAATACCCAAATAACAAACGTGTTATTGCACTTTTTTGCAATTTCACTGCATTTAGAATTATTTTGCAATTTCCCTACACTATATGGTAAAATAAATTATTGCATATGAAAGTACATCTCGTCCCGCAAAAAAACAACCCATCATATGTCTATATTGACGGAAAAATAAAAACGTTATGGCTCTTGGAAGCAGGGGAGGGAAAAAACAAAAATGAAAAACAGAAAATTGCCTGGGGGTGAAGAGGTTAAAAAGTTGAGTTTAATTTCTCTAATTTCTCTGGGTGTGAACCCAGACCTGATTACTGCCACACCTGTTCTCCATCAAGAAATCACTGAAATAGGACAAGCCTGACAAAGTGAAGTAGATCAAGAGATCCTCAAACACCAGACATCATGTCATAAACCAAAGAAATTCAGGAACAAATAAGGAACAAAGTAATTGAGATCTATCAGTCTGAAAAAGATTATAAAGCCATTTCTAAAGCTTTATATCTAAAGGATTGAGAATGCGCAAAATAGGGTCTTATCTTTTATAGACAGATGTATGATGTTAATATTAGTATTGCTCACCTGATGTGGTTGTGTAGCACACAACCAGCGTAATCGCTCAGGAAATAAACAGCTGCTGCAGGGACCATACTTCCACAGAATGCGGTGCTCAAATCACAAGGTTTTTTCGGACGAAGTACCTTTATGTCCGCACTGCTATCAGAAAGGAATACCACCGACACGGGATGTCTAGGTATTAGTGATGATTTATTTCCTTATCTCCAATGCGTTTCGGAGCCACTTGCCGAGCTCCTTCCTCAGGGAATCCTAGACATCCCGTGTCGGTGGTATACTTTTCTGACAGCAGCGCGGACATAAAGGTACTTCGTCCGAAAAAACCTTGTGATTTCTAAAGCTTTGGTACTCCAGCGAACCACAGTGAGAGAAATTATCCACAAATGGTGAAAACGTGGAACAGTGGTGAACCTTCCTAGCAGTGGCCATCCAACCAAACTTACCCCAAAAGCATCGTGACGACTCATCAAAGAAATCACGAAAAACCCACAACAACATCCAAAGATCTGCAGACCTCACTTGCCTCATTTGAGGTCAATGTTCATGACTCCATCATAAGAAAGACACTGGAAAAAAATGTCCTTCATGGCAGAGTTCCAAGAACATAAAGGCTCTTCTCAATTTTCACAGAAAACATCTTGATGATCCCCAAGCATATTGGGAGAATACTCTGTTGACTGACAAATAAAAAGTTGAACTTTTTGGAAGGTGTATGTCCCATTACATCTGGCATAGATGCAACACTGTATTTCAGAAAAGGAACACCATACCAACAGTAAATTATGGTGATGGTAATGTTATGGTCTGGGGTTGTTTTGCTGCTTCAGGACCTGGAAGACTTGTGATGGTAAATGGAACCATGAATTCTTCTGACTACCAAAAAATACTGAAGAAGAATGTTTGGCCATCTTTTTGTGACCTTAGGCTGAAGTGCAAGCAAGACAATGATCCAAAACACACCAGCAAGTTCATCTGAAAAGCTTAAGAAAAACAAGGTTAAGACTTTGGAGAGGCCTAGTCAAAGTCCTGACCTTAATTGATTGAGATGCTGTGGCATGAGCTTAAAAAGGTGCTTCAAGCTTGGAAACCTTCCACTCTGACTGAATTGCATCAATTCTGCAAAGATGGATAAGTGGGCTAAAATTCCTCCAGAGCGTTGTAAAAGTCTCATTGCATAGGATTGATTGCAGTTGTTGCTGCTAAGGATACCCCAAGCAATTATTAGTTTAGGAGGCAATCACTTTTTCACACAGGGCCCTGAAGGTTTGAATTTGTTTTTCCCTTAAAAATAAAGATCTTCATTTATAAATTGCATTTTGTGTTTACTTGTGTTATCCTTAAATTTGTTTGGTGATCTGAAACATTTAAGTGTGAAAAACCTGCAAAAGAATAATAGAATAAAAAAATAATAAATCAGGAAGGAGCAAACACTTTTTTACACCGCTGTACATCTGCTGTTAGTTTATTTTTACCTACAATATTTTCTAAGCTTTTACTATAAGGGTACATTGCTGACGTAGACATTACTATCCGTTGCTAAGTGTGACAAGCATGCAAAATCATAAGTAATCAGGAAGGGGGCAAACACTTTTTTACACCACTGTATATGTTATATCAGTACTTTCATGGTTAGGTTGCATACCAATTGTAATGTAATCAGCTGCTTGAATGTTTTTGTTCTCCTAATTTTTTATCCGAATATCAAGCTGTCACAGAGTGGTATAACGGACAAGTGAATAAGGTAGCAGTGAAGGGCAAATGCAAAGGTAATCAGGGAACTAGACTGACCCTTGGACTAGGGGTTCAGGCTCATCCTGTTCCCAGAATTATCTCTGAAGGTGATGATGTCTGGGCCACCAACTTTGCCCTTGCTCCTGATCAGCCCTAGGCTAACACCCCATCGCCTCCACGATGGCACGGGAAGAACAGCAACTCCCACAAACTAAGGAAAACTCCAGGCAACAAAACTGATGGAAGGTTTTATCACGAACTGCACTAACATACTCACAGCTCACGGTGTTTGCAGAGAGTAAACTCTATCAGCGACACCAGCTGTTGGTTAATGGGAGTATTCGAAATTTGGGGGTGTAAACAAGCACGTCACCAGACTCACCCAGCAGCAGCAGCTCGCCTGCACATGCAGAGCTACATAAGTTAACCTGTAATAGGTTAAAGGAAATAACTCCATAAACCACTGCTGAGCAGTTCACAGAGACTGCAAAGCATTTTACACATAACAGTGGACTGCAGTGCAGGCTGCACATGACACAAGTTTACCCATTTAAAGAGTACATGTCAACTGTTACTCAAAAATATGGAGTTAAATACATTTTACAAATCTGAGCTCCTCTAATTCTGCCACTTTTTTACGTTTTGCACTGCATCATTCTATTATTGTTTTTGGAGCATAATAAGTGAAGTTTCTGCTTGTACGTCAACTTGACTTTTTTACAGCGTTTTCTCTGGGGGCATATACTTTTATTCCTCCCTCCCATATACTGCAACCACAGTTTGTCGGTGTCTGACACTGCTAGGCTGCTGAACTGTGATTGGCAGCATCTGGAAGGCAGAGTTAGAACCAGATGCCCCCACAGAAAATTTGGAAGAATATTATATTGTATTTCAGAAGGAATAAATATTAATATCTCTGCAATGAAGCTGCAGAATCGGGGGAGCTTAGAGATTTTACAGTGTATTTAACTCAATATTTTTGGAGCTAGTGACAAGTTATCTCTGTCAATGGATCAGTGATATGAACATCCAGCACATGGATGCCTTCTGTGTGTCATCTGACTGATATCTGGTTTTTTTGGCTTTGTTTAGTTTGGTGTGAACACTTCCGCTATTTTCATTCTGTAGCTTGTCCTATATTCAACTGAATATGGAGGATGGAGGGCTTCTGGATACCATGAGTCATGTTACATCTGATCACATTTTACAATGCTCATGTCGGAGTATATAATAATGTTTCCTTATAGTTACATCAAAAATGCAAGGTGTAAGGGCCGCTTCACACTGCGGCATGATCCGGTCCGGGTCTGTCCAGGAGGACCCAGACAGCCGCGGACCGTATCAACACACAGGATGGGGGGCTATTATGCCCTCCGGTCCGGTGTGCAGCGCACGCAGCTGCAGCCGCTGACAGGTCAGGACCGCGGCGCCTGCGGTCCTGACTTATCAGCAGCAGGTAACTGTGTGCGCTGCACACCGGACGGAGGGCATAATAGCCCCCCAGTCCTGTGTGCTGATCCGGTCTGCAGCTTCTGGGTCCTCCCGGACAGACCCGGACCGGATCATGCCGCTGTGTGAAGTGGCCCTTACCTTGCTAAATTGTTGTCCCTTTCTTGAATATTAGTATTAATAGGACTTAAAAGGGTAAACCAAAATATTTAGACCCAGTACTAAAGCAGCTTTCACATGTGTCATTGTGATGGCATTAGGCCCCCTAAGAGTAAATTTATAAGGATTGTATGTTATACATTTGTTTGTTCTTTAGCCAGTGACCAGTAGACTACACTGACAGCAATGTAAGCAAGTACATGATAAATGAGTTTTAATTTAAGCAAGAAAAATCCTATTACCGTAGATTTATTCATTCCAGAAACGAGAAGGATCCAAAAATGTACAATATCGTTTTACTTGAATATAGGTTAAAATAGCACATATACCACAATTTGTATCCTTATGTTAACCCTTTTTGTGTGTTAATATAAAAGGAATTTAAAATATAGTGCACAAAAATAGCACTTAACATTCCATTTGTAGAGAGAAAATAATCAAGCAATGCAACAGATGCAAAATCATTACACAAATATAGCATATATTTACATTACAATATGTTTATTGTATGTAACTACTGTTCTGCATTACCTCTTCTGTACCGTATATTTTTGTTATAGGTACCATTGTACTGTAAAGCGCTGAGGAATATGTTGGCGCTATACAAATAAAGTTTTATTATTATTATTTTATAGTTATTGAGGATGGGGGCTGCACCAAAGGAGTACCACTGGTTTTTTACATACATTTTGTAAGATCTTTCATTATGATCCAAAGTGTCTACTTATTGAAATAGTTTTAAGGAATTCGTTAGAAAAATATAAAATAAAAAAACCCTACAGTCTACAAATATTAAAGGGTTTAGGAAGGCAGTAGCTGTTTTAAAAGAGATGGCTTTTTCTACTGATTTATTTAGAAAGACTAAATGAATGCCACTGTCTTCCACACATTAAGGTGTATGTAAAGCTGAATTTGGCCTGAGGGTGATGAAGAAGAACTGACAGTAGATGTGATTGAAGCTTTTGGAAATTACCAGCTTCATCAGGTATGCAAATTGTCCTGAATAAAATGTAAAACACTCTGAGGTCTCCTTTGACTTTATCCAACCCTTTTCCAGGCTTTTTTAATACAAACACAGGCTTGCATAGGTTATATAGGTTGCAAAAAGACACAGGTCCATCAAGTTCAACCTTTCTTCACCAGTTATACATTTTCTATGACTAGATTATTTATTACCCACAATGCCATTTGTTTGAGGAGATCATCCAGCCCTTTTTCAAATACTATTTTAATAACGGACATTACTACCTCTTGCTGTGGGGCATTCCACTGTCTGACTGCTCTAACTTTAAAAAAGCCTTTCCTATATAGCTGCCAGAATCACCTTTACTTGTAATAGCCAAGTGACCTCAGCATGTACATCTATAGTTAATTTGATGGTAACCATACTTCACTGCTATTTTGGGGTCTTGAAGGGTCTGTTTTTATTTGTGGAGATAGCTAGATTGGTGTAACAAGACTGATATGACATAAAATGCTTCGATGGTAATTTAAATATATAAATAGCCTTTTCAAGGAAGAAAACTGCTAATCTAGTACCACTTATTGGAAATAGCAAACTTAAAAGTCAATACAAACCCTTTAAATGGCCTTTCCACATGGGTTAGCATAAAGACCCTGTTACACAGCACATCATTGGAACAATGTCGGCAAAAATCTCGTGGGCGAGTGGTCGTTGCAGACATTGTTTTGACATCGTTGGTGAGATGTCACACGTCTAGATATCGTGGACAACTCACCTAAGATGTTGTGAGCAGGTATCGTTCGCACAACCCAGCAAACAATCCTGCTCATTGCTGTGAATGGGCGAAGTCGTAAACGACATAGTTATCGCGGTGTCACACGCAGCGATATACCAGGTTAGCTGATCGTTGATCGTGTGATTTGAGAACATCTTCTCAAACCTGCGATCAGCAATCCAACGATTTATCGTTACAACTTGGCAGAGTCACACGCAACAAGGTTGTAACGAGGTCGCTGGAACGACTCCAAACCCATGACGTATCAGTGATGTCATTAACGATGGCATGCAGTGTAACGGGGCCTTTAGAAGCAAAACCAGAAACTTAATTTACAGACATGTGTTTTTGGGTGTTTTCCCCTCATCAGTGTAAAAAGGTAGAATTGATTTGACTTAGAGAGAGACCTCTGACAGGGGTCTAAATGGCAAAGTGGAAAGCACCAAGTCAGCATAGTTTTACAGTTTAGTCTTTGGCTTATACTGCCTATTTCTATTTCTAATCTGTCAGCTGTGACATTCTCTGACTAAACCGATTCACCCCAAATTGGTTGTTAGGCTGTATTATTTGTTTTTATAAAGGCTATGATGGACTACGCCATACTATATGATGTATATAATGTATTATACTGTGTAATGGCAATTCTATACTAAGAAATGATAGTTTCAAGGCATTATTTGGAAGCCCATCTTGGTGCGCCAGAATGTCATGTGAGCATTCTCTGGCTGTTGCAGTTTTCTGTATTGTGTAAAACAGGGCTGTGGAGTCGGTAAACCAAACCTCCAACTCCTCAGTTTCCCTGAATCCTACTCCGACTCCAATTCCATCAAAATGGACACCGACTCCACAACTCCATGTTGTGCAGTCAGTAAGACAAACCTCCAATTCCGACTCCTCAATTTCCCTGAATCCTACTCAGAGTGCACCAAAATGGACACCGACTCAGCGGCTCTGACTCCACAGCCCTGGTGTAAAATATCAGGTATTTTTGTTGAAACTCAAATTGTTTTAATTCACCATGACCATTGAATATCCAGAATTTGCTTCTAATTTGATTAGCATTGAATCTATTTGCTAATCTCCAATAGTCAGCCTATGGGACAAGTAGACGGTCCTCAGGAAATTGCACCCATGATCTTGGCTTGTGAGATGGATAGTGTATCATGATGTCCAATCGTCTTACATAGAACCCCTCTGAGTTATAAGTCACAATTTTGCTCATTGTTTTTCACATGAATTAGATTTTGGTCAGTTCAGATGACATGACCAAGCAATATTTATTGTGGCATCTCCCTGTTTGACAATTATAATCTAGAGTTGTAAGCGCAGGAAATCTAAAAAACAAAAATCTGCTGTACATCACAAAAAAATTGCATTGCTCCCAACTAAACAAAATAAGGCTGACTTGTCAATAAGCAAGCTATCTGTAATGCCCACAGGGTGTGATGATGTAGAGTGGACTCACTAGACCACTGATGGTGCAGTGGCAGCTGAATACCTGATACTCAATAGACAGGAGAGTGACTTTGGTAAAACCTAGGATATTTATTAAGAAAGGTTTCACAAAAGGGGAAAGGTGCATGAATGGAGACCCTTTGGACACTGTACACTTGTTGTAGAGCACTGACAGAGGTAACCCCTGTACAGGAATACACTCGTTACAACAAAAGGAGGCCTAAATGCTGCAAATCCCAGACCAGAAGGGCAACCTGTACAGACTGAACAGTAGAAATGGAGAGACTGTGGAACACTATCTCTTTCAGTGGAGAGAGTGTCCAGAGGGCTCCAGGATAAGGAACTACCAGCAGAGGATACTGTGGAGACAGAGATATTAGCAAAAAGCAAAGCAACAGTTCCTATCACAGAGCGCTGCAGGAGTGTGACCTGGGAAGACACAACGATCCAAATCAGTGAACACTTTGCCCAGTCACCTCCCATAGTGGGAGGATGCCTTTTATGCACAGAACAGTTCAGAGTCCTAACACGAAACAGGTAAACTGCTCCTATAATTATGTGCAGGAAGTGGCGCACACATCCTATGAGCATTTCCAGGAGTCCTGCCAAGAGGATGCAGGTTCCTTGCAGAGAAGGACGCAGATGGCTGCATGGAACCATGGACATGGTTAGCAGAAATAGTGGAGCTCTGTGGTAGGTGCCGATCTCCCTGCTTAGCAGAGACTGGCCCCGTAGCTGAGGGCATGCCACTATCAATGGGGAAAGCTATGACACAATTACTTGGAAATCTGTAATGCATAGTTTTGTCACTGGCAGTGTGGATGCTATATTATTTATTGGATGCTCACGCTAATTAATATACAAAAGATTGGGCCCCATTACAATGAAAGATTCCTACCCTATCTTCTCCAGAAATAATGTAAAAAATATATAAATTATTTTTTTTTTTTTAAACTGCAACATGCCCTGTTCTTAGCCTTTGTATAAGGGTTTTCCCCCCCATAGATAATATTAAAGAAAAATACCAGAAAAGAAATAGCAATCAGTATTTTGGTATCACTTCAAAGGTTTGTACTAAAGTCCACTTCTGTTCAAAAGGTGTGGAAAAATAATGCTGCAAAGTAACAATGTTTCAAATATACAGTAGAAGTGTTAATTTTGTTATGGATTAAAAAAATTAAAGCAAATTAGCAGATGAGAAATCTAAATCAAATCAACATTTGGTGTGAACACCCTTTGTACCCCTTGTCTTCAAAATTACCCACGGTAAATTCTTCAAGGTACATATGCAAACAGTTTTGAATCAACTAGTCAAGGATGTTGTTCCCAATACCTTGGAAAGCTAACAATGCATCTCCTATGGATGTAGGCTTGCGTAAATCCTTCTGTTTTGTAATGTAATCCATGACAAACTCAATGATATTGAGATCAGGGTTCTCTGGAGGTCATATCCTCACTTGTAGGATTCCTTCAGTACGTTGAAAATAGTCCTCAAAGCACCACGCCATCATTTTTTTTATTGCGCTGAGTGGTGATTTAAATGTAACTCCCCTGCCCCCTGTCTTATACTCATTTGCTGCCATCTTCATCTTTATCCAGCATCTCTCCGGCTAATCACCTGTGATTTAGTAGCTCTAGTGTTTCATGAATGCAACTAGAGGTCACAACTTAATACATTTCTATGAGAGGTGAGTATGTGAAATGATTAAATATTAATAATAAAAAAAATTATAAGTATTGCAAGGGATTTACAATTAAAGCACCACTCCACTGAAAAAATAACTGCTGGAGTAGTGCTTTAATGACATTGACTGTAAATTTAGAGTTTAGAATAAATTTGGAATAAGCATGATGTGTCTTTCATCTGTTTCATTGGCCGACTATTGCATTTACGGTCCTCAGGGGTGCCCATTTTGGGTCCTCCTTTAATTATAGCTCTAACAGCACATTTGGAAAACCCCTGTCTGCTTTGATTCTATTTTTTAAAGCATTCTGATTTTGTAACATTTTTCCACACCCACCTAAAACATATACACAGTACCATAAAAGTATAAAACACTTGTAAAGACATAGAAAAACATTTCCCACCACAAAAGCACAAATAATCCAATCCGTTTTCATAAAAAAATACATTTGATTGCATGCATGCATAAAAATAAAAAAGGCTTGCATATTAGTTATCTTCAGGACTGTATTATCAAGCATATATCAAAACCTCATGTGAGGGTCATTCCATGTCAAGTGAACCAATGATTATTACCTCTATATTTTTAATTCTTTTGAGATTTTGTTATTTGATAATAGCATGTCAGACAATGCAAAATGTGAAGAGAAAATTTAAAAAAAAATTTATTTTTTTTTAAAAATTATTTTCAAAGTTCGGAAAAAGTGCAAATTTCGCTGTTGCCTGCCTTTACGTTTCTCCTCATAACTAAGGCTAGGAATAAGATAGAGAGACAAAATAAACACCATTCTACTCAGAACTATACAGGCTTTTACCAGATATGTCACAAGAGGATCTTTGTTAATATTTTACCCATGTGATCGCAAGCGCAAAATTTTAAAACGCATTTCCGAAAAATCGGCGCGCTTTAAATGTTTCAAAAACTGCCCATGTGTCTGCTTTGCTCTTAGCCACATCTGTACCAAATTTCAAGTTGGGATCGCGATGGGATCATATTTTAAAATATTTTACTATTAATAGCGTCAATGGCTCATTCCATATCAAGTGATCTAAATATGAATATTTTTTTTTACCTGACATATTTATTTATTTTTTTTCCTTTATGAAGTACTACTTCAGTTAATTACAAATTAAAAGTTTAGAATTTTTTTCTTCATCAGTTAATTTTTTACAGATTTTTAAAGTTTAAAAAAAGGGTGAATTTTGGCCTGGTATGACTTTACATTTTTTTTATCTCAGGCTAGAAATAAGATAATGAAGTGGGAGAGGCATCATTTTACTCAGAACGGTAACAGCTTTCATTTGATATGTTACAAGACTATGTTTCTTTATAACAAATTCAAACTATTGACGGGCAATTGTGAAAAAATGACTGATTGTATTCTTGGTTATATTTGTGCAGAGATTCAACCTTGGGACCTGTCAAATTTATATATTTTTTATTTTATGGTTGTATGAGTTATCACAACTTATTGACTAAAACATTTATATGCAACAAAAAAGAAACACAAAAAAGAAATCCCAAAGTGCCAGGATAAATACATCTTAATCATTAGAACACAACGCTCAGCATTTTCAACTTGAATGTATTGAACAAACCAAAAGAAGAAAGGTGATCATATCCTCAAGTTTGATTAAACAAGATTAAAAGAACCAAAAATGTTAACCCCTATTTATACATGTAAATTTGTTTTCTATTCTATCACTAAACATGTGATTTATGAAGTGTTTAATAAGAATAGTACAGTAGTTAAATCATCGTTCTATAAATTATGAACTAATCAAACAACTAATAGTATGTTTTTAAAGTGGCATTTTATCAATTTGTCCCTTCTAGTGGGTGAAATGTAATCTTGTCCATAAACGCTTACTAGCAATCGCCATTTCCTTGTGTGTCAAAGAGTATGTCCGGCCTGTCACGGTGTTAGGCTCCGCCTGAGTTAATATCTGATTTATGTGCACTTTTAAAATGTCTGGCTTTCTTGGATACACAAATGATGGCGCTGGACCAGAAGGATGCAATAAAGTCAATTCTACTTCTTAATTTTCACAATCTTTGGAGAGTACAGTAGCCAGCCACCAGCGCCAATCATATTCATATTTTTTCAAAAGGATTGCAACAGTGTCTATGATAAAATGCTGTTTCTTGAGAAGTAGCAGCCATTGCTGTGTGGGAAAAATACAGTTAATATTAAGTAAGGAAGATAAGTAATAAAAATAAAGATTTACAGTACACTTGAGATAGAACTGTATTACTATAAAGTGAGTTTTAGGGCTAGCGCGCACAGTTTTTTCTGTCTGCAGATACACGCTGCAGTTTTGGCTGCTTATTTTTCTACCAAGTTTTTACCACATATGCGTCAGTTTTTTTAATCGCTAGTGAAAAAAATGGCAGCTTTTTTTTATATAAATGATAAATGCTGCGTTTATTGCAGCGATTAAAAATTAGTTCAAGCAGTGATTTACTCACTCTTAAGTGTTTCCAAAAACACTGCATGTGGCAAACCCCATAGAAATCAATGGGGCTGTTTTTCTGAATGATGATCCCTAAGAATAGCACTGTGTGTATTGGCCCTTAATAATAAAAGCATTAAACTATTAATATGTTTACTCACCCATATTTTAGTACACAGCCTTGATGGCTTTGTACAGACTATTGTTTGTTCAGGAGTGAAGATGTCCAGACATGTCAGGACATGAAAGGTCTGAACGAGCTGTCTTACTTTCTGAATGGAGTGGGTAGACACTTAACATGTTTGACAGAGCTGCTGGTATATCATCTGCTCTGCATTCACTGTCTATCCCTGTGCTTTCTCAGGTTGAGCTATTGACGCTATTAATAGTAAAATATTTTAAAATATGATCCCATCGCGATCCCAACTTGAAATTTGGTAGAGATGTTGCTAAGAGCACAGCAGACACATGAGCAGTTTTTGAAATATTTAAAGCGCGCCGATTTTTCGGAAATGCATTTTAAAGTTTTGCGCTTGCGATCACATGGGTAAAATATTAACAAAGATCCTCTTGTGACATATCTGGTGAAAGCCTGCACAGTTCTGAGTAGATTGGTGTTTATTTTGTTTCGCTATCTTATTTCTAGCCCGAGATATGATAGAAAATGTAAATCCATACCAGGCCAAAATTCGCACTTTTTTAAAACTTTAAAAATCTGTAAAAAAATTAACTGATAAAGAAAAAAATGCAAAATTTTTTTTTTGTAATTAACTAAAGTTGTTCTTCATATAGAAAAAAATTTTAAAAAAATCTGAGGACGTCAGGGAAAAAAAATATTCATTTTTGGATCACTTGACATGGAATGACCCGTGAGTGAAAAAGCAGGTTGCATGGCCAAAGATTACTGTTACATTGGAGCCCAATACAAGTGAAGACGGTTGCATTGCAACGCCTAGTGTACTGTAAAAGCAAGTTACAAAAAAATCTAACTTATTTACTTGCCTATAACAGTCACAGTGATCTAAGGGTTGCAACACTACCTCATTCAATTGTATTGTGCAATGATGTAGTGACACAGTGATCTTTGACCGCCATGGCTGTGTGGCACTAGTTTAAGACCCATTCATGCCTGATCACTAAGGGGTTAAATTAGTGTGGTTTTACTGCTTATGGTTCAGATATGTTAAAATGCGTGATTTACGCAAGGGCAGCTTGTTAATAGCAGATAAAAGAGACAGATTCTAAAATATTTGATGGTTGCTAATTGGCAGGAAATGTAAAGATGTCTATTTATACAGTGTCCTGTAGACTGGGCTTTCGTGAAGTTACATTGAGGCAGGTAAAAATTGGCGGAATATGTCATTTATATATGATATGCTTGTCTGATTTTATATGGATGAAAAGACGTTAATGACGGTATCATTTTGGTTCCTGAGCTAAGCTTAATCATATATAATAGATTTTAAACAATGTCCAGTTGAGAACCTTACTGACGTCAGACTGAAAATGCTGCCGGCAGATATTTTGTAAAGAAATAACACTGTAAATATACATGTAAATGATTATAGGAAAAAACGAAAATGCTACTGATTGTACAGTTGTGTTTCCACCTAATTTTGTGTAAGATTGAGCTGGTTTGTTCATTGATTTCTAGAGGAAAAGGCAGAGCATTAGTATTGTACAACGTACATTTTTAGAAAATACTCTTTGAAACAAACCTTGAAGAGCACCCAAAGGATTCCGTATGTGTTGCTTATCCATTTAGGCTGGAATCACACTGTCCGTGTGATATGCAACTAAGTCGGACATGTCACGGATGATAAACTTGGAATGGCCTCCCCTCTGTCAGGACAGGAGTGTGGAGCTGCCTATAAACATAAGCAGCTGACACTCCCATCCAGAGAGGGGGAAGGCCAGTCCAAGTTAATCATCCGTGACACATCCAACTTGGTTGCATATCATTGACATTTTGATTCCAGCCTTAGAATAGAGGACTCACCATGTTATCATTCTAAAGTATTCCATTGTGACTTTGGTGAACAGGTCACCAGAAACTGCCAGACTGATTTAATAGAATGGGTGTAACTAATAGGCTGAAAGCCATACACTGTGCATCACACGTATTTGTGTGACTAGTGCCCTAGCAAATCTCATTTGTGTGCATGTATAATACCAGCAATCACCCCTTCCATTATATGGTAGGCTGAGAGTGGTTGTCTCATCTGTATTATGCACCTTGTTTGCCCCCACCTTTATCAGGGTGGACCTGCTGCATCCTGCTAGTGCATTTGAACTTGTGTTGTTTCAATGGCTGTTTCTGGTGAGTTATTTATTTATTTTTTTTTAATTTTCTATTTTTTTATGTTCTTTTCTGCAAACTTGTTTTTGAATTTGGTGAACAGGTTAAAGACTGACAGACTGTGAATACTTTTTAAAAAAAAATCTGTGTATTCTCTTTTCAAAGGCGATTAACATTGTTGGAAATTGATATTTTCCACTTCAAAATCTATTTTATAATCTAGAATATCTCAATGCAGCCTGAAACCAGCCATTTGTTTTGTGCTTGTAATAATAGTAAATAAATAATAGTCTAATCAAAGTAATGAAGAGGATTTGATATGAAAGTTAATTACATTTGATAGAAAGTCTACTGCAAATCTTAAGGTCCAGTTACACATAACGATCGCTCCAACGATCCCGACAGCGATAACGACCTGCCGGGATCGCTGGAGCGTCGTTACCTGATCTCTGGGGAGCTGTCAAACAGGCAGATCTTCCCAGCGATCAGGCCATGGGAGCCACCTCCCACATCCTCCCAGAGAGGATGCTGGTAACTATGATAAACGGCGCGGTATCCAGGCAGCGCGCGCTGCCTGGATACCCGCTGTTTGTCATAGTTACCTGCGTTCTCCCTGCTTAGAGCTGCCTGTAAGCAGGGAGAACGCTGGTAACTATGATAAACATCGGGTATCCAGGCAGCGCACGCTGCCAAGATACCCGCTGTTTTATCATAGTTACCAGCGTTCTCCCTGCTTACAGGCAGTGCTAAGCAGGGAGGATGCTGGTAACCATGGTAAACGCCGGGTACCTAGGCAGCGCGCGCTGCCTGGATACCCGGTGTTTACCATAGTAACCAGCTCTGTGAGGTCACAGATCGCTGGTTTCTCGCGGTCACACGCAGCGATGCATGCTGACCAGCGGGAAACCAACGATCAAAAATGACCCGCAGCACTTTGCAATGATCAGCGACCTCACAGCAGGGGCCTGATCACTGCAAAGTGTCACACAGAACGACATCGCTGGAGAGCTCGTTGTAATGTCACAGTTACAACGATCTCTCTAACGATATCTTTATGTGTGACTGGGGCTTCAGGCCAAGTTCCTATTGTTGTCAGAGGCTTGACTTCGACAGCTCCATCATAGATCTACTATATAGAATCAGACAAATGGCACAGCTGCAACACCATTTTTCCTGCCAGTATGTTGGACACCGTAGTAAAATGCGATGGACACTTTATATTAATATAAGGCACCAGGCAATTTTCAGTTGTCTCTTTCTTTGTAGATGTCTAAATGTTTGACCAAAATCTATTACTCCTGCCCCCCAATGCCCATGCCTTCTGAACAGTATGTGTACTGAATAAGGCAAGCGGAGTAGGCCATTGCCATAAACTTATGGTGATAGTTTATCCCCTATGAGAACAAGAGGAATGAGCATGTTAATATTTAACAGTCTGTTTCTTTGACACCTTTCTTATTGGAAAATGTAGGCATCTCAAGACACAGATGAGCATCTATTTACACCAACAGTAGACATGTATTGGCACCTTTAAACTTCAGTTTAAATATAGATAATATCTACTTAAATAGTTGAGTACTTATTTATATACATTCCATCATGTATCTGGCACTGGTCTTGGTAATACACTGATTCATAGCCTAACACTCTGAAGGCTGCAGAGCACAAGATAGTTTGCTGGCTCTTTGGGGACTTGCCTTCTGATTAGTATGGTCTATAAACCAAGCACTGTGTAATAATGAAAAACAAAAGCTGGTAAGATTCATTAAGATGTCATCTGTAGAGCCTACATTTTTTAAAGGGATGAGCAGACATTCTAAGACTTTTCTAATCAGTTGCATTGCTTTATGGAGTGCAGAGGTAGCAGTTATATTTGGTCCACTGAAGAAGACACCAGTTATACACAAGGCCAATGACAGGTGGGGCGCATTGCATTTCTAGAGGTTACTCCTCCGATTATAATAGATGTCAGGATCAATTTCCTTAAAGGGAATGTGCAAGTTTTTGCTATGTAATCTGAGAACAACATGATGTAGGGATTAAAACACTGAATTCAGCAATGTGTCACTTATATGCTGATGTTCACTTACAATAAAAGTTTTATCACTAGGGGATTATCATTACCTGGACTACAGCTAATTCAACTGCGAGACCAACCATGTTCCCTCCTCTGATAAGCTGCTCACTATGAATAGACAAAGGACATATAGAACTCTGATGTGGGTGTCGTTTGCTTTCTGAGCTCTGCTATATCTAAGAACTCTAATTGTGTGACATCTGCTATACCAGTAAACTAAGTCAGGGGCGGACCTACCGTGGTGCAGCTGGTTCAGCTGTACCAGGGCCCCGACCGGCTAGGGGGCCCCTCAAGCACCTGTAGGGGCCCTGCACAACCGCCCCCCGTGACCCTGTGTCAGAAGAGAGGAGGTTAACTGAGGGAAGCTTCCTGCTTCCCTTGGCTGTTCCCGCCTCCCTCCCTTCTGCCGCCTCAGCTCCCAGACATGCAATGTGTGGCTCGGCGCAGGTAGGAGCCGCTCGCAAACCCTCCCCCCCGCTCCTCACCTACAACTGCTAGCACACCCCCCTCCGGTCCTCACCTGCAACTGCTAGCACCGACCAAACCGCCCCCCCTGGTTCTTTACCAGCATCTTGAGGGGCTAAAGTATTACTGCTGCACCAGGGCCCGCCAGGCTCAAGTTCCGCCACTGAACTAAGTGATATATCATGGGAAATAGACCAGGGATTACATATGCAATTTTCACTGTAATAAGGTTTGCATGTAAAAATATCTGTAAGGAAGGGCGTTGGCTTAAAACTGACCCTTATGCTGCTTTGTCCAAATTGTACCTACGTGAGAAAATTCATACTGACCAATTACACTTCCTTCCTCCGGGAAGTACTTATTCCTTATCTACTTGGAGTTGTATGATTGATTGCAGTATATACATACACTGTTATACATGGAATCTTTGTGTTCTTGAGGCATAGCACAAAATGTGAGATCATAAAGATGTAGCATAAAGCTTGATCTAGTCCAGCTTTCATATCTAGTGTAGAAAGCGCCAGTCTATTGTGTAGGAAAGTTTTTCTTATGCCAAGAACAATAGAGCGGCTATACAAAAGCTATTACTCTGATTTCCAGTAAATGTTATATTTCATTTATTTTGACCAAGAATAACAAATCACTGCAAACATATAATAGCTAAATAAGGTTTGTTATAAAAAAAAAAGCACAGCATGATGAAGATGATTTGTACTGAAAAATCTTTTAGCTAATTCTCCCCTACAATTTTAATCTGCATGGATGGTGATTTCTGTCTCAGCAATGTCGATTTATAGTAAAAGCTGAGAAAAGATTATAGGTAAAAATTAACTAACAGCAGATATGCAGTGGTGTGAAAAAGTGTTTACCCCTTTCTGATTGCTTATTCTTTTGCATGTGTGTCACACTTAAATTGTTTAGATTACCAAACATATTTAAATATTAGACAAAGATAACACAAGTAAACACAGAATGCAGTTTATAAATGAAGGTCTTTATTATTCAGGGAAAAAGAAATCCAAACCTACAGGGCCCTGTGTGAAAAGTGATTGCCCCTAAACCTAATAACTATTGGGTCACCCTTAGCAACAACTGCAATCAAGCGTTTACGATAAATTACAATGAGTCTTTTACAACACTAGAGGAATTTTGACCCTCTCATTTAACAGAATTGTTGTAATTCAGCCACATTGGAGAGTTTCCAAGCATTAACTGCCTTTTTAAGGTCATTAAGATCAAGTCTTTGACTAGGCCACTCCAAAGTCTTAATTTTTTTTAAACCCATTCAGAGGAGGATTTGCTGGTGTGTTTTGGATCATTGTACTGCTGCGTAACCCAAGTGCAATTTAGCTTGAGGTCATAAACAGATGGCCGAATATTCTCCTTCAGGATTTTTTGGTAGACCGCAGAATACATTTCCCCATTTAGCACAACAAGTCTTCCAGGTCCTGAAGCAGCAAAACAACCCCAGACTATCACACTACCACCACCATATTTTAATGTTGGTAAGATATTTCTTTTCTAAAATCTAAAATTGTGTACATTTTCGCCAGATGTCATGGGACATGCAGCTTCCAATAAATTCAACTTTTGTCTCTTCAGTACATAGATTACTTCCCAAAAGTCTTGGTGATTTTCAAGGTGTTTTCTGGCAAAACGGAGGCAGACCTTTTATGTTTTTTTGCTCATCAGTGTTTCTCATCTTGAAATTTCCATGCAGGCAATTTTTGCCCAGTGTCTTTCTTATGATAGAGTCATGCACACTGACCTTAACTGAAGCAAATGAGGCCTGCAGTTCTGTGAATGTTGTTGTGGGTCTTTTGTGACCTGTTGGATGAGTTGATAATGCCCTCTGGGGTAATTGTGGTCAGCCGGAAACTCTGAGAGGGTTCATCACTGTTCCAAGTTTTTGCGTTGTGATAATGCTCTCGCTATGGTTCGATGAAGTACCAAAGCTTACGGGCCTGTTAAACGCTACGATATCATTAACAATATTGTTGGTACGTCACAGCTTTTGGGCAGTGCAGCGATGTCGTAACAACGTCGTTGCGTGTGACACGTAGATACGACCAACGATAAGTCGGCTGATCGTTGATCGCAGGTTTATCAACAGAACCATCAATCCGTCGTTCGTTCAACCTGCAACATCGTTCTGTGTGACACCTTTCCAACGATCTCGTTTACGACTTTGCCTATTTAGAAATTAAGCACATAGGCGACCAAACAACTGCAAGTATCGTTCACATGTCGCTGAATCGTTGCTGCATCGCTCACGATATCTGTATGTGTGACACCTCTGCAACGATCATTAAACGATGTGTCAGCGATCTCGGCCAAGTCGGATCGTTGTTCGAATCGCTGGGACATTGAAGCGTGTAACAAGGTTTTTAGAAATGGCTTTGGAGCCTGTTCCAGACTGATAGATATCAATTACTTTGTTTCTCATTTATTCCTGAAATTTTTTGGATCACGGCATGATTTCTAGCTTTTGAGGATCTTTTGGTCTACTTCACTTTGTCAGGCAAGTCTTGTGTAACAGGTGCAGCAGTAATCAGGTCTGGTTGTGGCTAGGGAAATTGAACTCCGCTTCTCAAAGATGTGCTAAACCACAGTTAATTTTATTTTAGGTAGGGAAAATCATTATTCAAACAGGGCCCTGTAAGTTTGGATTTCTTTTCCCTTAATAATAAATACCTTCATTTATGAACTGCATTTTGTTTCTACTTGTGTTATCTTTGTATAATATTTAAATTTGTTTGTTGATGTGACAAACATGCAAAAGAGTAAGAAATTAGGAAGGGGGAAGCACTATTTCACACCACTGTATCTGACTATAGATCTTTATGGTTTATAGCTATTGAAATTTATAAAAAATAACAATGTCCTTATACAGTATATTAAAATTTATATGTATGAAAAAGGGAAGCACAACGCTTTCCCTTATCTTTCACTCCTGCTTTTAGCAAAAGAATGCTGTGTAAACTGGTTCTTATTATGATAACTAACCTGCGTAATCTCTGACACAACATTGGAACAAAGAGCCATTCACATCCATGTTTCATTTAAGGGGTTAAGACTCCATAAATATATTGCATTGAAAACTTGAGGCAGAAAGGCTTTGCTAAGGCTGCCTTCACACTTGCAGATGGATCTGCAGCGTTTTGCAGATGCATCTGCAAGTGTGAGCATGCTGACGCGGCCCTATGTTTATAATAGGCGCACCGCGGTCTGAAAGCTCTCATTCACTCCTATATGTGTACTGTCAGCAGGCGTATGCCTGCTGACAGATCACACACTCCCGCCCGCAGCATGGACGCTACATCTCGCGTCCACAGTGCGTGCGGGAGAGTGTGATCTGTAAGCAGGCATACGCCTGCTGACAGTACACATATAGAATGAATGAGAGCGTTCAGACCCGGTGCGCCTATTATAAACATAGGGCCGCGGTCAGCATGCTACACTTGCAGATGCATCTGCAAAACGCTGCAGATCCATCTGCAAGTGTGAAGCCAGCTTATACGTGTCATTTGTTGAGGAAATTGGAACAAAGCTTGTATTTTATTCCCAGATAAAAAAATAACATATGTCAGAAAGTAGCAGAAGACAATTACATTACTTAAAGCTAGTGGAAATCTTTAGGAATCAGTAACCCTTTAGGACATTTTTAATGTATGATGGCCCTATTAATTTCAAAGCAGGTCGGCGGGGGTGAGTCAGGGTCCTGGGATGCTCTTCAATCGCTCAAAATGCCTCCCCAAGAGATGCGTAGCTTGGCATATACAGTCATGGCCAAAAGTTTTGAGAATGATACAAATATTAATTTTTACAAAGTCTACTGTTTCAGTTTTTCTAATGGCAATTTGCATATACTCCAGAATGTCATAA
Organism: Allobates femoralis; assembly: GCA_033576535.1. Taxonomy (NCBI): domain Eukaryota; kingdom Metazoa; phylum Chordata; class Amphibia; order Anura; family Aromobatidae; genus Allobates; species Allobates femoralis. Next base: position 357,652,829 of record JARQOC010000001.1, read on the forward strand.
AGAGTGATCAGCTTAACAGCAATTACTTGCAAAGTCAATATTTGCCTAGAAAATGAACTTTAACCCCCAAAACACATTTCAACATCATTGCAGTCCTGCCTTAAAAGGAGCAGCTAACATTGTTTTATTGATTGTTCCTTTAACACAGGTGTGGATGTTGATGAGGACAGGGCTGGCGATCAATCAGTCATGATTAAGTAAGAATGACACACTGGACACTTTAAAAGGAGGCTGGTGCTTGGTATCACTGTTTCTCTTCAGTTAACCATGGTTATCTCTAAAGAAACACGTGCAGCCATCATTGCACTGCACAAAAACTGGCCTAACAGGGAAGAGTATCACAGCTAGAAAGATTGCACCTCAGTCAACAATATATTGCATCATCAAGAACTTCAAGGAGAGAGCTTCCATTGTTGTCAAAAAGGCTCCAGGGTGCCCAAGAAAGACCAGCAAGCGCCAGGACCGTATCTTAAAACTGTTTCAGCTGCGGGATCGGACTACCAGCAGCGCCGAGCTTGCTCAGGAATGGCAGCAGGCTGGTGTGAGTGCTTCTGCACGCACTGTGAGGCGGAGACTCTTTGAGCAAGGCCTGGTTTCAAGGAGGCAGCAAAGAAGCCACTTCTCTCCAGAAAAAACATCAGGGACCGACTGATATTCTGCAAAAGGTACAGGGAGTGGACTGCTGAGGACTGGTGTAAAGTCATTTTCCCTGATGAATCCCCTTTTCGATTGTTTGGGACATCTGGAAAACAGCTTATTCGGAGAAGAAGAGGCGAGTACTACCACCAGTCTTGTCTCATGCCAACTGTAAAGCATCCTGAAACCATTCATGTCTGGGGTTGCTTCTCAGCCAAGGGAATCGGCTCACTCACAGTCTTGCCTAAAAACACAGCCATGAATAAAGAATGGTACCAGAAGTCCTCCAAGAGCAACTTCTCCCAACCTCCAAGAGCGTTTGGCGCCCAACAATGCCTTTTCCAGCATGATGGAGCACCTTGCCATAAGTAAAGGTGATAACTAAATGGCTCAGGGAACAAATGCATAGAGATTTTGGGTCCATGGCCTGGAAACTCCCCAGATCTTAATCCATTGAGAACTTGTGGTCAATCACCAAGAGACGGGTGGACAAACAAAAACAACAATTCTGCCAAAATTCAAGCATTGATTATGCAAGAATGGACAGAATCAGAATCAGTCAGGATTTGGTCCAGAAGTTGATTGAGAGCATGCCAGGGAGAATTGCAGAGGTCCTGAAGAAGAAGGGTCAACACTGCAAATATTGACTTGCTGCATTAACTCATTCTAACTGTCAATATAACCTTTTTGGTACGCATAATATGATTGCAATTATATTTCTGTATGTGATATAAACATCAGACAAACACAAATAAAAACCAGAGGGCAGCAGATCATGTAAAATATAATTTTGGTGTCATTCTCAAAACTTTTGGCCATGACTGTAGATGTATGCAGCTTTTGCCTGATCATACACACAGAGCAGGGTTGGATTCAGTAGCAGCACAGGGTATAGAGGCTAATCTTCTACTATTGACTTTACACAAGTCTTTTACAAAAAAAACCACATACCGTATATGCCTCACCATGCATTCAATACATCCTGCTGCTTACATCTTCTGGGCTCAGACCCACAATGCCATGACTCTTGGACGGTATACATGAAGAAAAAGTGGAGGAGTCTCTAATAAAATATTCTTACTTTATTTATGCAAAATATTAAAATATATGAAAGTCTGTGATAGCGGAGATGCAATCTCGACTCACTTCTTGCTTACACCCTTAGTCAGTGATGACAAGTCAATGACTCAGTCACTGACTAAGGGAGTAAGCCAGAAATGCGTTGAAATTGCATCTCCGCTACCATGGACTTTAATATATTTTATATTTTGCATAAATAAAGTAAGAATTTTTTACTGGAGACTTCTCCCACTTTTTTCTCATGACTTTACACAAGATATCAGGAAAAATGGTATCAAATCCGCACTGCTGACAAATAATCCAATTCAAAGCAATCGCTGTAGCAGGACTGGTTTATATTTCCTGATGAAAAGCGGAGTTATGCTTTGAAATGTGTAGAATAAACCACCAAATGGAAACCTCAATGTCACTGGATATCTGAAATTGCTACACGATTCAGATATCCAGTGTCATTGAGGTTTCCATTGATGACCCCACTTTCTTTGTATCCTATGTACCACACCATAGCATCAATTTTTGTGTTCCAACAGTCTTGGAGGGATCTATCCACTGTGGGTTAGTGTGAGACCTATAGCAGTGGTTTTGTTTGGTAAACGTTCACAAAAACGTTCGGGTTCGGGATGCATGAATCGGCTGACGGGTTACCTTACTGACCATAAATTACTGACCATAAATAAGTTGCAATCAACCATATATGTGTTTATGGGCCATTGTCTACTGACAAGTGCATTTAAGCTGATAAAAATGTATAGGGACACAACAAATCATTAATGATGCTAATCACTCTGTCCATATTTTCAGCAGCATATTCGCTGTATTCATGAGCTACGTGCTGCCCAAAATGTTGATTTTGATATCAATGTTACTGATCCAGTCAGCTGACTATCAAGTATTTCAATGAGCTGGAATGAGTGTTCTAATGAATGCTCTGTTTTAGGCATAGCACAGTTTATCAAGATTATTTATTTCACTAGATTTAGATTGCTGTTAAAATGGTAAATTCTTGCACAAGTCAACTGTTTTCGGTATATGTACAGTCCATTTTTACAGGGTTATCCACTGCTGAGGCAGTCCTTCTCAATCTGAGTGTTTACCCCTAGTAAAATAATAAAAACACTTATACTCACCTTCACTGCCGGCGCTGTTCTGTAACAGCTCGCATAATGTAATAACTAGATGTGAGACCCTGAAGGGTGAGTGTTGACACGGCTGGAACAACGGAGATGAGTATAAGGGTACATGCATATGTCAGGATTAAAGAGCGTTCTGGACGCAGCGTGTTTTCACTGCATTCGCTGTGTTCTCCTATTCAGGAGACTCAAGAGTCTCTGCAAGAGAGATTGACATGCTGTGGATAGGAAACTGGCACCACGTGACAGTTTATGCAGCGTTAAAGAGAAGCACAGTGGGCATGGGATTTCTATGCTTTCCATCGACTGTGCTTGCATTATACAATGTAGTGTTTTGGGGACACCGAAAATACCCTGCATTCAAAACAATCCTGATCTTGATCGTGTGTTTTTGTCTTTACTGGGGGCAAACGCTTAGATTGAGAAGAGATTGTGCTAGTAGTAGGCAACCCCTTACAGATGTAATAATCAGCAAGGGTTTATTGGCTGTTAAATGCACATTGTGGAACAATGCAGTTTTCTCTTGCCGGCTGAGATTGGTATTTGTAGAAATAAGGCTGCAAATATTTGGCTTTGCTATATATCTTTGTGCTTGGCTCTCAGACTTGATCTATATTTTTTCTATTGATTTTTTTTTTTTCTTTTGTCAAAGGACATAGAAAAGTATTTTCTGAGTTTGTTGTTTTCACACCTCATCATAATTATTTGTGAGCCCTTTTTTAATCTTGTATTTAGCTGTATTTTAATTTGCCTGTGAGCACAATAATTATTTGAGATGTTTTTCGACATGTATTGTAAATTAGAATTGAGGTCACTTTGTACCCATGTACAGTGTAAATACAGCAACTTTTTATCTGAGAAGAATGCTGCGACCTAAGATTTGTTTAAAGGGAACCAACCACCTCAGATGACGTGTATAAGCTGTTAATACATGTCCCTGGACCCTATGTACACCATTGCAGCTATGTTTTTGCTAAGAATATTGATAACAGCAAACCGAAATAAACAGTTTATAAACTTACATGATTTAGTACTTGAGGGCGTCTCCCTCGGGCTTTAGTACGAGAGGGCTGTGTCTCCAGCAGCTTGAGTGGCTTTCCTCCCCCTCCCTCTCTGTTTGCAGGACGTCACTGAGAAGACGTGCACGGACGGGAGCTGCCTTGCGTGCCCGCCCACACCAAGATAATATCACGCCCTTCAGTGACGTCCTGCAAACAGAGAGGGAGGGGGAGGAAAGCCACTCAAGCTGCTGGAGACACAGCCCTCTCGTACTAAAGCCCGAGGGAGACGCCCTCAAGTACTAAATCATGTAAGTTTATAAACTGTTTATTTCGGTTTGCTGTTATCAATATTCTTAGCAAAAACATAGCTGCAATGGTGTACATAGGGTCCAGGGACATGTATTAACAGCTTATACACGTCATCTGAGGTGGTTGGTTCCCTTTAACGGCAACAACAATCAAAGCCAAAAAAACCACTAGCCCTGCAAAATAGCTCACACTAATATAAGCCTCCAGCTCCTATAATATATATTCGAAAGGAATAGGAAGAAAATATAGTTATGATTAAAGCGTCAAACTGAACCTACACTAGAAGACATCTGAAATGTGAACAGGGGGTGGAAGCTCATGAGGTATGACATATGAAACAGTGTGTTAATTGCCTGCCGTTCTTCATCTCAATTTAAATGCACGAAGGAGCAGATGTGTGCAATTAATATACCAGCTATTAAAGGGCCCAGCTCTATATTCCCTTCTACAATATAAGTTTCTGCTGCGGTCTCGTTGGTCAGGACACTTTTCTAAATTACAGTTTGAGCGCTTCTTATTCTAATTTATATTCTCTATAATTTAAATAAACTCACAATATTGCTTGTTAAGAACAATTGAGCATTAAAAATACTGCATATTCTGCAGTGTTATCTGTTTGGTATAACTTCATCCACCTACATAGTTCTGTATAAAACCATTGATAACACCTTGTGTGATATCAAGATATCATTATTATTATTATTATTTTTCGGCTTTCAAATCGATCTCAAGCCGTGGCAACTTGATAAATGTTCTGTAGGAAGATCGATCTAGCCTAGATAGGTTTTCTCCACCATTATCTTGGCAGCATCAAGCCATTGGGTTGCTGGTCTTCCTCTTTGCCTTGTAGCTTTTATTCTTCCTACCATAATGTCCTACTCTAGTGATTTTTCTGCTTGTGTGATTTGTCCAAAGTAGGCAAGTCGTATCTTGGTGATCCTTGCTTCAAGTGACATAACTGGCTTGATTTCAAGATGAGCTATCCTAAATGACAAACTTAGCACTACTACATCTGTGGCTAGCCAAACTAAAGTGTCAGTAAATTTGCCTATATACTGATAGCTTTGGAATTCCTGACATTTTTTATGAATGGATTGCAGGAGAAGGTTCCCTGCTGGGGGCTTCTTTTTGTTGCCTTATAAGATGAACCATACAAATATCAGTGTGTCTGAAAGTCCTTCTGATTCTGATGTGTGAGAGATGTCAGGTATCTAAGTCAACAATCCAAGTCACACATCATTTGAAGTTGACTTGGAGGAGGTCAGTATGAAAGTCCCAATGAGTTTTAGACACATGTTTGCACTGGAAATCACATAATCCTAATAAAAAATATGTCATACTATGATTTCACTGCAACCAGCAAATTGCCATTGAAATTGCCCAGCAATATTGCCTCGTGTGACGGTACCTTATAAGTTCATCATTTTATTAGAAGTCACTTGCCAGAGTTGAATATTAGAATCACTTTGGCACTCGGTCAGCCGCGGTTTTTTTCACGGCCGCACCTGCCGCAAGTGCAAAACCGCACTTGCCGCACCTGCCGCAAGTCCGCCTATACCTTGTATGGCGTTTACCGCAACCGCGCCGCAACCGTGCCGCAAGTGCAGCCGTATGCGGTAATCGCGGCAGATGCGGTTTTTTCACCGCATCTGCCGCAATTTGAAATAACCCTAGCCCTAACCCTAACCCTAGCCCTAACCCTAGCCCTAACCCAGGGGCATACACATACAGGGGCACACTCACACATACAGGGGCACACTCACACATACAGGGGCACACTCACACATACAGGGGCACACTGACAGGGGCACATTGACCTGGGCTACTCCGACCACCGGGGACCGCAGCACATCCCGGGCATCCACATGCCTGAGGACCGCAGCACATCCCGGGCACCTCCGACATCCCGGGCACCTCCGACAGCCCCGTGCACAGCAGCACGCAGGCTGAGCATCGTAGCACAGACAGCCCGGCCTGCACACGTGCCGCTGTCCCGGCCAATCACAGGCCAGGAGCTGCCTGGGGAGCCAATGACAGGCCAGACTGACGTCATGCAGCGCGACTGGCTTGTGATTGGCCTCTGGGCAGTTCCTGGCCTGTGATTGGCTGGGACAGCGGCGGGGGATTTAAAATACCCTCCCTGCTCACCCAGGCACCGGGAACACAGCGGGGGCACCGGAGACAGCAGCGGCAGCAGCAGTAAGTATGAGAGATTCCCGTGCCCCCCCCAACCCACCAAATTTTCCCCGAAAATAAGTCACCCTGTCTTATAATCGGGGTATGACTTATATTAAAAAAAATTGCCCCCAGCCCTGCCCTGTCTTATAATTGGGGGTGACTTATTTTCGGGGAAACACGGTAGTTGCAAATGTCTGGTTTTTAATGGAATATCTACTTAGGTGTATAGAGGCCCATTTCCAACAACCACCACTCCCATATTTTAATGGTACATTGTGTTTGCTAATTGTGTAAGAAGGCTAATGGATGTTTAGAAAACCCTTGTAAAGTACTGTATGTTAGCACAGCTGAAACCGGTTTGGCTGATTAAAGAAGCTATAAAACTGACCTTCCTTTGAGCTAGTTGAGAATCTGGAGCATTACATTTGTTTGTTCTATGAAACTCTCAAAATGGCCAGAAAAAGAGAACTTTCATGTGAAACTCGACAGTGTATTCTTGTTCTTAGAAAGGAAGGCTATTCCCTGCAAGTAATTGCCAAGAAACTGAAGAATTCCCACAACGGTGTGTACTACTCCCTTCAGAGGAGAGCACAAACAGGCTCTAACCAGAGTAGAAAGAGAAGTGGGAGGCCCCGCTGCACAACTGAGCAACAAGACAAGTACATTAGAGTCTCTAGTTTGAGAAATCGACACCTCACAGCTCCTGAACTGGCAGCTTCATTAAATAGTACCCGCAAAACGCCAGTGTCAACGTCTACAGTGAAGAGGTGACTCAGTGATGTTGGCCTTCAGGCCAGAGTGGCAAAGAAGGAGCCATATCTGAGACTGGCTAATAAAAGGAAAATATTAATATGGGCAAAAGAACACAGACATTGGATAGAGGAAGATTGGAAAATAGTTTTATGGACAGACGAATCAAAGTTTGAGGTGTTTGGATCACACAGAAGAACATTTGTGAGACGCAGAACAACTGAAGAGAAAATTCAAATAAAAATTATTTCTAACCTTATCAATATCTGGACTATATTTTCTATTCATTTTGAAACTCATTTGATAAATAAAAGTATGAGCTTTCATGGCAAATACAAAATTATCTGGGTGACTCCAAACCTTTGAACGGTAGTGTAAAGCTGAGTATATGTGTGTATGTATCATAGCTGCGCCCCCTCCAGGTAGCCTCTTTCACATAGCTCAGCCCCTCCACATAGCTCCTTCCTCTACTTAGTCCCAGGGCAGGCTATGAGTAGGGGTGGAGCTGCTGGGAGGGGTGTGGCTACAAGGGGGGATGGAGCTATGAAAGGGTACGGCTATGTGTAGGGGCAGAGCTATGCAGGGGTGGGGCTACTGGGTGGGGCAGTGCTTTAAAGGGATGGGGCTATGTGTTAGGGGCAGAGCTATGATGGGGCTGAACTATTGGAGGGGTGGAGCTATGATTCATACATACACACACATACATATATTACAATATATGGGCATTATGCCTGGGCAACGCCAGGCTCTACAGCTAGTATTAAATAATATGTCCAATTTTTGACCACTAGTTCAGATGGCCTTTGATCACACAAAAAATATGTCCTCATTTAATTACCAAAAAACAAGAAACATTACCACCAGCAACCCTCTGTATCTATCTCAGTCATGTCAGGAAGTTTGGCAAATAAAATTATAAGAGGACAGATCTAAGATGTTCTGAAGTATGAGATATTGTACAAAACATTGAATTTAAATTGAAGCAGCTTGCATTTCCTTTTTCATAAGTCTCTTGCTGTTTCTAATTTATTTCTTATAAATCAACACTTTAGTAAAATACAATTCCCAGGCAACACACAAGACTCTTCGTACATTCAAGTAAAACACTAAAAAAATGTCATCCGCAAAGCCTCCTCTGTTAAAGAGGTTTATTACCCAATAACGATAAAATATTACTGTACATTTGGCTTTTAAGAAAAGTCAATAAACTATGAGAAAGAAGCGTAATAGCTAACCCTGACTGGAAAAGATGGCTTAGAGTAAACACGCATAAGTGTATTTCAGACAGAAAATCTGCTTAACTCTTTACCAATACAACCAACTTTTGTTTTTGCATTTTTTTCCCTCCCCTTCCAAGAGCCATAACTTTATTTTTCTCTCCAGATAGATATATGAGGGCTTGTTTTTAACATTTTGTACTTTTTAAAGACACCATTTTACCACATAGTTTACTGGAGAATGGGGAAAAAATTCCAAATGTGATGAAATTGCTTAAAATAAACCACAGTTTTAACAATGTTTTTTGGGGAATTGCTTTTACAGCATACACTGTGTGATAACATTGGCAAAATTATTTAACTGTTAGAAAAAGAGATTGGAAATTTAACAAAAATGGGGATTATGCTGTCACTTTCCAGCGTTTGGTGAATGAAGCTATGTGAGGTTTTTTTGCACAACAAGGCAACATTTTTATTGACGCTGTTTTTGAACGGATAAGACATTTTGATTGCTTTTTACGGGATTTTGTTGCGGTGACCAAACACTACAAATTTGCCATTATTAAAAGGAACCTGTCAGCTTGTTTATGCCACCAAGCTATCAGCATCTCTATCTGCAGCTTCAAAATCCTTTCATAAACCCTGTCAAAGCTAATAGTGTAGTGTTAAAGTGTAAAAAAAAGCTTTTAGAACATTTTCTCATGCAAGTTAGCCCACTAACTAGTTGTTAAGGCGTTGTATTGCTCCCAATCTGGCTACCACCCGCATCTGTTTCTTGTCATGTGCAGTGTGGCTGAGTAGTGGGTGTACTTGTCCCAGCATCAGAATATGCAGTGCTCATCATCTGGAGCCGTGAAGAGTCCGCCCAGGTAACACACTTATACAGCAGGGTCAGAAATGAACACTGTGGCTCATGTACTCACTAGTATCAGGGCCTGCTGTCAGCAGGTTGACACGGGAAACATCACCTGAGGTCAGAGCTCAGCCAGGTAAAACTAGGCAGCTGAGGGTGGGTGGCAGCCCATGCCTGCCTGCTTTACCTGTGCTGGTAACCAAAAATACAGCGGAGACCCATGTCAAAATTCACGTAAAATACTCAGCATATACGCACTGTTTGAACACAGCTCTCTATTTCTTAAGTATTTTGCAGCTAACATTGAGGTTTATAGTTGAAAATTGTGACAAAATACGCTGAAAGAATTGACATGCTGCAGATTTTTTCACGGCAAAATGCACTTAATTTCTGCTGTGCCACCTGCAGCTTCCCACTGGGCTTTATTCAAACAAACAGACTGTCCTGAAGCTGCCACCGTCAGCTCCCTCTCCCTGAGCATCCCTCCGCTGAGTGAATATTCACCTGCTTCTATAAAGACCATTTCATGTTTCTTTTTAATAAACACATTCAGGCCAAGGATTTTCTCATAACCATACTGGCTTCACTACATGCCAGTTGTACACAGTTTTGGTTTGCCCATCCCTAATCACTTGTTTTATAAATAGGACTACCCACAGCATTGCTGTATATAGTAAGAATCACAGTCTCATTTGATGCTCAACCACGAGCTGAGTTTCAATTGAGCTCTGTGATGACAAGTATGGAGGTCTTCAACAAACCCCTGACTTTGACAGTGCCCTACAATCACCTCACAGGATTGTTGATGGGTGTATAAAATTATGTGCCACCATGATGACAGACTGTTAATGTCAGAGTTTTACAGCTGCATTTAAAGAACCACTTCAGAGTTTTTTTTTTCAATTGCACCACTTTAGTGTGCTTTAAATCTAATTCCCCTGACTAGTGTCTGATACTCATCTTCTGCTGCCATTATCCTTTTACAGCAGTGCTCTTGTTGGTCTATGGTAAAAAGTGATCAGCCAGCAGATCCAGTGTTTCATGTAGCATGCCGGAGGTCATTTTTTAATAAATCTCTATGAAACCTCATTCTGGCTCTAATAAAGATGCAGTAAGCTCCTTTGACGTAACTTTTTTTTGGAGACACCCTGGTTTTGGCACACAAACTTGATCGAACCTGATTAGTGAAAAACTGCAGTGTGAAGCCAGCCTTAAAGGTCTGCCTGAACACTATTCAAGGGTACTATTAGTATCAAAAACCACAAAGGCAGCTGAAAGTGACCTTTACCAGTCTTTAGGCGGCTTCCATTTAGAAGCTAGTCGTTAGTAGTATATTCAGTTAATGAAAAAGATGCAATTGCAAAAATAATCAAAAGCATGAAAGGGAAGATGCTTTAATAAAAACAAAAACAGTGTTTTTCTGATCTTCAAAAACTCAGCAGGTATGCCTGCGTTTAAAAGCTCGTGCCAAAATACCCTTATTTGATGAATATGTGGGCAAATGTGCATGAGCTTGAACACCATGCACATACATTATTTTGCATAGGGTTTCAATAGCTTTCCTTATTATTGAAAGCCTTTCTAGAAGAATGTAGAATGTTTATGAGAATTTATGCCAACAATCCATTTTTGGGGGTCAGGCACAGATGTTGGATAAGAGGGTCTGACTGGTAATTTGTGATTCATGGGGATAAACTCAGGGCTTCAGTGCATGCTTCATGAATTATCTGAACTGAATTATTAGTACAAGTGTCTAATTTTAGCTTTTATATTGTTTTTATATGAGTGTGATCATCTTCTCTTCCTTGCACCTCTCAGCTCTACATCTGCTAAGTACTCCATATGATGTCTAGTTGTCTGAATAGGAAAATTCCGATAAAGTAATTACTCACCACCATCTTTTAATTACTTATAGTTAGAGGTGAATGGGTTTATTTTTAATTAATTGCAGAACTTCAAATCCATTGCATAAATATACAGCCTTCATATGGGGAAGTAGCTGTGTTTTGTTTTATTACTGAGTCTAATGTGTAAAGAGATTGCAGCAAGACTTTAAGCTCCTTCCAGAGGGGACTACAGGCAACTTCAATTTGATTATTTAATTCTTCAGATTATGTAGAGGATTTGCTAAATTGTATAAAAAAAACTGAGCTCTCAGCAGTATGACAATTAAGAAACAAAATTACCCCCTTGTTGGCTTGCGATATAAAACATCAAGTGCTGGTGTTAGGAGTGGACTCGGGATCTGTGTACATAGCATACCGTACCTAGATGATGCCGATGTGCTACTCAGCAGCGACCAGAGATGGCTCCGGTTACTGCTGTTTAATGAAATAAATCTCACTATCAATCACTGACTGTGTAATTTATGTAATGGACAACGCACATATTTTAGCCCCTCAAGATTCAATCTCGACAACGGTTTGCTAGCTTGTACAGGTACATTGATGAAAAAAATTAGTTACAGGTTTCAGAAAGATCATGACAAACCAAATATTTTTTATGAAGTGCTTTGACCACCAAAATAAACGTGTGTGTGTGTGTAAAAGTAGTTGTATTCTACTGTGCTGAAGAATCAAATTGCTAGGTCATTTTTACCACCACATTAACCAATTCATAGTGTAAAAGCAAAACCTAAAAAAAAAAACAATTTTTTTTCAAAATGTGAATACATTTGGATTTTTTTCCCCCTGATTTTACGCATTTTATATGAGATGAATGATTTCAATTTGCCGCACAGCATAAATCAAGCCAACATATGTCATGAACAAAAAATAAAAAAAGTTACTACTTATGAAAGAGAGGAAAAACATAAAGCACATATATGAAAAATATAAAAAAATGTAAAAATACCACATTTCCTGGAAAGAACAAGCTCTGATATGACTGTTACAAAGGAAAAATAAAAAAAATGATGACTCCTCAAATATGGGAATGGAAAATAAATAAAAAAAGAACTGTAGGTAGCAAACTGGGATGCATTCTCAAGGGTAAAGGCTTGGAGCTAGTCCTATCAACACTTCCTTTACTGATTAGGGAAATAAAAATGTTGTGAGGATCAAATATTCATATAAATTTCATGTGTACAGTATGAATAATTAATCCATGTATGGGAATTTGGAGTGCATGTCAAATGGATGATTTAGTTGTAGACATGCCAGATAGTTGGATTTATTACAGTTAAACATAAGATGACAAACTGATGTGCTTATATTAACAATGACTTTCCTGTGTTTGCACCCAACGCCTCTCGTTCCCACAGTGCCATAACCCTGATTTGACACTTGATTGAAGCCTATGCTGGCTCACCTTTCAATTGGTTTCATAGATATGACCTTCCCTCTCTGTAGTTAACATAGTTTCCAATGTCACCATGGATAGTCTAGTCTACAAAAGGGAAATACTTACAGTATAGTGTAATACATGGTCTAATCTGGGGTTGTTCTTGTTTACCAAGTTCTGATTATATCCAATTTAACAGCTTTGAACCTTGAGTTATTAAACCATGAGGAGATGAAGATATGATAAAACCACATGGAAAACATAAATCAAAGTACCATAGAATAGGTGATGCTTATTGTTGACACATTTCCGAGAATACTTTCTCCTCCCTCAGGGCAAAAATCACAAATTTCACAGTTACAAAGCAACTCTAGTTTTGTAACTTTGATATTTGTGATTTTTGTCCTGAGGAAGGAGAAAGTATTCTCGGAAATGTGTCAACAATAATAATCACCTATTCTATATTACTTGTATTTAGATTTTCCAAGTGGTAGTGCGGCTTTATCCCATCTTCATCTCCTCGTGGTTTACTGCTATCTTGGTAACTTCAGCCACCACATAAGCATCTGATAATAGTTGTGACTTTTCACCACTACCCCAGGTGAGCCTGTTTCTTTTTCTCTTAATGGGATTTTTCTCTATTCACAGATACAACCCTATTTGCGCATCTTTGTTTTCCAGTCTTTCTTTTTAACCTTGCATTGTTAAGATGGCCATAGAATGTGTTGCCCCATAAATATGCAAGTTCAGATTGGCCGAATGTGCTTATTTATGCCAAGAAAAGGAAACAAGTGACCTATAAATGCCATTTATGAAGGGGTTAACAAAGAAAAAGGAAGGTTTTAGATCCTTATAACCTTTGGTTTCTCTTATTGCCTGTTTCATCATCATAAATGTCAAGGCCACAAATGCACAGTGTTATTCTTAATAACATATAATTGATTACAATAAACTACAGGTCAGGAATTACCTTTGACAGTAACCCACTGACAAGATCACCAAGATCCTATCCCGATATATTGTAGGTGTATTCGGGAAACAGAAAGAACCCGCACACAGGACTTATCAATATACGCGGGTACAATTGTACCCGCTGAAGCGCCATTAGTGGCACGAAACGCCATTATACCACCACCCCCCGTCCTCGCACCCGCTACCCACACCCTGCTATGTGCACTTGGGCACAATAAAACCGCTGATCTGAATCGATAAATCCTGTGTGCGACTTCTTTCTGTTTCCCGAATATTCATGTGTCTAATGAGCGGCACTAGAAGTGAGCACAGGGACGGTCGGCCGCGGATTAGCAGGGAGAACATCCTCACCACCCCGTTCGACCGTGCGAGCCGTGGACTGCGGTGGCTGCGACAAAAGACCTCAGGAGGAGGTGTCACGCTGGGAAGGAGTGCTGGCCCCGAATATCTTCAAAACCGTGAATATGTTGTAGGTGTAATAATAATAATATTAGCAAGCATCTTCAATTAGAAATGTAGTATAGTTCCCATGATTAGCTATGTCTCTTACCTCATGTGTAGGACATTGCAGTAGCTTAGGTACACATGGTTACGACCACTTATATAGTGACAGTTAGTTGCCAGTGGTGATAACCACGTGTACCTAAACTACTATAATTACCTGCATGTAAGGGAAGTGACATAGCTAATCTAAACTATACTACATTTTAATTTAGAGGTATTTGCTAATATTATTATTATTATTATTATTATACCTACTACATGAAATTAATCAGCCACTCAATGTGTCATAAGGACGTTCTATGTGATAGCTCAGGCTCTCAATAGATGGCAGGGGTGTGTGAGCTGTCAAGACTCCAAATGTCAAAAAAAGCCACAAAGTCATGGACTAGAGCAAGCTGGGTCACTTCCATGCAAATTGAGGATTTCTTTGCATGCTTATCATTAGCTTGGGCTAATGATCACTGCCAGCTGTAAAGGTGGCTTCACACCAGGCAACGTTGCTAGCAACATCGCCGGAAAAGTGACGTACCAGCGATGTTGCTAGCGACGTTGCGCTGTGTGACAGCACGACACGACCGCGTTTTATCGCTGGTCGCAGGTTGTCAGGTTTACGGGAAGAACTGTAAACCTGACAACCTGCGATTAGGCTGGATCGCGCCGTGTGACATCGCCAGAGCGATGTCAGCGGCGATCCAGCCTATACCGCAGCGTTGCTGCGGATCGCTCGCTGGGCTGAGCCCAGCCCAGCGAGCGATGTCACCGCCCGCATCGCTGCGGCATCGCCGGCCGCAGCCGTGCTGTGTGACAGCTGGCCAGCGATGTCGGAACCGAGCGGGCACCCGCGCATCGCTTCCGACATCGCTGGCCAGGTTGTGCTGTGTGACGGCACCTTAACTTTAAACTCAGTAATCTGTTTTGCCTTGTTTCTCTGCTTAATCTCTGATCTGTTGTTGTATGACTTCTAACTTCGCTTTTGACTACCCATTTGTCTAGCCCCTTTGTCTCGATTTGGTACCTTCTTAGAATTTTGACCTCGGACTGTGACCTGACTAAACCGCTGTCTTCTTTTGGTTATTACGAACCCTCCTGGTATCTGACAGTGGAGCTCTTGACTATCGAGGTTTACGCTAAGCCCATGAGTAGTGACTAGCATCACACTGCTTACTGGGATAGGAACTTTGAGATGGAAATACACCTTTAGCGCCCCCATGTTCATTAGACTAATGTTGTTCAAACCCGTTGATAATCAACAGGCTTGGTCAAAAATGTAATGTGTGTGGGGGCGCTGGCCAACTGATGTTGGTAAAGATGTTAATTGGGAATGTTCGATTACAGACTACCAACCACATTGTTTTTCTGTAGATACGCCATAGGCCAATTTGTCAGCAGCAGCTTTCTCATAGAAAATATAGGAGAGCTTTGCTGATCGAGCGCTACTGTATATAGGACAGTTGACTGAGATTGTTGTTGGCCGAAGCATTGTTTGTCCAATAGCTTTCCAATGTGTATAGGGACCTCTAAAGTGCTTATACACTATAGATAACAATCAGTTGACAACAATGGTTTAGACATCAGGACCTTGGAATTACCTTCAGTAGCCACTTAGTTGTTGTGATGTATAAGAAGTATCTAGCTGTGAAGTGAAATAATCAGTCAGGGTCAATTCCAAACAAAGCAAAAAAATTAACACACATTATTAATAGGTATTTTTTAATCAAACAAAGGTTTAGATTCTTCTGTTTAAAGGCAGCCCTAGCTGTGACTAGCAGGCATCAGTTAAAGCAGTTAATGGAGCAATCTTCTAAGAATAAGAGATTTTCTTACACAAATGCTTTAAGCATCCAAATTATGCCATGTTCTTTTTTTTTTCTAGCAATTCTGATTATGCATATGTATTATCAGGTCAAAACAGAAATAGCCTTAGCTTGCTTCATCCTAGAATTAGTTTAGAGGTCAGTGATGCATGATAGATAATACTGATTTGTGCTAAATCTCCAGGAGTGAAATGATTCTGTGTGAATGAAGTAGACATTTGACAAAACCTTTCCTGTTGTCTCTTTGGGGATACTAAAAATAAAAGTATGGGGCTGTCCTTGGACTTACCTTAGGCATACACTGAAAATAGCAATTGACTTGCAGGGATTAAATAAGATGACAATTTCACCTCATAATAATAGCTGAAGGGTTTAATCATTTATGGTACCTTTACACGCAGCTACAGGTAACAGGTTTTCCACAGGTAACTTACTGGTTGCAGTGAAATCATGGAGACATGGTTCTATCTTGTTGCTGTGTACAAATGGAATAATGTCTCCATGATTTCACTGCAGCCAGTAAGTTACCTGTGGAAAACCTGTTACCTGTAGCTGCGTGTAAAGGTACCATTACACTGATCAGCTTCATATTAAAAAAAATAAACTTTTTTTACAATCTACTCAACCCCATTTAAGATGTACTGCATAATAATAAACAGAGGGAAAGCACACATATGGCCACTTTACACGTCCCAACATCGGTCCGATGTTGGATACAACGACGCGGGAGCGCGCATTTTTTGGGCAGAATTCCAAGATCGAATAGGAGATGTTACACAGCGCGATATAGGCAGACAACACAACTGCGATGTGCACGCCCCCTTGTACGGGCGACCCAGGAATGACCATTTAACATGGGAGAGAATAGGGGAAGTTGTACTACAAGTCGTTGTTTGGCTTTTACACAGCACGATCCGGCCACATCGTCCATCCAATATTGGGCCGTTGGAGAGCAGGCTCATTTTTTCCCCGATATCGTTTTGGCATCGTTCTTGCATCGAATTGGACAATTACACTATACAACGCACGAACGATATCGGGGCCAACGCACGAACCACGTGACTTTTTATCGGAGTTGGACGCCGATATCGGGACGTGTAAAGTGGCCAATACTCGTGCATACAGCATATACACTGTCTCTTGGCATGGCGAGCACCTAAATTCGTTGATTGTGCTCCCAATCTTTGAATATGCCATGTCTGTTTTTTGTGAAGTGCTTATGTCTCTTGGCATGGTAAGCACCTAAATTCGTTGATTGGCTTAAATTAGTGGTGCTTCTCTCCTTTTTTTTCCAAAATTACAGCATATACACTTCTCAAAAAAATAAAGGGAACACTTACACAACACAATGTAACTCCAAGTCTATCACACTGTCCAGTTATGATGCAACACCGGTTGTCATCAGTCTCTCCTGCTGTTGTGCAAATGGCACAGACAATAGGGAGAAATAATAGGCAATTAGCAAGACACCTCCTGTAAAGGAGTGGTTCTGAAGATGGTCACCACAGACCATTTCTCTGTTCTCATCCTTTTCGGCTGTACTTTTGGTCACTTTTGCATGTTGTCATGGCTCTCACCCCTAGAGAGAGCATGTGGTGGTGTCTACAACCCAACTCGTGGTGTTACACAAGTGATACCTCTGACCCTCCTTTCAGTATGCACTACTGAATGCCAGATTTATGGGACCCTCCTGGAAAGTGATTACAGGGCTTCTTAACCAGATTTGAATCCTTTGGGGTAATTTCCTTTGCCTACCTCCATTTATGTGTCAGCCCCCAGCTATTGAGCCTGCATCCATGTGTATTGGGCTTCACTAGTAGCCTATAACTGAGTGTTTTGCCCTGCTGTATACTTTCTCATTTTTGGGATTCCAACATTGAGTCTGGTCATAGCTAGTACTGGTGCTATGAGTATTTGGTAGACCTGGCCTTTTCCAGTACCTCCAGATGGTTTGTTGTGGCCTCCTTACAATTTTCTATTGATTGTTATATTACTAAACCATTAATTGTGGTGCCACTTTTTATTGTAATTTATTTCTGTTTTCATGGGGCAGTGGCTTTTCATTATGGCAGCTTCTGTACTATATTTTTAGTGGGTTTTAAGTTGTATGTAACTATTAAAATTGTTAATTTTTATTTTTGACTGTGCGGTGTGCCTGTACATATTGCCAGTGTATTTTCTCTTCTTTCATATAGCATATTCTGCTGCACAGTAAGCAGCCCTGTGTTTACACTTATAAGCTGTGCATCTCATAATCTGTATTGTATGCTGAAAAACATCCCCACACCATGATGTTCACAGCTCCAAACTTCACTATTGGTATGGTGTTTTTGTGGTTATAGGTAGTACCTTTTTTCCTCCAAACAAGTTGGTAGTATGACATCCAAAGAGTTCAATTTTGGTCTCATCAGACAAGACTATATTCTTCTAGTGTTTCACAGTGTTTGTCTAAATGTTGTTGACCAAACTTTAAATGCACATGAACATGCTTTTCGTTCAGCAGTAAAGTCTTATGTGGTGAGTGTACTTATAGGTCATGGAGGCTTGTTGCAAATTTTTCTTTAACCAATGTCATCAGTATGTTTTACAGCAATAAGGTTACGAAGGTCTTGAGGCAGCTCACTGGTTTTACCCATAATGCGATATTCATGTGTGGCACCTTAGTAATAAGGCATCTTTTATAGGCAACCAGTTGCACCAAATTATATTACACCATGTTACAAATTATTATGCAAATATTCTTTTACTCTGATTTTCCTAAATGTGTGCTCCCTATGTATCCCTATCTGAGCTAAAGTGGCCCTATAAAAGATCAGAAAGG
This sequence comes from Allobates femoralis, assembly GCA_033576535.1. Classification (NCBI taxonomy): domain Eukaryota; kingdom Metazoa; phylum Chordata; class Amphibia; order Anura; family Aromobatidae; genus Allobates; species Allobates femoralis. Next base: position 357,671,376 of record JARQOC010000001.1, read on the forward strand.
TAACTTCTAAGTTACAGCAGTCCCTGAGGCTGGGGACTGAAAAGGTGGCGCCAGGCTCCATGCAGCACACCTCGATCCGGCTGCGCATACCCTGCTGGGCGGCATTATTCTTTCTTCATCTCCGCCCCTCTATTTGGAATCTCCTGCCCTCTGGACGCCTATCATGCACCGGCCACTACGTCACATCCGGCGTGGTGCATTTAGAGGCCTATCACGTGATCAGCCACAGTGCATTATGGGCCTGATCACGTGATCAGTCCAGCTTCATGCGCAGAGTCAGGCCGATCACGTGATCAAGCCCATAATGCACTGGGGCTGATCACGTGATTGGCCCCATAATGCACCGTGTCGGATGTGACGTAGCGGCCGGTGCATGATAGGCGTCCAAAGGGCGGGAGATTCCAAATAGAGGGGTGGAGATGAAGAAAGAATAATGCCGCCCAGCGGGGCGTGCGCAGCCGATCGAGGAGTTCTGCATGAAGCCTGGCGCCGCCTTTTCAGTCCCCAGCCTCAGGGACTTCTGTAAGTTAGAAGTTATTTTTCTGAACTTTTATAGGGCCACTTTAGCTCAGATAGGGATACATAGGGAGCAGCTAGGAAGGTGTAGGGACAGGTAGTGATAGTGTAGCGCCTTAATTCTAGGTGATAGGTTCCCTTTAAGAGGAGACTTTGTGCAGCAGGCCTTCATGGTAAAATAGCTACTAGGAAACCACTGCTAAGGACAGGCAACAAGCAGAAGAGTCCTGTTTTGGCTAAAGAACACAAGGAAATGACATTAGACCAGTGGAAATCTGTGCTTTGGTCTGACGAGTTCAAATTTGAGATCTTTGGTTCCAACCACCGTGTCTTTGTGCGACGCAGTAAAGGTGAACGGATGGACTCTACATGCCTGGTTCCCACCATGAAGCATGGAGGAGAAGGTGTGATGGTGTGTGGGTGCTTTGCTGGTGACACTGTTGGGGATTTATTCAAAATTGAAGGCATACTGAACCAGTATGGCTACCACACCATCTTGCAGCAGCATGCTATTCCATCCGGATTGCGTTTAGTTGGACCATCATTTATTTTTCAACAGAACAATGACCCCAAACACACCTCCAGGCTGTGTAAGGGCTATTTGACCAAGAATGAGAGTGATGGGGTGCTACGCCAGATGACCTGGCCTCCACAGTCGCCAGACCTGAACCCAATCGAGATGGTTTGGGGTGAGCAGGACCGCAGAGTGAAGGCAAAAGGGCCAACAAGTGCTAAGCATCTTTGGGAACTCCTTCAGGACTGTTGGAAGACCATTTCTGGTGACTACCTCTTGAAGCTCATCAAGAGAATGCCAAGAGTTTGCAAAGCAGTAATCAAAGCAAAAGGTGGCTACTTTAAAGAAATTAGAATATAAGGAAATAAGGAATATATAGGAAAGCGACTATGACTTTGAGGAAGCTGCTTAAATGTGGCACGGGAGTTTCTCAACTTCCTTAGTGAAGTGCAAATTTGCATATATGCATATATCTGAGAGGAGGGAAGTGGCTTACAATCTCCTCACCTACTTCGCTGTCTCCATAAGGTTGATAGCAAGTTCCCAGACCTTGTCTTAGCCCACTCACTCATGCCAGATCAGAATATCCCACACACTACACTGATGAGGGGCAGGTACCCCGAAACGCAGCGTCTGTAGTTTGGGGTTCTGATCTGGCACAAATCCCTTAGTTATATTAAAAGCTTGTAGGAAAGCGATTATGACTTTGAGGAAGCTGCTTAAATGTGGCACGGGAGTTTCTCAACTTCCTTAGTGAAGTGCAAATTTGCATATATGCATATATCTGAGAGGAGGGAAGTAGCTTACAATCTCCTCACCTACTTCGCTGTCTCCATAAGGTTGATAGCAAGTTCCCAGACCTTGTCTTAGGGCCCTTTCACATCAGCGTTTTTCGTAATTCGCGGCAGATGCAGTGAAAAAAACGCATCTGCCGCGTTTCCGCATAACCGTTACACTTGCGGCGCGGTTGCGGTAATCCCCATAGAAAGTATAGGGGGACTTGCGGCAGGTGCGGCAAGTGCGGTTTTGCACTTGCGGCAGGTGCGGCAGCGAAAAAAACCGCCGCTGACCGCGTTTTTTTCGCTGCCGCACCTGCCGCAAGTGCAAAACCGCACTTGCCGCACCTGCCGCAAGTCCCCCTATACTTTCTATGGGGATTACCGCAACCGCGCCGCAAGTGTAACGGTTATGCGGCAAACGCGGCAGATGTGTTTTTTTCACCGCATCTGCCGCGAATTACGAAAAACGCTGATGTGAAAGGGCCCTCAGGCCACTCACTCATGCCAGATCAGAATATCCCACACACTACACTGATGAAGGGCAGGTACCCCGAAACGCAGCGTCTGTAGTTTGGGGTTCTGATCTGACACAAATCCCTTAGTTATATTAAAAGCTTGTAGGAAAGCGATTATGACTTTGAGGAAGCTGCTTAAATGTGGCACGGGAGTTTCTCAACTTCCTTAGTGAAGTGCAAATTTGCATATATGCATATATCTGAGAGGAGGGAAGTGGCTTACAATCTCCTCACCTACTTCGCTGTCTCCATAAGGTTGAGAGCAAGTTCCCAGACCTAGAATATAAGACATATTTTCAGTTGTTTGACACTTTTTTGTTAAAGAGGACCTGTCACCAAAGCAGGCATGGTGATCTAATTACAGCACTGGATACAGCATGTCTGCAGCATGCAGGCAAGGGGTCCATAAGCACTTGAGCAGCCCTGTACCCCGATATACTACACTTAGAAAACTTACATGCTACAGCCACTAAGGAGGTGGCTAAGGGCTGCAACCAAGGGCAGGTTCACACCCCCTGCCTGTGTAATCTGCCCACCGCTGCCAATCATTCTCTCCCTGTCTGCAGCATTTAAACTGAGTTATTTTTTCTCTCCCGTGTAGCCCCGGCAGATTACACAGGCAGGGGGTGTGAATCTGCCCTTGGCTGCAGCCCCTAGCCACCTCCTTAGTGGCTGTAGCATGTAAGTTTTCTAAGTGTATTATCTCGAGGTACAGGGCTGCTCAAGTGCTTATGGACCTCTTGCCTGCATGCTGCAGACATGCTGTATCCAGTGCTGTAATTAGATCACCATGCCTGCTTTGGTGACAGGTCCTCTTTAAGTAAATAATTCCACATGTGTCAGTTCATAGTTTTGACGCCTTCAGTGTGAATCTACAATGTTCATTAAAATAAAGAAAACTCTTTGAATGGTGTGTCCAAACTTTTGGTCTGTACAGAATGTCTGGGGCCACAACTATTTCTGCTTGTGAGCACTTTTTAGGGGTGGCCGAATAGTAGGTTTATGCACCACAGCAAGCCTTTGAATGACTCCAGAGGCACCAGCAGCTTCAAATATCTGTTTGCTGGTTTGTAAGGCCTTTTTAGCAACTGCTCTCTTAATTCAATTAACTTGCCTGGCAGAAACCTTCCTCATTCTGCCTTCATCTGCACGAACACGGCTGTGCTCAGAATCAGCCACATATCTCTTCACCGTATGATGACCACGCTTTCAAGCAATATTTAATGTTTTCATCCCTTGCCCAGGACATTGCACTATTTGTTGCTTTTTGGCAGCAGAGAGATCCTTTTTCTTTCCCATGTTACTTGAAAACTGTGGCCTACGTAATATTGTGGAACACCCAGTTTTCCTTTTATTGGGCTCACCTGCCAAACTAATTATCACAGGTGCCTGAGATTGATTTCAGTGATCCAAAGAACCCTGAGACACAATACCATCAATGGGTTTCATTAAAAAAAAAAATAACCTATGACACTTAAAACCAATTTGCATGATAATTTGGAATTTGGTTTATTTTTTACTAAGTGGGTGGATTGCTTTTTAATTACTGATAAATTTCAGCTGCTGTCCTAATTTTCCATGGCTTTTTGCGCCTCTCTTTTTTCTTGTGTATATTTTTTTCCGTGTGACATTTCTCATAATTACACATAATTTATGGACATCTATGGTTTGATTTCTTGTCTGTGTGCAGGGGCATACATAGAAATCAAGGAGATCCATAGCAGAATTTTATTGTGACCCGTCCCTCCCCCCCAAAAAAAGTATTCAGCATATAACATATAATAAGTCATATAACAGTAATATAACATAGTCTATATAACACTGTATGATACCGTCCATGGTATTTTTCTCCAAAGTATCCTCCACAGCACAGTGTGATAACCCTCTTTAGCCTCATCAACTACCTTGGCAAAGTAGAAACAAAATAGTATGCCAAGCACACAGTGAACAAGTCTTGTAAGACGTGTTCACACCACCTAGAAACTGAAACGCAGAAAAAGTAGTAAAACAAATGTAAGGCCTTACACAGCTTTTCAAACAATATAATGATTCTACATAGCCTTCCATAAAGTATAATGGGCCCTCCATAAAGTATAACAAGCCCTACATAGTACTCCATATTTTACAACAGAATCACTATGGGGCTCTGATATTCTCACTTGCTTAGGGATCCACACACACCGCTTTTACTCCTCCAAAGTCATATTCATTGCTACTGGGTGCATACTCAACAAGTCAGTCCATATAATCTTTACATTAGAAAAGAAAAAGAGTAGCATCGGTTTAGAGGATGGAGTACGAACGACAGTCATTTTAGCCCTCTGGCGCTTCAATGGGTTCCAGAAAAATAAATATTGTCTGCTAAACCGGTTACTGCTACTCTTTTCCTCTTCTAATGTAAAAATAGTACTCCATATAGTTTAATGCACCCCCATGGTACTTTCATATAGTACAGTGTACGCCATAGTCCTCCATATAGTGTAAAGGGCTCCACATAGTCCTCCATGTAATGTAATGCACACCTCAAAGTCTTCCGTATACTATATTACACCCATAGTCCTCATATCTTATAATACACTCCTCATAATCCTCCAGATATTATAATGCACTCCCAAAAGTCCTCCATATATTATAAATCACCCCCCATAGTCCTCCATATATTTAATCACTGCATAGTCCTTTATATATTTTAATGCACCCCTCATTATCCTCCGTATATTGTAATGCAACCCTTAATAGACCTCCATATAAAATAATCCACACCCTAAAAGTCCTCTGTGTAGAATAATGCACCCCATAGTCCTCTCCATATATTATATGAACTCCTCATAATACACTCCCCATAGTCTTCCGTATATTATAATTCATCCTCCCTACTTGAATTTTCTGAGATAATCTTTCAGATTTTCACTGGCTGTAAGTCATAATCATCAACATTTCTAGAAATAAAACTTGAAATAGATCACTCTGTTTGTAATGACTCTATATAATATATGTGTTTCACTTTATGTGTTGAATTACTGAAATAATTTAACCTTTTTATTATATTCTAATCTATTGAGATGCATCTGTATGTACCATATATTTCAGACTATAAAACGCACGGACTATAAGATGCACTCATATTTTAGAGAAGGCAAAAAAAAACAAATTTGGTTACAATGCACTGTTATGGGGGGAGGGATGGTGCTGCTGACACTTACGGAGTAAAGTCCCCATCCTGGGCTTCTTCCAGGTAATATATGGCCCTTCTATCCTGGCATGTAATCCTTATTCCTGGGATATAGCCCCCCTCCTGGATATTGGACCCCATCTTGGATATAGCCCCCTATCTGGTGTATATGCCCCCACCATCCTGTACATTACCCCCCACCCTGGATATGGCTCCCCATCATGGTACATGGCTCTCTCATCCTGAATATGCCCCCCTCATCCTGGATATGGCCCCCCATGCTGCCGCACACAAGAAAATAAACAATATAATTCACCCTCGGTGATTCCCTCCATCTCTCCCTGCTTGCAGCACTCACGTTCTGAATCCTCCTATATCCCCAGGCAACCGATCATGAATCGGGGCGTGCAGTGATTATGTCATTCTGCTGTCACATCATATATGTATAAGTAAATAGTTTTTTTTCTCATGTTGAATATTGATAACTGAACTAGTAAAAAGAGCTGTCATAATTAGACAATGATAAACATATCATTCCTTTATTACCCCAAATGGCTGCCGATCTTTAGATTATTTTAATATTAGATAAAGAGAATGGGATTGAACGAACAAGTTAGCTAACAAGAACATCTTGCTTGTAATTTAGGAATGGCTCCCTTCTGATAATACGATGTGAAGTAAACTTATATGTTTACTGTACAGACTGACTGTGAACTGCATCACATGTGAAATCAACTGATGGCAGAAGTGGTGAATTTGCAAGAAAAAGAGGGTTGAAGGCACACTATTAAGTCATGTAAATTGGGATCGCTTGGACTCTACCCAAGAACCATAATCTAACACACAGTTTGATGTTGTGTTTTTTTCATAATAAAAGTACATTTGTTACAAAATAATTACTTTGTCTGGTTGTATCGCTATTTTGGACTATCTATTGTCTATACTTATGAATTGCCAAGGGAACAGCACCAACATAGCTACAGGGATGTTGTAACATATCTTAAAGAAATCTTGTTTAAAAAAAAATGTTATACCTGCAGATATTGGGTAATATGCGTTCCCGCACTAGGACCTAGCCGCAGGAGAAATGAACTTTATTCCCCATGGCAGCCTCAGGCTTTCCTTTATAGATCTTCGACTGTCCTGGCTTCATTCACGTCTCAGTGCATAGTGAGTGGCAACTGTAACCGTGCCCCCAACACTGACTGAAAGCCAGCTTACCGTTGCATCAAGGGCTAAGGGCATAGATTTTAGCCATGTGTGCTCCATCCATATAACACATAGTACCTCTGTGTTCTGTGAAGGAACAAACCATAAGCACTGACTTTGATGGTGCACTTTCTTGTGGTTGACAATGCCAAAACTCTGTAAAATCTACTCTGCCTCACTACTCACACTACTGGGATATACAAACTGCTCTGTGTTTTCAGTGTTATAGTATAGTGCTTGTTTAGACATCTAAAAGAACCATTATATAATTCACTAGAATCAATGAGAAAGGCATGGAGATGTTGTCTAATTACATTAATATGTACAAAATTGTAAAACATCAGTTACATTGAAAAGTAAGATTTATAAAATGGTGAGTGAAAAGTGTATATGGGCAACATTATATAGGGCCCTCAAATATCGAGAGACAAGGGGAAGGATTGAGAACAGTAGGTAAAGCAGCAATATAATAGTAATCCTAGAGAGTTAATGAATATGTTCAGAATAAATTCATGAAGTAGTCAGGGTTTGAATTTGTGCTTACAGTGAAAGGCACTCGAAGTTCTAGGCATTGATATGGTAACATTGTGTACTATCATATCATTACGCAATGGGTCTTTGAATTGATATTTATTATTATATGTTATACTTATTTAGTTTGGATCCTTATTTACTATTTAGATTTCTATTATATACTTTAGAACAGAAGTACCCAGCCTTTCTGACATAGATATCCACATCCAGTTCTGGTTGAGGGTCATTAGCCACATCTTGCTCTAAGAGACAGTTGCGAGCCACCTACAGTTCCCACCCACTCACAGCAGTGACACCCAGAGCCCCCTCTTACTGGTATAAAGGCAACAAAATATTTTCCATAGAGATCAGACTGAAGCAGTATATCAAGATCCAGGGATTCCTACCCCCATTTAGATCTGCCCTTCTACGTGGGGCTACTCACAAAAGTTACCATCTAGAGACCTGCTCTTCATAGTTGTTTGTTAGACCTGGTGCCTATGCACCAAACAGTCGTGAGCCACACATCATGGGCCTGTGAGCCAAATGTGGCGCCCAAGCTACAGGTTGGATAGCTCTGCTCTAGAATGTGGTATGATACACTCTAGCTCTAGCTGTTTATATATCTCACTCTATATATATATACAGTTAGGGCCAGAAATATTTGGACAGTGACACAATTTTCGCGAGTTGGGCTCTGCATGCCACCAGATTGGATTTGAAATGAAACCTCTACAACAGAATTCAAGTGCAGATTGTAACGTTTAATTTGAAGGGTTGAACAAAAATATCTGATAGAAAATGTAGGAATTGTACACATTTCTTTACAAACACTCCACATTTTAGGAGGTCAAAAGTAATTGGACAAATAAACATAACCCAAACAAAATATTTTTATTTTCAATATTTTGTTGCGAATCCTTTGGAGGCAATCACTGCCTTAAGTCTGGAACCCATGGACATCACCAAACGCTGGGTTTCCTCCTTCTTAATGCTTTGCCAGGCCTTTACAGCCGCAGCCTTCAGGTCTTGCTTGTTTGTGGGTCTTTCCGTCTTAAGTCTGGATTTGAGCAAGTGAAATGCATGCTCAATTGGGTTAAGATCTGGTGATTGACTTGGCCATTGCAGAATGTTCCACTTTTTTGCACTCATGAACTCCTGGGTAGCTTTGGCTGTATGCTTGGGGTCATTGTCCATCTGTACTATGAAGCGCCGTCCAATCAACTTTGCAGCATTTGGCTGAATCTGGGCTGAAAGTATATCCCGGTACACTTCAGAATTCATCCGGCTACTCTTGTCTGCTGTTATGTCATCAATAAACACAAGTGACCCAGTGCCATTGAAAGCCATGCATGCCCATGCCATCACATTGCCTCCACCATGTTTTACAGAGGATGTGGTGTGCCTTGGATCATGTGCCGTTCCCTTTTTTCTCCAAACTTTTTTCTTCCCATCATTCTGGTACAGGTTGATCTTTGTCTCATCTGTCCATAGAATACTTTTCCAGAACTGAGCTGGCTTCTTGAGGTGTTTTTCAGCATATTTAACTCTGGCCTGTCTATTTTTGGAATTGATGAATGGTTTGCATCTAGATGTGAACCCTTTGTATTTACTGTCATGGAGTCTTCTCTTTACTGTTGACTTAGAGACAGATACACCTATTTCACTGAGAGTGTTCTGGACTTCAGTTGATTTTGTGAACGGGTTCTTCTTCACCAAATAAAGTATGCGGCGATCATCCACCACTGTTGTCATCCGTGGACGCCCAGGCCTTTTAGAGTTTCCAAGCTCACCAGTCAATTCCTTTTTTCTCAGAATGTACCCAACTTTTGATTTTGCTACTCCAAGCATGTCTGCTATCTATCTGATGGATTTTTTCTTTTTTTTCAGCCTCAGGATGTTCTGCTTCACCTCAATTGAGAGTTCCTTTGACCGCATGTTGTCTGGTCACAGCAACAGCTTCCAAATGCAAAACCACACACCTGGAATCCACCCCTGACCTTTTAACTACTTGATTGATTACAGATTAACGAGGGAGACGCCTTCAGAGTTAATTGCAGCCCTTAGAGTCCATTGTCCAATTACTTTTGGTCCCTTGACAAAGAGGAGGCTATGCATTACAGAGCTATGATTCCTAAACCCTTTCTCTGATTTGGATGTGGAAACTCTCATATTGCAGCTGGGAGTGTGCACTTTCAGCCCATATTATATATATAATTGTATTTCTAAACATGTTTTTGTAAACAGCTAAAATAACAAAACTTGTGTCACTGTCCAAATATTTCTGGCCCTAACTGTATATATATATATATATATGAACCATTTTTTAATCATAAGTGTTTTGACTAGTGGTAAAAATGTGTGACCTCTTTATGTTAATTGTGAGAATTCTTTGTTTTATGGGAAGCTGATAGTTACTAGCTAGAAATAAAGTAACACTGTTTTATTGTTACATTGGCTGAAAAAGCTGGGAAACTGGTTTTCTTCATGGCTAGGTACTTATCAGATTGTTTACCCTGCTTGCTGCTGGTGTCACTTCTATAATATAATAATGTCCCGGAATTTGAAATACATAGTGCTTGTTCATAAATAGGAAACTTAATGCGCAACTGTCATGCCTTGGAAGAGAGCCAGCCTGTAAGACGTTCACATCCACAGTCTTAAGTTGCCAGTGCAATAGAAAATAATATTAAGAAGATCACAGCTTTCAGGCACTTGTAATTAAACAAATCTTACCTGGGTATTGCATATCAAATGAATCAATATGTTTAAAACGTATCACTACTACAAGTGCATCTCAATAAATTAGAATATTATCAAAAAGTTACATTATTTCAGTAATTCAATACATAAAGTGAAACACTAATATTATATTGAGTCGTTACAAAGAGTGATCTATTTCAAGTGGTTTTTCTGTTAATGTTGATGATCATGGCTTACATCCAATGAAAACCCAAACTTCATTATCTCATAAAATTAGAATAATTAACACAAAACACCTGCAAAGGCTTACTAAGCATTTAAAATGGTCCCTTAGTCTGGTTCAGTAGCCTACACAATCATGGGGAAGACTGATGACTTTACAGAAGTCCAGAAGGCAGTCATTGACACACTTCACAAGGAGGGTAAGCCAAAAAGGTCAATTGCTAAGAAGCTGGCTGTTCATAGAGTGCCATATCCAAGCATATTAATGGAAAGTTGAGTGGAGGACTATGTGTGGTAGAAAAAAGTGCACAAGCAACCGGGATAACCACAGCCTTGAAAGGATTGTTAAGAGAAGGCCATTCAAATATTTGGGGGAGATTCACAAGGAGTAGACTGCTGCTGTAGTCAGTGCTTCAAGAGCCACCACACACAGACATATCCAGGACATAGGCTACAACTGTTGCATTCCTTGTGTCAATCCACTCATGACCAATAAGACAACGCAAGAAGCGTCTTACCTGGACCAAGCAGAAAAAGAACTGGACTATTGCTAATTGGTCCAAGATGTTGTTTTCAGATTAAAGTAACTTTTGCATTTCATTTGAAAATGAAGGTCCCAGAGTCTGAAGGAAGAGTGGAGAGGCACACAATCCAAGCTGCTTGAGGTCTAGTGTGAAGTGTCCACAATCAGTGATGGTTTGGGGAGCCATGTCATCTGTTGGTGTAGGTCCACTGTGTTTTATCAAGACCAAAGTCAGCACTGCAATCTACCAGGAAATTTTAGAGCACTTAATGCTTCCCTCTGCCGACAAGCTTTTCGAGATGGAGACTTCACTTTCCAGCAGGACATAGCACCTTGTCCACACTTCCAAAAGTACCAGTACCTGGTTTAATAGCCACATTATCACTGTGCTTGATTGGCAAGAAAATTTGCCTGACCTAAAACCCATAGCAAATCTATGGGGTATTATCAAGAGGAAGATGAGAGACACCAGACCCAACAATGCAGACGAGCTGAAGTTTACTGTCAAAGCAAACTGGGCTTCCATAACACCTCAGCAGTGCTACATGCTGATCACCTCCACTTCAGTGAGGAAGTAGAGGAACTTTAACAAGCCTTTTAATATGACTTAGGATTTGTGCCAGATCAGAACCCCAAACTGCAGACACTGCATTATAGTAATTCATGCAAAAGGAGCCTCGACAAAGTATTGAGTGCATTTACTGTACATACTTTTCATTAGGCCACCAACCTTTATGATTTAAAAATCATTATTTCAGTTGGTCTTCTATAATATTAATTTTCTGAGATAATGAATTTCGGGTTTTCCTTGGCTGTAAGCCATAATCATCAACATTAACAGAAGTAAACACTTGAAAAAGATCACTCTCTTTGTAATGACTCTATATAATATATGTGTTTCACTTTATATATTGAATTACTGAAATAAATTAACTTTTTGATGATATTCTAATTTATTGAGATGCACTTGTATGAACACCCCATTAAAACAAGTAATCCAATATCCTCATGGTATTAAATATAAAATGAAATTATGTTTTATTTTTTTTTCCTTAAGAATCTTAAAACATTCCTGCACTGCTGAGTTCCTGCACAAGATAATTCTCACAGGGTTTGCACTAAGCTAATGGATGTGGAGCCATTAAAGGAGAACTCTGGGGAGAGAAAACTTTTTAGTACAGTCCCTGCCCTCCTACATGATGAAGCAGAGCTGTACACTGCAGTTCTAGGATCTATAGATCACTTATAATTCAAGAAAATCATATATGCACTTTTGCTCTCCCCCCTCCCTTGTGGGATGTAGAAGTTCAGCCTGACAGTCTCATGCTGTTGCTGGGTTGGAGGTGTGTCAGGGGCAGGGATGCTGGGAGTTGCAGGATCATCCTACATTCCAGCTCCCTCACACTTCTGCTGCCGCCGCCGACCCAATGCTCACACTACAATCCAGCCCCTGAAATACCATTCTATATAATTTGACATTGGTTTTCTTGCAGAGCTGCATGGATAAATTGCCACAAACTGAAGCTTATGAACAAACATGCAATTCTTTACACATGGACCTGAGGTGTCACATAGACTAAAACTGCCTGGGCACAAGACCATAGCACGAACAAAAAGTACCTTCATATGGATTGATAAACAGAATAAACCATAATACTGTATATATATTCCTAGATTTAGATTGATATCATGATATAAGACAATCTATACTTGGGAACATTAAAATAGCATTAGTTTCCTTTAATCGATATTACTTGATAATACAGGTGTGTACTATAACTTGTGTGTATACTTGTTATACTATGTGTAACAGAACTTGCAGACTCTGGATGCCTTGCTGTGACACTGAGGAGACCATGCAGATCCTTAGTGGGAATCTACCAAGTCGCTATAGGGGAGACCATCGCAGAGATGATCAATGCAGTGCTTTGCCTGTTCTACCAGCCTCACACATTATGCACCATCATTGTACAGCAGAGCATTACAGCATGTATTTCTATCTGCTTGGTGGCATGATTGCTATTTGAAATCAGAACACCCCTGTCACATTACAAAGGATGGTATATTATGGACAGGATTGTAGTGTGAGCTGTGAGCATGGGGCCGGCAGCCATGCCCCAGCCACACCTCCTCCCCATACAGAAGTATTAGGGGCTGGAATGTAGGACGATCCTGCAGCTCCCAGCATCCACGCCCCTAACATATTTCCTATTCTCACCAGCAGCATGAGACTGTCAGTCTGAAATTCTACAACCCCCTTAAGGGAGGAGAGCAAAAGAGCAGGTATGATTTTATTGATTTATAAGCGGTTTATAGATCCTAGAACTGCAGTATACACATCTGCTTCATCATGTAGGAGGACAGGGACTGTACTAAAAAATGTTCTCTCCCCAGAGTTCCCCTTTAATTCAAGTGTTATATAGCCATTAACACCAAATAAAACAATGTTTATAATTTCTGCTGCACAGTGTCTGTAAAGCTGGCGTCACACATGTCAATATCGCCAGCGACATCGCCGAAAAGTGACGTCGCTAGCGATATCGCAAGTGCGTCGTGCTGTGTAACAGTGCGACGCAACTGCGATATATCACTGGTTGCAGGTTGACAGGTTTACGAGGGTAAACGTAAACCTGTCATTCTGCAACCAGCGATTTGGCTGGATCGCGCCGTCTGACACCGCAATAGCGATGTTGGCAGCAATCCAGCCTATATCGCTCGCTGGGTTGATCCCAGCCCAGCGAGCAACAGCTCCACCCACATCACCGCCGCACCACCGGCAACATCCTGCCATGTGACAGCTGGCCTGCGATGTCAGAAGCGAGCACGCATCCACGCATCGCTTCCAACATCGCAGGCCATATTGACACGTGTGACGGGGCCTTTAGATTGCTACACAAAAATGTTACAAATCCTTACTCTCCACCCTTTTCTCATCGTTAAAGAGATCTGACAGAGGGGGTTGTATACAGATCTCCAGCAGAGAGGAGAGAAAATATCTACAGTCCCAGGGAGGGTTGAGAAAACAGACTATAGAAAAGAAGAAAGTAAAAAAGGAGAAATAAGTATAGAATTGGAACTGCGCAGAATTACAACTGCTTGAATATAGATGTGGGCCCCCTTACCTTCTGGGACTTTATAAAGCTGCACCAATCATATATCTACCTCTAGATATACACATACCTAAGATCCTGCCGATATTACCGAGAGGAACACTTCCACAAGAGAAATATCTGAAACTTTGATAAGGCTGCAAACTGCATTTAAGAGTCTGAAAGTAAATGAAAGAAAAAAGTTGGCAGATTGAGACTACATTTTGTTAACGAAAAATAACCTCCAGCATATGTAAAAGAAATGTTTCCTATGTCAAAGGGTCAATAGACTTTAAGACTGTGTCATCAACACTTGTGGTAGGCTAATGTAACTCCTATATCGGATGTTTAAACTTTTAGGTTCTTCAGTTGTTAGCAGTCACATCCTCTGGCCTGTCATGTTTATATGCCTGTTAAGTCTAATTTAGATGTCTGTGAAACACAGTCTAAAAACAGACACCGCTTTGCATAGATTGGCCATCCATCTTGGGAATTATTTGTCTTATATATATACCTATGTGCATGTCAAGTTTGAGTGAGGAGACCAATAGCCAAACCATGCACTGTGATCCCTACTAGTATATGGACATCTGTATAGGTACCTTCACACGCGGCAGTATTGCTAGGCAATTTCACAGGCAATTTGCTGGTTGCAGTGAAATCATGGACACATTGTTTTCAATGGTCATCCCCCCCACTCCATCACTCTCATTCCCTTCTTTTGAGGTTCACACCATTAGGCTGTTCCGTACCCTCCCCCTCAGAGTAGTGGTGGTGTATCGCCCCCCAGGTTCAACCACCCACTTCCTCGACCACTTCTCCGCGTGGCTGCCGCACTTCGTGTCCTCAGAATTACCAACCCTCATCCTGGGAGCCTTTAACATCCCCTTAAACAGCCTCAACTCCACATCTGCATCCCAGCTCCTATCTCTAACCATTTCTCTTGGCCTCTCGCAACTCTCAACCTCTGAGACACATAAGGATGGTAACACCCTTGACCTGGTCTTTACCCGACTCTGCTCTACCTCCTCCTTTGACAACTCATCTCCTTCTCTCTCTGATCACAACATTCTCACCTTCACACTCACAAACCCTCGCCCATTACAGCATAGTCCGACCTATCACACATTCAGAAATCTAAAGGACATCAACCCTCATACATTCACAGACTCTCTTCTCTCATCACTGTCCCCAATCTCTTCTCCTGCCCCAATCTGGCTGTGAATTACTACAATGAGACTCTCAAAAGTACCCTGGACCAAGTAGCGCCCCTCACCCTCAGAACCTCCAAACACAGAGTAAAACAGCCCTGGCTCACATCACAAACTCGATTCCTCCAGCGATGCTCGAGGAGTGCCGAACGCCTATGGAGGAAAACTCGCTCACCAGGAGACTTCATCCATTATAAATTCATGCTAAAAACCTACAACTTTGCCCTTCACCTCGCCAAACAGACCTACTTCACCACCCTGATCTCCTCACTAGCCAACAATTCAAAGAAACTCTTTGGCACCTTTCACTCTCTCCTCAGTCTGAAAGTGCAGGCTCCTATCACTGACCTCTGTGCTGATGATCTGGCCTCTTACTTCACAGAGAAAATAGAAAACATCCATCAGGAAATCAGCTCCCAACCTTCAAGTGTTTCTACTCCCATCTGTCCCCACATCCCCTCTGGCTCTCTCTCCATTTTTGACCCAGCCACAGAAGAAGAAGTCTCCAGGCTCCTCTCGTCCTCACGTCCCACTACATGCACCTCTGACCCCATTCCCTCACACCTACTACAGACCCTCTCTCCAGTGGTCACCAGTCACTTAACCACAATCTTTAATCTCTCCCTCTCTACTGGCATCTTCCCCTCCTCCTTCAAACACTCTATTATTAATCCATTACTAAAGAAAACATCCCTTGACCCATCCTGCACAAATAACTACAGACCTGTCTCCAATCTCCCCTTCATCTCAAAACTCCTAGAGCGCCTGGTCTACACCCGCCTCACCCATTACCTCGCCACTCACTCTCTTTTAGATCCATTGCAGTCTGGCTTCCGCCCCTTACATTCTACAGAAACTGCCCTTATCAAAGTGACCAATGACCTTCTGACAGCAAAACGAAATGGTGACCACTCTCTGCTTATCCTTCTTGACCTCTCTGCGGCTTTTGACACTGTTGACCACCATCTCCTACTCGCTATGCTGCACTCCATTGGCATCAAGGACACGGCTCTCTCCTGGTTCTCTTCCTATCTTTCTGACCACTCTTTCAGTGTATCATTCTCTGGCTCCACTTCCTCCCCTCTTCCTCTCACTATTAGGGTCCCTCAGGGTTCAGTCCTTGGCCCTCTCCTCTTCTCTCTCTACACAGCCCCGATCGGACAGACCATCAGCAGATTTGGCTTCCAGTACCATCTTTATGCTGATGACACACAACTATACACTTCAGCCCTGACCTTACTCCCGCTCTAATAAAGAACACTAATGACTGTCTAACTGCAGTCTCCAATATCATGTCCACTCTCTATCTGAAACTCAACCTTTCCAAAACTGAACTACTTCTGCTCCCACCCTCTGCCAACCTCCCTAAACCTGACATCTCTCTCTCTCGGTGTGCGGCACCACAATAACGCCCAGTCAGCAGGCTCGCTGTCTCGGTGTTTTGATGGACACTGATCTCTCCTTCACCCCATATATACAATCTCTCACCCGCTCCTGTCGCTTGCACCTGAAAATTATCTCCAGAATTCGCCCTTTCCTCACCATGGAAACAACTAAAACCCTCACTGTGGCCCTGATTCATTCCCGCCTTGACTACTGTAATTCTTTATTAGCTGGCCTTCCCCACAGTAAGCTTTCCCCTCTCCAGTCTATCCTCAATGCAGCAGCCAGGATCACCTATCTAGCAAACCGTTACTCAGATGTTTCTGCTCTGTGCCAGTCACTACATTGGCTACCCGTACACTATAGAATCCAATTCAAATTGCTCGTTGTCACCCACAAAGCTATTCATGGTGCGGCACCTCCTTACCTCTCCACCCTCATCTCTGTCTACCACCCCACCCGTCCCCTTTGCTTTGAACATGACCTCAGACTAACATCGGCATTAATCCAAACCTCCCACTCCCGACTCCAAGACTTCTCTCGAGCTGCACCAAACCTCGGGAATGCTCTACCCCAAGAAATTAGGACCATCCGCAACTTGCATAGCTTCAGATGCTCCCTAAAAACACACCTCTTCAAGGCAACCTATCCTTCTCCCTAACAGTAGTCATTTAGACATAAGATATTCATTGTTATAAGCCCCTGTACTTTGTGATCCCATCCCGTCGTAGATTGTAAGCTCCTTCGAGCAGGGTCACCTTCATTTTATGCCTTTTTATTGTATTTCCTAAGTTGATTCTATGTTTATTGTATGTAACTACTGTTCTGCATTACCTTTCTGTACCGTATATTTTTCTTATATGTACCGTTGTACTGTAAAGCGCTGCGGAATATGTTGGCGCCATACAAATAAAGTTTTATTATTATTATTATTATTATTATTATTGTTCTATTTTGTTGCTGTGTACAAATGGAACAATGTGTCCATGATTTCACTGCAACCAGCAAATTGCCTGTGAAATTGCCAACCAATATTGCCGCGTGTGACGGTACCTTAAGAGGCATAAACCATAACATGACAGGCATAATATAGTTGTATGCCTCCTAATTACTTTGGAAAACATTTCTAGTAATGGGAAATAATAATAATGTTTTTCAGTTTTAGTTGAGTTTTTTACTACTAATATACTTTTCTTACATATTTTAAATATTTACCAGATTCCAGGTCATTTTTGATGGGTTAAGCATGAACTGTGTGTTTTTTTTGTCATCATGAGCATACTAGAGTTGACCTTCATTATATTCTTGTCATTATTGTGTTGCTATCAGTATACCACTAGGCCAATTACTCTCTTTCCAAGGCTATGATTTCCCCCTTACTCTTCCTCATTAGTCATAACCTTCTACATCGTTGAGCTAAACACAGGAAAGAGGTGAGAAAAATAGAATTTCAAGTGGATAAACTCTGACTTTCAATTCACAGCAAGAGTGAAAACATAGGCTCATCAGTGTCACATGAAAGAAAGCAGGGTAATAAATGACTGCTACGGTATTTTACTAGATCCCACATCTACATTATTGATAATTTTTTCTGTCTGATTTCTCTATATAGTCTTCAAGATTTTGCTTATATCATATGGCTGTTGTGCGAACATTACAAAGAGTGGGCTCTTTATTGGTACCACCTCCAGAATAGACCATTCCTTCTAGAAACAGCATTGTTGGTATACACGGGAGATATATTGTGGTCTAATTTTCTTAACTGAGTTTTATTAAAATTAAGTTCTTCTACTTCATTTCTAAGGGCCAGAAGTAGAAGTTTCTTAAATTTGAATGTTGATGTTGAAGTTGAGGTTGCTCAGTAATAGCTCACCATAGTTGGTGAAGTATCAAGGGCACTGGCTTGATTTTTGCACCCCCAAAAACCCTTCACATACAATAAGTAATTAGCGGATGGTAAATTCTTGATTTAGGAGATGTAAACAACTATCTTGTGGTCCTGCAGAATTTAGTTTAGTTTTTTTTCTAACTGAATATGATGGCATATTGAACATGTGCCAGTGAAGAAATTAAACATGCTACTAGTAACTGGTTATTGTAGTTTAAGCATTCCCTTGCTCACATGCATCTCATCGATACAGTAGATACCCAACAACTATGTTTGCAATGTTCGTTGTTCCGTAGTCAGGTTTTGGTGCTGAAGATAATGCATGCCCACAATGTTCTCTTGTAGAAATCAATCAAGCGTTTCTGACAGAGTTTTCCAATGCCCATGTGGCAGCTGTAAAGCAAATCTCTGTACTATGCAGAGCAGCAGACGAGATGGCTGCCCTGATAATCATGTACAGAATGTAGCGTAAACTCTACAATCATCGAATAAAACATGTAAAAATAGGATGATTCACTATCTGGTTTTAATAATTAAAAAAATATAAAGCAGACACATTCTGGAATCTTTTTTCAGCTTAGAATATCCCCCACAAACATGATCCTTTCTTCCTGGTTTACTTGTACAGCCTTTGTGCAGTTTCGCCAAGTATTCATGAGATTCTTCATGCAGTGCTGCAAGAAAAAGCCAATGCAGCTATTTTCCGTGACAGCCTCTGTCTCTTATTCAAAGCACTAAAACGATGCCAAAGCCCTGACTTAACTACTGCTTGGTTTTGAGGCTTTCTTGAATAGATACTGTGTACAGAGAAAGAAAGGGAATGAGTAATATTTTTTCCATTTTAAACATTTTGTCTTCTGGTTGAGCGATAAAAGCCAGAAACCTTAATAGATAATATCTGAGCCTCGCTGTTTGCTAAGTTGTAGATGGAAAATGTTTAGGCCACAGGTTATTAATAACTGATCCATCCTGCTGGTGACAATCCTATCCCCACTCTCTTGTCTTTGTGACTCATATAGATTCAGGGCAAGTGCTGAAGAAGCACAGTAATACATGTTTACAGCAACCAAGGAGAGAAATATGGCTGCCAAAACTTGCACTGGGGTCAGATAGCTAAGGGCCGCTTTACACACACAACCCAACTTCTGAACAGATCTCTGGTTGCAGTGAAATCATGGACATATTGTTCCATTTGTACACAGCCACAAAATGGAACAATGTGTCCATGATTTCACTGCAACCAGAGATCTGTTCAGAAGTTGGTCACATAAGTTGGTGTCTGTAAAGCGGCCCTAACCGTTACAATTCATTTGAACAAGTCTATCCAACTTTCTATCTGTCTATCTACATCTATCTCTTGTTATGTCTTCTTTCTCTGTCTTATCTTTTTCTATCTATTCTATCTGTCTATATGAAGGGATCAGTCACTTTTGGCAGTGCTTGAGGTTGGCACAGGCAGCAGGTACTTTATTAAATGGAAACATTTTCTTAAGTCTACCAGAAGAGGAGAAGATAAGCAATGTGATAGTATATAGTCTAAAACTTAAAATTTACTAACAAGTTAAAATACACTACCATTCAAAAGTTTGGGTCACCCAGACAATTTTGTGTTTTCCATGAAAACTCAATACTTTAATTTATCGAATGAGTTGCAAAATGAATAGAAATTATAATACAGACATTGACAAGGTTAGAAATAATGATTATTATTTGAAATCATTTTCTCCTTCAAACTTTACCTTTGAAGCAATTACAACATTGCAGACCTTTGGCGGGTACTATTTAATGAAGCTGCCAGATTTAATTTAATGAAGCTGCCAGGAGCTGTGAGGCGTTGATTTCTCAAACTAGAGACACTAATGTACTTGTCTTGTTGCTCCGTTGTGCAGCGGGGCCTCCCACTTCTCTTTCTACTCTGGTTAGAGCCTGTTTCTGCTCTCCTCTGAAAGGAGTAGTTGTAGGAAATCTTCAGTTTCATGACAATTTCTCCCATGTAATAGCCTTCATTTCTAAGAACAAGAATAGACTGTCGAGTTTCACATGAAAGTTCTCTTTTTCTGGCCATTTTGAGAATTTCATAGAACAAAGAGATGTAATGCTCCAGATTCTCCAACTACTGTAGCTCAAAGGAAGGTCAATTTTATAGCTTCTCTAATCAACCAAACCGTTTTCAGGTGTGCTAACATACTTGTGCAAGGGTTTTCTAGGGTTTTCTAAACATCCATTAGCCTTCTAAGGCTGGTTTCACACTGCAGTTTTTTTTCCTGATCAGGTTCCACCCGGTTTGTGCGCCTAAACTATAATTGAAAGATTGACACCTGTTCTGAGTTTTGGAGACACTCCTGGTTTTGGCACACAAACTGGATGGTACCTGATCAGGGAAAAAACTGCAGTGTGAAACCAGCCTTAGGGCCCTTTCACATTGGTGTTTTCACCAACATGCGTCAGATTTACCGCATCTGCTGTCTAACGGTCGCACTTACGGCAAGTCCCATGCATTGTGTATGGGGCTTGCGATAAGTGTGCAGCAAGTACGGTTCTGGCAGTTGCGGAGGTGCGGCTGCGAAAAAAAACGCTGCTGACCGTGTTTTTTTTTTGCGGCCGCACCTGCCGCATCTGCCGCAACCGCACTTGCCACACCTGCTGGACATTACCACAAGCCCCGTACACAATACCGCAAGTGTGCCTCAAGTGCGGCCGTTAGGCGGGACCCTCGCAAGATGCGTTTTTTTTTGTCCGGATCCCTTACACAGTTAGCAAACACAATGTACCATTAAAACACTGGATTGGTGGTTGATGGAAATGGGTCTCTATACACCTATGTACTGTAGATATTGCATTAAAAACCAGATGTTTGCAGCTAGAATAGTTATTTACCACATTAACAATGTATAGAGTGTATGTCTGATTCATTTAATGTTAACTTTGTTAGTGCTTTTCTTTCAAAAATTAGGAAATTTCTAAATGACCCCAAACTTTTGAACGGTAGTGTAGGAAGAGCCTCAAACCTCATTAGACGAGCCTCAAGTAACACATAACATATAGATAAAAATTACAATATGCCCAAAAAGTGCTTATGACAAAACACAAATTAGACAATTAAATAGCAATTTATAAAATAATGCGCCTGTGGCAGCATTCACATTTTTTTATAAGAAGGATTTCACCCATATGCCACAATCCTGGATGAGAAGACCCATGTAGATAACCATATCATGTGGGGTGTCTGAGACGCTTGTGAAGAGCCAAGCTTGTGCTCTTTAGGTCAATTGTTAGCTCCCCAATGTGTCTCTACAGACGAAACTGTCACGCGCTTAGTTGGCTCTGCCATTGCTGGTGCTGCTGTGTATGTGTTTGTCTTTAAGAGCTGCATGGTTGACGGTTGTGAGGGTCTTTGCCTCCTGTGTTGTACTCCAGAACTGCATTCACTATTAGGTTCAACTGCTAGTTGAGGGATAAATGTGTAACTCACCTGAACTCCCCTTCCCCTAGCCTTTAACTAGCCTCTCCTTCCACCAGGTGGTGCTGCTGATAGAGTTTCACTCTATACCTGGAAGCCGTGCTGTGCTGACCTGTGTTTTTGTGTTGCTGAAGTCTTTTCCTTTGGAGTTGCTGTATCCCAGTTCTGTGGAGGGAGGTGAGGGGGAAATAGCACAGGGCTGGTGGAGAAGTTTTAGGGAGAGGCTGGAGGCCCGAACCTTCTCACCATCAGAGATGCCTTCGGGATCAGGGCCATTCAGGGTTCCTAGACTAGTGTCAGACTAGTCTTCCCTGGTCACCCTGGCCGTAACTGCCATTCCCTTATCATTATTCCCTACACCGTGGCAGAAACGTGTAGGGAGGTTAGAAGCACAACAAGACATAGAAGTGAATCTAAGCATTGGTGTACTGTGTGGCGTGTTTAAATGGCCCCCTGATATGGTTATCTACATGAATCTTCTCATCCAGGAGTGTAGCATATGGGTGAGATCTTTCTTATCTTTCTGTGTCAAAAAAGTGGGATCAGTATTAACATAATCCTGTATGTGCATTTGTCTTCCCCTCAAAAAAAAATGTGAAAGCTGCCACAGGCGCATTATTTTTTAAGCTGCCATTTAATTGTCTAATTTGTGTTTTGTCATATGCACTTTTTTGGCAAATTGTCATTTTTGTCTATATGTTATATGTTAGTTGAGTCTCTTCTAATAGAGCCATTATTTTAACTTGCTAGTAAAATTTAAGTTTTAGATTATATACTATCATTCTGTTTATCTTGACTGCTGATTTTTGATAATATCCTCTAGTCCTGTAGTGCTGATTATTATTATACTACCAGAAGAAGATAAACAGGAAAAAAGGCTGTGTCTTGGCACAAAGGAACAAAAATAATCAAACAGTCTATGTATGTGCCATTCACAGGTTTCTCCAACCCAGTCAGTTTCAAACAGAGCTGATCACACCAGAGGTGTTTCCACCTCTACTTTGTTGATTGCTCTCAATGGGAGAAACAAAATAATAATCTTGTAGTTGTGATACCTTTGTATAGCTAACAAAAATAAAGTAAGTAATGTTACAAGGCAAGCTTGCGAGACTTCTCAGGTCTCTTCATCAGGCATGGTATGACAAAATATTTAAAGAAATTCAAATACATACATGCACAACCAGAGCATACGCAAGGTATAATGACTGGACATTTAAATAACTAAACAAAACAGAGCCTGGAGAGGATCCTTAATCAGCCAGGCTTAGTGATAGTTTTTATGACCCTAATTCATATGTAAACCTGGTATTTTCAGTGTCTCTGGAAAACATTCTTCAGATGTGATAATGAACCATAAATCCGTCAGATAGCTTTAGCCCTGTTTGGATACAGTCAGACGTTTTAATGAGCTTTGGATTCACAGACCCTTCGATGTTTCTGTGATTTGAAATTACCTCTCAATATTGCAACTTTCATATTTTCAATGTTATGTCCTGGACCATAGAAATGTTTGGCTACTGCAAATAGGATTTTTTTGGCTGTAATTGTGTGACGATGAGACCTCTTCCTTACTCTTAGCCGTTGTCCTGTCTCACCAAAATAAAAAGCCCCAACAGGATATATAGTGCACATAATTAAATACACACCATTGGAAGAGGAGCATGTGAATGTCCCACGAATGTTATAATAAGATAAGATTCCTGGGACATTCACATGCTCCTCTTCCAATGTTGTGTATTTAAAGGGATCCTGTTGCCTCCAAAAAGCCACCTAAGCTACAAAAACATGTCCCTGCAGCATCCTATGACCATTTTCACACTCCTTTAGTCTCCTAAATGCTTCCTGTCAAAGTACATAAAAGCATTTTTATGCTCACTTATTAGCCATGATAATGAGTATGGACCATATTTGTTAGCCCTTATGGTACCTTTACACGCCGCGACGGCAGGCTGGATACATCCCGCTACAGGCTACAAATGTAGCTTGTAGCACCAATGTAGCCCGTCGTAGCGGCGTCTGAAGACGTGACGCTGCAGCCGGCAACAGATACATCTGTTTCCTAGGTCTGCTCGAAAACTGATGGCTACATCGCCGATGGTAGCGAGCTGTATCGGCGTGTAAAGAGGCAACGGAAGGGAACTCTGGACACCCGGGGCTGTAGCTGCAATGTAGCTAAGGCGTGACCCAGGCTCCGGGATACCGCGCCCCATCACCGATCATTGGAGGAAGCTCCTGCATGACGATTGGTAGTCGCTGCCTAGGGCGGCATATTTAAGGAGCTGACCAGTCACACTACACAATCGCTCGAGCGTGCTGGATATCTCAGCCTCCTGCGATGCCTGCCCAATCATGATGATATTGCGCTGTCCTATCATCGTACGGACGGCTCGTAATCCAAGATTGTGGCACGCCTATGTGCTGTCCCTGCTGTACCAGGTCCGCCCATAGTAGCTTATTGTAGCGCTGTGTAAACGTGGTACGCTAAGCTACAGCTGGCTACTTGACACACCCGGCGATGTAGCTAGCTATAGATGTAGCGTGGCGTAGCGCACCTTGTCGCGGCGTGTAAAGGAGATGCGTTGACCGTTTGTAGCCGTTTGAGCGTGCTCGTGCACGTGAAGTAGCGGGATGTATCCAGCCTGCCGTCGCGGCGTGTAAAGGTACCTTCAGGGAGTGTTTGTTTGGTGCCTTGGTTGTCATACTTTGACAGGAAGCATTTAGGAGACTAAAGGAGTGTGAGAATGGTAATAGGATGCTGCAGAGACATGTTTTTGTAGCTTAGGTGGCTTTTTGGAGGTGACAGATTCCCTTTAATTATGTCCACTATATGCCCTGTAGGGGCTGTGAATCCAAGCTCATTAGAACTTTTGACTGTATCCATACAGGGCTAAACCTATCTGACGGATTTATGGTTCATTACTACATCTAAAGAATGTTTTTCAGAGACACTGAAGACACCAGGTTTACATATCTTACATTTGTTTTGTAAGACATTTGTTATACATTATACATATCTTCTATTGGTCTCAGTGTATTAATTAAAGCTTTATATTTCTGTGTATTCTAAAAGTGTAAAAGGAATGAGGCTGAAGTATAATTAGCCTGTATCATTGGATCACTTCCAAGAAAAGTGAAAAACAGCGGTGGTTTGAGTTAGAGATAAACGCATCCTACTTAAAATCCTTAATCATAAGTAGCCAAAGAATGACTGCAGGAATGTGACAAGAATAGAAACATTCCTCCATTCACATAACAGCTCTTAATAAACAATTCATCTGTGCTCTTTACACTTAGGCTACCTTCACATTACGATTTTGAAGGGAGCCGATGCTGTCCGATAAATTCGGACAGCATCGGCTCCCTTCTGATGCCTGGAATCGGATGCCAAATAGGCATCCGATTCCGGCATAAAATCGTTGCCTCCGGGCTGAAAAAAAAACAAAAAACCTTATGCTCACCTCCCCCCGAGCCCCCGCCGTCTCCAGCCGTCTTCCTGAAGGCTCCCTGTGGCTCCGGCAGGCTCCCGGTGGCTGCAGAGATCTTCTATTGCAGTATAGGATCTGCGGTGATGTCACAGTCACGTGACCGCGGGTTCACCATGGTAACCCGTGGTCACATGATTGTGACATCACCGCAGACCTCTGCAGCCACGGGGAGCCTGCGGGAGCCACCGAGAGCCTTCAGGAAGACGGCTGGAGACGGCGGGGGCTCGTGGGGAGGTGAGCATAAGGTGTTTTTTTTTTTTTTTTTTTTAACCCTTGTGCTCCCAGTAGGAGCAGTTTTACTGTACTGAGCAGTACAGTAAAATCGGGTCTGAGGAGACATCAGATGTTTCCTCGGACCCTGCTCCATAGGGCCCCATGTTATAGGGATCGGGTCAGATCGGATGTGCACTAAATGCTATCCGATTTGGTCCGATCCGATTCTGTCAGATTTTATTTTCGGTGCAAAAATCGGAGCAGGCCCCGATTTTTGCACCGATAATAAAATCGGACAGAATCGGATCGGACCAAATCGGATGGCATTCAGTGCACATCCGATTCGGTCCGATGCCCATAGGGCTGCATGGGGCCAAATTCGGATCCGATGCTGTCCGATTTTGATCGGACAGCATCGGATCTGAAAAATCCACAATGTGAAACCAGCCTTATCTGTAAGCTTTCACTATACTTTTTGGCAGTCAGACTGCAAACAATATTTTCTTAGCTAAAAATACAGAAGCTCAGAAAAATCTGGGGTCTGAAATTATAATAAGGTTTATATACCCCATGTTAATAATTCCTTAATAATTAGAAAGAAATTAGTATGAGCCTGTGTGCAATAGGGTTCAGCATGATAGCTTAGTGGTTAGCACGGTTTTGTTAATGAAGTGCAGTGAAATATGTTATGTTACATAATGAAGAGAAATAGATAGAGGTCCATTGACAGAAATAATATTTCCGTGTAGAAAATGTTACTCATCTCAAAATGTTATAAATATTTAATTGTAAGATTACAGCAGATCTGTTACCATACTACATACACTTTGAAGAACCTCATTACTTCTAAGACCCATAAATTTGCTTTATTCTTTTGTACATTTTTATGCTATTAGGCCTCTTGCACACTATTTGCGGTGCTGCGGAGGAAATTGCGGCTGTCAGTGCGGATTCTATTGCGGATGCTATTGCAGTCTATTGCGGACGCTATTGCAGATTGCATTGCCATTCATTCCAATTGGGATGCGGCAGTGCGGCGTCCGCACTGAAAATGGACATGCTGCGGACGGAATTCCGCGCCGCAGCATGTCACAATGCCGGCCGCAATGGCACACTGTGCCATTGGGCCAGCATTGCCTGGTCTCATTGCAGAGTCCGCAATGCACAGCCGCATACGGACTCCGCAATGCCGCGCCCCAGTGTGGAGCCGCCCTTAGATAGATCTGATAGCACTTCTGCCTTATAACATATTGCACAATAAACAGGGGCCACATATTAAAGGGAATCTGTCAGCAGGTTTTTGCTATGTAATCTGAAGACAGCAGGAAATAGAAGTTGACACACAGAGTTCAGTAATGTAATTTATTACCCTGCAGTATGTTGTTTACCTCTAGCGAAGGTTTAATCACTGGGGATTAACATTGCTGGATTACATCAAACCACACCCCTCCCCCTCTGATTAGCACGTCTCTGTCTATAAACTTTGTCCATAGAGAGCCTAGTGTGGGCGAATTTAAGCCCCCATTACACATAGCGAGATCGCTGCTACATCACAGGTTTTTTTGACGCAACAGCGACCTCGCCAGTGATCTCGCCATGTTTGACACATAGCAGCGACCAGGCCCCCGCGGTGAGATTGCCGATCGTGTCTGAATGTCCTAGACCATTTTCTGATCGTCTGTTTCCCGCTGGGCAGCATGTTTCGGTGTGTTTGACGCCTTAACAATGACCTCGTTAACGACTCAGAACTCAGCCATGTAGGTCTGAGTCGTCAGACTATAGCTGCTGTGTGACAGGGTTCCAACGACCGCCGAGGTTGTTATATGGGTCGCCGTATTGTTGCTGCATCGTTGAGTAGATCTGACTGTTTGATATCTCACCAGTGACCATGTAGAGATGCTCCAGCGATCCCTACCAGGTCGTATCATTGTCGGGATCGCTGGAACATCACCAAGTGTAACGGCACCCTAACTTTCTCAGCTCTGCTGCATTGTATCATAATTGGTGCACCCGGTAATCTAAGTGATATATCATAGGGTTCAGAGTCTCTGTCACGGTGTAGTGAGAATGCTGATGAGGGAATGGCAGATATGGGCAGGGTGACCAGGGAAGACTATTCTGACCCTAGTCTAGAAACCCTGAATGGCCCTAATCCCAAAGGTATCTCTGATGGTGAGAAGGTTCGGGCCTCCAGCCTCTCCCTAACCTCCTCCACCAGCCCTGTGCTATTTCCCTTCCCCTCCCTCCACAGAACTGGGATACAGCAACTCCAAAGGAAAAGACTTCAGCAACACAAACACACAGGTCAGCACAGTACGGTTTCCAGACATAGAGTGAAACTCTATCAGCAGCACCACCTGGTGGAAGGAGTAGCTACTTAAAGGCTAGGGGGAAAGGAGTTCAGGTGAGTCACATATTTACCCCTCAACCAGCAGTTGCACCTCATAGTGAATGCAGTTCTGGAGCACAACACAGCAGCAACCAGCAATGTCAGCGCCATCTCAGCGCGTGACTGTCTCTTTGCCTACATCATGCTTTTCTAAGATGAGCTAGCAAAAACCTTATAATACAAAAAGAAAAAGGAAAGCGCTCCCATAGGTTGAACCCACATGCACATTGAGGGGGAAGGGACGGTTGTGACAGATGGGGCTCTCACCTTTTTGGGTTGTGCCGCCTCCGCACAACCCCAGTGTCCGGGGAAGCCGTCCATGTGCCAGCCGCCTGTTAGTCACGTGGTGTCTGCGGTCACGTAAACGATATCCACCAATCACAGGTGTCGACGTTCCCACAGGTCCTGTGCTCCACAGGTAGTGAAGGAATTTCAGCAATGTGCCCCGCAGCTTCTGAATAACTCACACAGAGGCGAGATCCAACAGTTCAATTAAAGGTTATTCTATAGCGAGCGCAGGGGCACAAATGAGGCAGGTAGTTATGGATCAAGAATCCTCTTTATTCACCACAACATGTTTCCACGAAGGCTTATCGTCTTCCTCAGGTGGATTTATGATAGTATATCCCTGGACAACTTACATACTCCATCCCACCAATCAACAAACATCAATCAGTGAGGTCATCATATTAACCATATCCTCCCTGTGGAACTAGTATTCAATAGTATGCAGACATAAAATTAATAAAAACAAGATTCATAAATTACAAATGTATTTACAATATACAGCAATAATCAATGAAAAATAATTCCCTCAAAATTCTATTTTCATACACATATAAGAAATACACATAGAAATAAGAAATATGTTTTATATGTGTATGAAAATATAATTTTGAAGGAATCATTTTTTATTGATTATTGATGTATATTGTAAATTAATTTGTAATTTATGAATCTTGTTTTTATTAATTTTATGTCTGTATAGTATTAAATACTAGTTCCACAGGGAGGATATGGTTAATATGATGACCTCACTGATTGATGATTGTTGATTGGTGGGATGTAGTATTTAAGTTGTCCAGGGACATAGTATTATAAATCCACCTGAGGAAGACAATAAACCTTTGTGGAAACAATTAACAATGTTAATTAGAAGTATTTTTTTCTACCCCTATTTAAAACTTTTCAACAGTCCCGGACCTTTGGACTTCAGTCGACATCCTTCTGGAGTTCATTTGCTAATAACTATGGTTGCTATTTCTTTTCTTCAATAATATCTGTGGGGAAGAAAATTTTACCTGAAAGCTAACCGATGTCGCTGCAACATCACAGGTTTTTTGACGCTGCAGCAACCTCGCCAGCGACGTCGCTGCATGTGACAAGCCGCAACGACCAGCGATCAGATGGCTGATTGTTGAAGAATGGCCAGGATCATTTTTCAATCGTTGGTCATCAGCATGTGTGAAAGGGGCAACGACCAGCGACACCCAGTTTGCGCCTGACAGCCTGACCGATTCGAGCGACAGTCGGGTGTCAGCGTATTACTGGGTGATTGCTGGTGAGATCTGTCTGTCTGACATCTCACCAGCGATCATATAGCGATGTTCCAGCGATCCCAATCATTGGTCGGGTCGCTGGAATATCGCTATGTGTAACCCCAGCCTAAGGAGAAGGCATGCTGCAGGTTAAAATCAAAACAAAAAAAAACAGGTCTTGCCTTAATGTGGCCATTTAACTTATACCTGTTGTTTTTGGAAAGCCCGCTTAAAACACATGGCCAACCGTTCTTTTCTCTGCCATCAGGGAAAATGAGAACACTTCCATACAAAATAAATAGAGGGTAAAAATAGGCTAAAATAGGCAAATTGGAATATTTATATACAGTGGGTGAAATGAGTATTGAACACGTTGCCTATTTTGTAAGTAAATATAGTTCTAAAGTGCTGTATACAATTACCAAAAAAAATCGGACACCACTCCATGTTGCAATTCATGCCTTTCTTTATTGGCCCATAAGAACTGAACGTTTCGGTTCCTCAGGAACCTTCTTCCAGCAGTGTCACTGCTGGAAGAAGGTTCCTGAGGAACCGAAACGTTCAATTCTTAGGGCCAATAAAGAAAAGCATGAATTGCAACATGGAGTGGTGTCCGATTTTTTGGTAATTGTATACAGCTGAACACTGCTGGACGCTGCACGCGAGGTGAATTGTTCCTAGTGCTGCTTTCAATTTTTTTAATTGTAGTTCTAAAGTGCTATTTACATTAATTTCTCACCAGATGTCAGTAACAAGGCATCCAATCCATACAGGCAAAAAACAAAGTATAGATGTCCATAAATGTAGTGATGTGTAATAATAAGAAATAACACAAGGAAAAAAGTACTGAAAACACTTATTGAAATGTATTTAATAATTTGTGCAAAAGCCTTTGTGATGACAGCTTCAAAACGTCTCTTGTATGGAGAACATAGTCATATGCATTGCCCAGGTGTGATTTTGGTCTATTTTTCCACACAAACTCTTCAAATCATGAAGGCTCCAGGGACTCCTTCTATGAACTCTAAGATTTAGTTAGTTCCATAAATTCTCTATTGAATTTAGGATAGATGATTGGCTGGACCAGTCCAGCAGCTTTATTTTCATTTTCTGAAACCAATTGAGAGCTTCCTTGGCTGTTTGTATGAGATCATTGTCTTGCTGAAATGTCCACCCTCATTTCATCTTCATCATTTTGGTAGATGTCAGCAGATTATTATCAAGAATGTCTTGGTACATTTGACCATTCATCCTTCCTTAAATTATGTTGAATAACAGCCCCATCCCATGATGTTTCCATCTCCAAACTTCACTCTTGGTATGGTGTGTTTGTGGTATGGTGACCTCCAAACATGCTTGTATCCAAAGAGTTCAATTTTGATCTCATCTGACCAAACTATATTTTCCAATATTCTCTGGTCTAAATATTGTTGAGCAAAATTTAGACGTGCTTGAACTTGATTTTTGTTCAGCAATGGAGTCTTGCATGATGAGCGACCATACAGGCCATGGAGGTTGTGTGCATTATTTATTGTTCCCTTTGAAACAATTGTACCTGCTGATTTCAGGTGTTTCGGTAGCTCTTCACAGGTGGTTCTTGACGCTTGGACAACTCCATTGATAATTTGTTTCACTCCTCTGTCTCAAATCTTGTGGGTTGCATCTGATTGTGGCTGGTTTATGATGAAATTGTGTTTTTTTTCCCACTTCCGGATTATGGCCCCAACAGTGGCCACTAAATTATGGACATCTGTTGTTTGATTGCTTTGCCTGTGTGGATTGAATGGGTTCTTACCAACATCTGGTGAAAAAATCATGTCAATAGCACCTTTAGAACTGTATTCCTTTAGAAAATGGATGATGTGTTTAATACTTATTTTGCCTGCTGTATTGTGTACTAAATTAGCAACCGTGCTGCTCTTTTTCTGTATAATGTTCTTAGAAATGGCCATTTTTGTACAGCATCTGTTTTCTTCATTAAAATTCAAGGTGTTCTCCAAAAATTGCCCTCCTGGCATGTATTTTCAATAAAACAAATGTATTCCTTGAACTTGTTCTATGCCTTTCCAGTTTTCCCGCTCACTGTGCCCCATAGCACCTTGACACAACTCATTACCAGGAAAGTGGTAATGCCCCCTTGTCAATTTATTCATATATTTCAAGGAGGTATAATTATAGAACAACAAAGCGTTGTCAGAAAACCTGTTTCATAGTTAATAGTTTTACAAGAAAACAAGTATGTATTAAAATAGACATGTCAGGGAACTTGTGGTGTCCATTGTTTTTCATAAATGGCATATTTCTGGGTTTTAATGATTAATGGACTCAGTGGGAATAGTAAATCCTTTGAACCATGGTTTTTAGCACCTGCAAAAAAAAGGAAGTCAGTTCGTCCTTGTAGCAGGCAATTAATAGGATCCACATCTGGTGCACAAAGCTGCCCTGGTGCGAGGAAGAACTTCAACACAGAAGAGCGAAATCTCCAGCGTCCGGAAGAAGAGAAGCAGATAAGTCAAAATTTCAAGTTTATTCCGACATATTAAATAGTGACAAGTGTAGCACGTGGAATCAACAGAGATAGGGAATTTATAATCCTACGACATAGGATTAGAATATCCCATGCACCTGTTGGTGCTGCACTGTCATTTTTTAATATGTTGCAATAAACTTGATGTTTTTACTTACCTGCTTCCCTTCTTCCGGACAGTGGAAATTTTTTTTGTGATGTTTTTAGCAGCCCCTTCATAATATTTTAATTTGCTTTTCCAAAATTTTGACTGCTTTTCATCAGTGTATACCGTAATAAAATTTTCATCCATTTTTGGTTTGAGTCTGTTTTTACCATGTGTGATATCCATTTTTTTTCTTGAATGCTACTGCTCTGTCTAGTAAACATACAGCCATCACATCATCCTTATAGTGCTGATCTTCTATTTTCTTAGCAATCTGTATATTTAATGAAGGTCAATTACGACTGAAACATAATATATTTTATATATACAAAAACTGAAATAAGTACTGATTTGCTTCAAGTCTTTGTTATATTTAATAAAGGAGAAAGCCCCTTGTTGAGTCCATCAGGAGAGCCTTTCTACCTGTATGGATTTAAAGGGAACCAACCACCCCAAATGACCCCCCCGGACTGTTAATATATGTCCCTACACCCAGCACACACATTTGGGGCAATCGTCTTTGCTAAAAAAACAGTTTAGTAGAAGTCTAAGATATAGCTTTATGAAGTTTAAAAAATGTTGCCGACTGGGTGTTACCTAGCTTGTCCTCCTGCAGTGTTCATGTGCCTGTCAGCCTCCTCTCCCCCCCCCCTTCACTAAAGCCCTGCCCTTTCAGCCTCTCAGGTTTCAGCCTTTCAGGTTTGCCTTCTGTTATCATAAACAATGAGACTCTGTGCAGCAGCCTGTGAAGAGGCTGAAAGGGCAGGGCTTTACTGAAGGGAGGGGGGGAGAGGAGGCTGACAGGCACATGAACACTGCAGGAGGACAAGCTAGGTAACACCCAGTCGGCAACATTTTTTAAACTTCATAAAGCTATATCTTAGCTTCTACTAAACAGTTTTTTTTAGCAAAAACGATTGCCCCAAATGTGTGTGCTGGGTATAGGGACACATATTAACAGTCTGGGGGGGGTCATTTGGGGTGGTTGGTTCCCTTTAATACTCATTAGAAAGTAAAAATGAGATGAGGCACAGGTAACATCTGAAGGGTGTCCATTTTTTGGTGGAACTATTGAAATGAATGGTTAAGATTGTTAGGCAAACCAGGTCAAAGAAGGACATGCATTTGTTTTTCTTTGCAATAAATTGCATTGGCTATAATGGGAATGTGTGCTATCCATGAAAAACACACTTTGAACATGTATGTCTGAATGAGACCTCATACTGAATATCTTGTTTCTTTATAGAAATGAAGCACTGGAAATGCACGCTGTGAGACAGTGCGGGGGATCATATGCGAGGGGCGCTATGTCTCCCCCAGAATGCGCACTATCACATATTGAACCTGGTATAGGGTGTAGGAAAGAGGGACGGTCCACTCCCTCCGCTCCGGGTCTTGCGGGTTTCCCCGGAAGGAGACAAGGGGTTAAAAGCCTGGTTAGGAGACAGGGCGGTGTTCCCTGTGGACAGTTTTGGCCTGAAGCTGAAGCAGCAGCATCTATCAATTGGACAGGTCAAGAGCTCCAGGGGCTGTGTGCGGTAATAACATGGCCTAGCCCGGGAGGGTTGGGAGCTCAGTGCAACCTCAGCCGGAGAGCTCATAACTGGAAGGGACCGGGTTACTATCTGTGAACTGTATCCATTGTACCCAGCTGTGACCCGGATTCCGGCATCTTGTGCCACCGCTGTATTTTCAGCAATAAATCTGGGTACTGTATGAACTACTACCAGGCTCAACGTTTTTCCTGTCTTGCGATCCCGGCGCTGCCCCACAACGCATTAGTTAATACTTCAGGTTGAAGGTGTAGGTGGCGCTCACTCTGGATGTATCTTAAAAACATTGAGTAATTCCATCAACATTGA
This sequence comes from Allobates femoralis, assembly GCA_033576535.1. Lineage (NCBI taxonomy): Eukaryota > Metazoa > Chordata > Amphibia > Anura > Aromobatidae > Allobates > Allobates femoralis. The sequence continues at coordinate 357,705,232 of JARQOC010000001.1, forward strand.
AAGCAGTTGGTGAGCACACACACCACTTACCACTTTCTATGCTGATGGAATGACACCAAATTTTGAAGACACATCCAAGGTAAATGCATATTTTTTCTACCTAATGAATTGCTTGCATGGGTCATCTATTAGAAGTGAAGCATCAGCCTGAAGCATGAGTCCGGATATCCTTCTGTATGCCTGGGAACTTGTTCTCCAGTAGATACATAAAACCCTAGTGCCAGATCAGATATTCTTCTATGAAAAACACTTCTTAGGCTGGATTGGTCATTAAAATGAATGGAAACCCTCAGAAATATTACTTTAAAACTATGTAATAAGATATTTTTACATATCAATGTAGATTTTTATTAGCGCAGCCTTAGACACACCTCCAAGGAATTGGTGAGGTACTTATAGATATAGGCAACCTGTAAGATGTACTAGCACCTCCTTTTGACCCCTGCACCTCAATAGCTGCCTATATACTGGTATGTCTATATCATTTATCATAAGCATGGCTTATTGATGCTGATGGAACACAAATTTCAATGTTTACCTGGGTGTTCGATTCTGACAGCCTCTTGTTCTTGTTACAGAGAATGTTAGTCAGTGAATATCAATGTGAATAGAAAATATGTGGTTAAAGGCAGCTTGTTAAACACATTCTCTATCCTTTAAAGCCAACATCACAAGACTCTCCATTTATGTAGAACACAGACTTATTTCTTGTACAATCATTGCCTCTGATTGCAATTTGTAGCATGTGATTTCCCCTAGGGAGTCCGTCTCTCACTCTAACAACTGAGGTACAGCTCATTACATTCTAGCAGACTACTGTTTCTCAAAAAGCATTTTAATATTTAGGAGCCAAAAATGCACTTATTGTTTTTTGCGTCTTGACTTTTTATTTTGGAGATAGGCTTTTATAATTGAAAAACCCTCGGAGATAAGAAATGCAGTATGTCGCCCCCAAGACTCAAATTGAACTATTTTAACATTCATATCAGAGCCTTAACTCCTATTATAATCATATTTATGCTGTAGATTTTACTAATTTAAATTTATATAAAACAGTTTTATTAGATATGCAAAGATATGTAAATGAGGGGGCTTTAGTGCACGTTTGGTATGAAACAGCACACTGTTCTGCCTCCTCAATTACCATCCTCCACTCTTCCTCCTTTGATGATTAAGCGCTGCGTGATCCACCTTATTGCCACTCATCTATAAGGAATTACTATACTAAACTAGTTAATACAGCTTTATAATTAATTATGTCTTTTCCAGGCATCTTATAGAAAGGTGTGACCAGACAACATCTATGAATTGCCCTTATTTCTGCAGATAATTTCAAATTGTGCACAGAGTGCTGAAAAGTCACTGATGCTGATCATAAGCTTTGGAGAGGCTGCAGATTGCTTAGTGCAGAAGCTTGCATTTCACAGGTAGTGTGCTCAGTACAGCCCATTACAGGCATCGCCCCAGAGAACTAGCTGGCAGTAGTCCAATGTCATTTACAATAATCTTGCATAGCTAGTGAATAAAGTAGAACTCACAGGATTTTGCAGTTCATACAATACACTTTTGAATTATATCTAAGCAGTGATATAACCTGAAAGTTTAGGATTCAAAAATAAAGTTCCATGGCTTCCAGTACCACCTGTACGCTGACGACACTCAGATCTACCTCTCTGGCCCAGATGTCAACTCTCTTCTGACCAGAATCCCGGAGTGTCTTTCAGCCATATCCTCCTTCTCCTCTTGCTTCCTACAACTCAACATAGACAAAACGGAACTCATCATCTTTTTTCCATCCCATCTTTCATCTTCACCACCTGATCTATCTACTATGGTAAATGGCATCATGCTCTCTCCCAAACCTCAAATTCTGACTCTGCCCTGTCCATCAAACCACACATCCAAACTCTTGCCACCTCCTGTCGCCTCCAGCTCAAGAATATTTCCATCCTTTTTTCAGCCCTCAGTCTACCAAAATTCTTGTACATGCCCTCATCATCTCCCGTCTTGACTACTGCAACATCCTAATCTGTGACCTCCCTGCTAACACTCTTGCACCTCTCCAGCCTCAACTCTGCTGCCCGACTAATCTACCTCTCTCCTCACTACTCCCTGTTTCTCCTCTCTGCAAATCCCTCCACTGGCTCACAATTCATCCAGTTCAAGCTATTAACACTGACCTACAAAGCCATCCATAACCTGTCTCCTTCCTATATCTCTGAACTAATCTCCCACTTTCTTCCCTCATGTAATCTTTGATCCTCCCAAGAAGTCTTCCTCTCTTCCACACTTATCCGTTCCTCACACAACCGCCTCCAAAATTTCTCCAAAATATCCCCCATCCTCTGGAATTCTGCGCCCCAACACGTCTGATTATCCACCACGCTCAGATCCTTCAGACACAGCTTGAAAACTCATCTCTTCAGGAAAGCTTACAGCCTGCAGTGACCGAGCTGCCGCCCCACCGCCACCGGAGCTGCTGTACCCTTAGAATGTAAGCCTGCAAGGGCAGGGTCATCTCCCCTCTGGACCAGTCCGCCATTGTTAATTTGTTTACTGTAAACTATATCTATAATTTTGTATGTAACCCCTCTCATGTACAGCATCATGGAATTAATGGTACTATTTAAATAAATAACAATAAAAATTCACCACAGTGGCACCGGGCATTGAGACATGTGAGAATTCAGCTTGAATAATTGTCCCATTAGGCTGAAGGCACACTGGCGCAAGACTATCAGGCAGGGCATACTGGTGTGAGTCCCACACATTGAACTCGCATTGCGAGTTGAAAGCGAGTGCAGTCGCAGCATGCTGCAACTGCACGCGACTTTCACGTGCGTGAGGCCAATAGAAGTCTATGGGTGCGAGAAAATCTCACACCTATACACCACACGGTGCGATACTCGCACTCGTGTTTTGAATTTCCTGCTTGCTGATACAGTAACTAATCTTTTACTGCTGTAACAGCAGCGGTACAACATGTTTAGCTAATATAGTGATGATTTTTTTTTTATTTTTAATTGGGCCTAAGCACCAACAGGCAGACAGCCAGCACCCACCCGCCCGCCACGTCCGGCACCATTCACTGATTTTTCAGCCTCCGCTGATGTCACGACTACCAAGCGGCAGCTTCTCTCCCCAGTAGACAGGAGCATAGCCGACGCCACACCGGTCGACACCCGACCTCCCCAATCAGGTAGCGGGGAGGCATCTGTCAACCAGCATGACGCAGGCCACGCACCCACTTCCACAGAGCGGAAAAGAAACCCCCGCTTTTCTGCTCTCCTCTGCTTAAACCCGCCATGCTGTCCCAGGCAGGAGCGCTCTGTGACCGCTCTGTGTCAGGGACCAATGGGGGGGACTGGTGCCGGGCACATCAAGCAGGCAGGCGGCAGCCACCCGCCTGCCAGAGCCCGGTATTTTTTTTTTTGGTAAATATGTTTTTATTAATCAAAGGAATAAATTTTTACATAACAATCAGTGAGAAGCACTTACATCAATTTCAATTACACAGTGGTATTTATGCAGTCTAACTCATGTTCCATGTAATTAAAGTACACTGTGTGATTTGTCTTTGAAACTAGACAAATAAAGGTTGAAAAATAATAAAATAAATAAGAACTTGAGAAAATATTTACAGGTATCCTCCACAAAGCGAGGAATGCTGCCAGCGATGTGTTTAACCTCTTGTATCATAATAAACCTTCAATAGGTCTTTCCTGACCTTCAGTCAAACCATTAACCTATAGCCACCCAAGGGGAGGAGAAAGGGGGGTGTAGAAAAGGGGAAAGAAATAAAAGAGAGAATAGTGTACATACAGAGCTCAGTGACGTAGCAATGAGAACCAATGAGTGGCAATTGTAGCGGTTGGCAGGAACATTTGAGAAGGTATAACCAATCTCTATTCAAGAGAATAACTCATTAGGGGACCTTTACAAATGGCAACATTTCTAGGAATTTCACTGGCTACTTACTGGTTGCAGTGAAATCATGGACACATTGTTCTATCTTGTTGCTGTGTACAAATGGAACAATGTCTCCATTATTTCACTGCAACCAGTAAGTTGCCCGTGAAATTCCTAGAAAGTTGCCGCGTGTAAAGGTACCTTTATAGTTATTGGCGTCTTTAATTAAGATCCATTCAGACCAAGTGACAGTAAAGGACGGCAGAGTCTGAAAAAATCCAGCTGATATCTCCTCAGATCTATATAAGGATTCAATTTCAGAGAACCATTCGAGAATGGTAGGCGGATTCCGGTCCTTCCAGTGGCGAGGAATCACTGCTCTGGCCGCAGAGAGGCAGAATCTCAAAATGTCTCTCTTTTGGGCCCTCACCGAACCAGGTAACACAGAGAGCAAGGCCATTTCAGGAGTTCCCACTACGTGTTTACCTGTAACCAGCCTGTAGTTACAGAATACTTTCTCCCAAAACTCTCTGATCAGGGAACAGTCCCACCAAACATGCAAAATCGTACCCTCTTCAGACACACAACTCCGGCAAAGCTTGGAAGCCGTTAGTGAGAATTTATGCAACCTGTTTGGGGTGATATACCATCTATATTGCAGTTTATAGCACTTTTCCTGTCATCGCCTAAGCCGGGCAACTTATGCGCCATAAGAAAGCACCTCTCCCAGTCTTCACTGGAGATGGGCCTCCTCAGTTCCTTCTCTTAGTTAATCTGGTAGTTATGTTTGTTGTTGTTGTCTCTTGCTGATAAGATTTGATAAATAGCTGAAATTCCTCGGGATGGCAGAGCCTCACATGAAAAAAGAGTCTCCATGGGTGAAAGTCGAAGCTCAGGGCCCCCTGACAGTTTTACAGACTTTAGGAAAGATCGTAACTGTAAATACTCCCACCAGATTAATTTTGTGCTGAAGGCATTATTTTGCAATACATTAGAAGAAAAAGGTTTGGTACCGTGTTAGCCAGTTGAGTTTGTAATACATTAAATGTGGGAAGCTAACCTTGTTGTAGGATATGTCTGATGCAGGTATCGTCCCTGAAATTCCAACCCAAAAAGTGCTGCCTTTTAAAGCCGGGAGAAAGCCGGATTTTGAAATATAGGAGTCAAAGAGCTCACTATCTGAGGATCTGGAATCCTGCCTAACGAGGCTTGCCATGCCTTTAGAGTTTCTAACGTAAGGAACGCAATGTTCCCATGGCCTTTGATGGTATGTCTGGGTGTCCATTGTAGGTATCGAAGGGGTATGTCAATCCCCTCTTGTTCAATCTGGACCCATTTCTTGGAGGCTTCTTTATATTTCCAGTCCAGAAGTCTAACTAAGATGGCTGCCTGAAAGTATTTGTGAAGATTTGGAAGACCCACTCCCCCGCAGTGACGAGGCGCTGACAGGGTGATATAACCCACCCTCAGTTTTTTCCCTTTTCATATGAAACAAGAAAGCAGAGAGCGGACTTTGGTGAAAAAGGATCTGTGTAGCCAGATGGGAACTGATTGAAATATATACAGAAACCTTGGCAGGATGTCCATCTTAATGACGTGAATCCTACCCAGCCAAGAGAGTTTTAGAGGCCTATAGGAATCCAGAAGGGACACTACTTTGTCTAGGATGGCTTGATGGTTCAGGGGGAAAAGTTCATGTAAATCATCGGGGAGGTTCACACCCAAATAGGAGATCTGTCCCTCCTTCCACCGAAAAGGAAAGTCTTTCGTTAGGGAGGCTACTACCAGTGGGGGCAGAGAAATGTTCAGTGCCTCCATTTTCGAGTAATTGACCTTAAAATTACTCAATGCCCCAAAAATGTCAAACTCCTGTAGTAAAACTGGGAAGGAAATCAGAGGTTGGGAGACATATAGGAGCACGTTGTCCGTACACAGGGACGTCTTTTGGGTGGAATTACCCACTTGCAACCCCTTGATATCGTCATTGTCCCTAATGGCTTTAGCCAAGTGTTCGATTACGATGACGTATAACAAAGGGGATAACGGACACCCCTGTCTAGTCCCATTTTGGATATAGAAATGGTCAGACAAGCACCCGTTAATTCTAACCCTAGCTGAGGGTCTCGAATACAGGGACATGACTCCTCTCAAAAATTTTTGTCGCAGCCCAATGTGCTCCAAAGCCCCCTGTAAGAATCCCCAGTGGACTCTGTCAAAGGCCTTTTCTGCATCAACCGACATAAGACAAAGAGGGGACTTCCACATCCTAGCCCTGTCAATAATTAGAAGGGATCTAATGATGTTGTCCCGCGCCTCTCGCCCCTTGACAAAGCCCACCTGGTCCAGGTTAATAATTGAGGGCAGTATTGGATAGTCTGTCTGCCAAAATTTTTGCACAGAGCTTAACGTCCACATTTATTAATGAAATCGGTCTATAGTTTGCCACCACCAAAGGGTCCTTATTGGGTTTCGGGATCACACATATATGTGCCTCCAGAGCCTGGGGAGTGAAACAATCTCCTTCCATAATTGCATTGAACGTCAGAAGCATTTGGGGCAGCAGACTGTCCAATAAAATTTTGTAAAAGATGGGCAAGAAACCGTCTGGACCTGAGCATTTAGATGCAGGGGTGGCCCTGATCAGTTCTGAGAATTCCACTGCGGTTATGTCTTTCTCCAAATTTATTAAATCGGTTTCTGACAATGATGGGATCTTAACCTTTTTTATGTGATTTCTAATTTTAGCTCTCAGCGTGGAAGGGTCCATGTCCAAGAATTTCCCCTTTAAGTTATACAGGTCTTTATAGAATTTTTTAAAAACTCCAGAAATCTCCTCATTGTTGTGAACCACTTTTCCGGCCCCTGTCTTAATTGAAAAAATGAAAGTGTGATCCGTTCTTGGGTGTCTCGCCAGTCTCGCCAAAGGACGACCGCAAACATTGGCCTTTTTGTAGAAGAATCCCGCTGTCCGCTCTCTGTCTCTTAGAAATTGTTTATTTAATATGCTCTTTAGTTCAAGCCATTTGGTGGTAAGCTCTATCAACAGTTCATGAGAGTTTGTTGTTTTATGTCTAGTCTCCAAGATTTTAATTTGTGTTAGTAAATCATTCATTTTTTTCATTCTGAGCTCTTTTCAATCTGGCACCGTGTTTGATTAAGGTGCCTCTCATTATGCACTTTAGTGCCTCCCATTTAATAGCTTGGGACGTGCTATCTGCTTCATGCATCTGAACAAAGGTGGCTATATCTGATTTTAAATCCTCCAGACAGGTTGCATAGTGATGATTTTTGTGAAATACTGATTTCCGGGGTTATTGTAGCTATTAACCCCATGGCATGTATGCGCAGAGAGTGCTGATGCGGCTCAAATCCCAGTGTTGAAGGGGTTAATAAGATGCTGGTGTGGTGACACCATGTGTGTAGAGAGTGTCCTCACTCTCTGCACACATGGTGTCATTACACCGTGTGTGTGCAGGGGTTAAATAATCTGTAATTAGTGTTTACGTAATTGTCGGCTTTTATTTCTCACTGTAAAAGACGAAGCTATATTACTGGATATGGGGAGCTGTCCCCCCTGTGTGGTGCTGATGCCCTGTCTTGACTTCAGCACCTGGAGTGTTCAGCACCACAAAGCGGGGACACCTCCGCAATTCCATTCACAGAGGGCTGGCTTTTACAGTGAGAAATAAAAGCCAACAATTAATTAAACATTAATTACTGATGATTTAACCCCTGCAAACACATGGTGTAATGACACCATGTGTGCAGAGAGTGAGGACACTCTCTACACACATGGTGTCACCACACCAGCATCTTATTACCCCTTTCACCGGGATTTGAGCCGCATTAGCACTCTCTGTGCAAACATGCCGCGCAGAGGATGCTGATAGGGTTAATAGCTACAATAACCCCGGAAATCAGTATTTCACAAAAATCATCACTATATTAGCTAAACATCTTGTACCACTGCTGTGACAGCGGTACAAGATGATTAGTTACTGTATCGGCAAGCGGGAAATTTAAACTCTGTGGCTTTGACAGCCGCGGAGCTTAAATTCCCCGACAAATGCTGCCCGTGGACCTTCAGGACCGTGGACAGCATCACAATCACGCACCACACACGCACTCACACCTCGCAATTGCAGCACACTAATATACATACAGCCAGCCACACTCACCATACGCACCACACACAAGCAAAAACATGCATCACACTCTCATCACTGTCGTGCATCAAACATGCTCTGTGTTTGATGCACGACAGTGTGCCTTCAGCCTTAGGGTTATGTTCCCGTGATGAGTTTTTGATGCTGCATATGTTTGCTATGCAAAAAATGCAGCGCCTTAAGGTACCGTTACACATGGCAACATCGCCGGCAGCATCGTCGGCAACTGAGGGGTGTGGCGAAGTTGAAGCAACATCGCTAGTGCGTTACTACATGTGACAGGGCAATTCAATGGCAATACGTTTCTTGAGCGGAGTTGCCAGGTTGCAGAACATGTTCTGAAACCTGGCAATGTTGCTCAGGTGATCTGCTAGTATCGCTCTGTGTGACACCGCAATAGCGATGTTGAAAACATCTTCCCCTATCACTACAATGTTAAGGATCCCTCGCTTTGTTGCTCATACCCAGCGAACGGACGTGCTTTCAACATCCTAGTTGTGTTGCCTACGATATCTCCATGTGTGGCATTTACAAGGCGATCTTGGAAAAGTGCCAAAAACGTGCTCGCTCCCGTGAAGTTGACAGCACCATTTCAGCAATGTTGCCGCGTGTCACGGTATCTTTACAGTTCCAGCACAGTGGAAGGAATTTATAAAAATCTCATGTCGACTGTGCTTTTTATTTTTTCAACTCACCGTAAATTGACCTATGGTGCATGTTTCAAATCCTCAATGTGTCATCTTCTTTTGTGAGTATGTTGAGTTTTGTGTGCAAATTTTCCCCATGGAATTATAATAGATGCAGAAGATACACAGTTAAAAACTGCATATACAATTGAAGCAAATTTCTAGTACAGAAATGCACTTAAGGTGCTTGAATCTGCTCATGACTGTATAAATAAAGTTTTGTCAAAGTTAAATATCAGGAAATATAAAAAACAGAACAGTTTTATATAAAAACCTAACATAGCAATAACAAGACAAATCATGCAGCATCAAAAACGCAGTAAAAATGCATGTAAAAAAAGCAGTCAAAAAATGCAATGAAAAAATGCAAGTAATTTAATTTACCTTATGGATGCAGAGAATGTACAACATGAAAAACTCACCAAATACTCATTGTGAAAACAGCCTAAGAATTAAATAAAAAAAAGAAATACCGTATATACTCGTGTATAAGCCGACCCGTGTATAAGCCGACCCCCCTACTTTTGCCCCCAAAACCTGGGAAAATCTATTGACTCGTGTATAAGCCGAGGGTGGACCCCAGCACAGGTATACAGCCCCAGCAGTGTGGTATACAGCAGCCTCCCCAGTGGTATATACAGGCCCCAGCAGTGTTACAGCAGCAGCCCCAGTGGTATATACAGCAGCAGCCCCAGTGGTAGTATACAGCAGCCCCAGAGGTATATACAGCAGCCCCAGTGGTAGTATACAGCAGCAGCCCCAGTGGTAGTATACACGCAGCCCCAGTAGTATATACAGCCCAGTGGTAGTATACAGCCCCAGTGGTAGTATACAGCAGCCCCAGTGGTATATTCAGCCCCAGTGGTAGTATACAGCAGCCCCAGTGGTAGTATACAGCAGCCCCAGTGGTAGTATACAGCCCCAGTGGTAGTATACAGCAGCCCCAGTGGTATATTCAGCCCCAGTGGTAGTATACAGCCCCAGTGGTAGTATACATACAGCCCCAGTAGTAGTATACAGCCCCAGTGGTAGTATACAGCCCCAGTGGTAGTATACAGCAGCCCCAGTGGTATATTCAGCCCCAGTGGTAGTATACAGCCCCAGTGGTAGTATATAGCCCCAGTGGTAGTATACATACAGCCCCAGTAGTAGTATACAGCCCCAGTGGTAGTATACAGCCCCAGTGGTAGTATACATACAGCCCCAGTAGTAGTATACAGCCCCAGTGGTAGTATACAGCAGCCCCAGTGGTATATTCAGCCCCAGTGGTAGTTTATAGCCCCAGTGGTAGTATACATACAGCCCCAGTAGTAGTATACAGCCCCAGTGGTAGTATACAGCCCCAGTGGTAGTATATAGCCCCAGTGGTAGTATATAGCCCCAGTGGTAGTATATAGCCCCAGTGGTAGTATACATACAGCCCCAGTAGTAGTATACAGCCCAGTATAGTATACAGCCCCAGTGGTAGTATACAGCCCCAGTGGTAGTATACAGCCCCAGTGGTAGTAATCATACAGCCCCAGTAATAGTATACAGCCCCAGTGGTATATATAGCCCCAGTGGTAGTATACATGGCCCCAGCAGGGCCCCCCTCATAATTTGGCGCCCCCACCTCCCTTTCTGGGCCCCCCCGCATGCAGCGCTGCGCATATACATTACCGGTCTAGCAGCTGTCACCCTCCGATGGCGGATCGCGGCTCCCGGCTCCGGGCTCCATCTTCCTCGCTGTCTTCCTGGTTTGTGACCGGGGATCATCGCGCATCGCGATGACGTCATCGCGACGCCGGCCGGTCACCTGACAAGCAGGAAGACAGCGAGGAAGATGGAGCCCGGAGCCGGGAGCCACGATCCGCCATCGGAGGGTGACAGCTGCTAGACCGGTAATGTATATGCGCAGCGCTGCATGCGGGGGGGCCCAGAAAGGGAGGTGGGGGCGCCAAACTTTGAGGGGGCCGTATTGACTCGCGTATAAGCCGAGGGGGGCACTTTTCAGCCCAATTTTTGGGCTGAAAAACTCGGCTTATACGCGAGTATATACGGTAGGTGAAAATTTTAGATAAGCACGTCATTAGCTTTATCCTTCATGTATTCACTGCTTAAATTGGAATATATGGTACTTTCCCTTATATTAGAATGTCACCAAAGCCATACACATGGAAAGCTCTGCTCCTGACTCAAGCATCTTAAGTGCTTATTGCAAGCTGACCTCATTCAAAAGTATGGATCAGATTTTCCATGGCAGAAATGTCTGAAACAAATCTGCCTGATGTAAAATTACATTAAAACTTATCACCTTGACTATGCTTGCTGTGCTGACTGTGAAGAATACAGATAAATAAAGAGCCATTGAGTTGTTACAATATCACAAACATAACTTGATTATCTGTGTTGAATGTAAAAATGGTATGCTTTCTTCTTGGTCAGCAACACAAATACACCAAGTATCCTTGTATTCTGTCCTTGTGGGACTGCAGACCTCCATGAGAAGCATTGGGTGGATAGGAATTGTCCTCCAAGATATGACTCCAAACCTTGAGATCCAAACATTCTATACAAGCCACTTTTTGGCAAAAAAAACCATTATATTCTCACCTGTGCACGTTAATCTGGTTCTTATGAAGCAATTCGTTAAAGCTTTGCCAACTGAAAAAGTCTGTTATAAGTACCGCAATTTGGCATTTACTAGCCTGCCATTTAAAAAAAATAAAGACCGATGTGTTTCATGGTCCACAGGTTTGGCAGCTCATCAAAGATGATCATTTCATAAGGACAATATAAGAGCTCCAAAAGAATGCTTGGTTATCATTCAAAGACCTTGTCTAGGACTTTAAATACACAATCAAACAATTACACAGAAATTGTCCAGAAAGTCTTGAAAAGCTACAAAATGCTTGGTTGTAACTTGAGCATCGAGCTGCATTTTGTGCATAGCCATCTTGCTAACTTCCACGAAAAACTTTGTTCAATAAGTGATGAGCAAGGTGAACAATTCCACCAAAAATTATGTGCTCACGGTCCGGAGGAGCTGCATGTTGGACGCAGCTACTTTCGACCTGAGGGAAGCCGCGGGTGGCTGCAGGGAGACCGCAGCCGCCCTGTACTCCCCATGTGTGGCGGGTGTGGGCGGCTTTTCCCTGCAGTCTCTCTGTGGCAGCCGCGTCCGACTCTGTAGCATGAAATGAACATGCTGCAGATGAGCGGACTGCCGGCAACCCGCACTGCAGCTCCAAAGACGCTGCGGGCATAGTGAGGATGGGATTTCTTGAAATACCATACACTATGCTTATACTGTACTATGCAGCATTTTGGACGCAGTGGCAAGAGGCTGCATCCAAAACGCAGCGTATACTGATCGTGACTATGCACCCTTAGGGTAGATGACTGACTATTGTTGGAGCATCAGGTGAGATTGTCCATAGATTGCACACTCCAGGAAAAATCTATAAGCATACATTTTTTCTTTAACTACTAATATTAATTAATAATGACCTTGTGGTTGGGATTGAGAGCAAAGTGTTGATAACACCAAACTATGAAGTATATTAAAAACTGACTTTGATAGTACAATATTACAAAATAATCTGGATAAGATATCTGAATGGGCATACCATTGGAAAATGAGATTTAAAGTTGATAAATGTATAGTTATGCACCTAGGATGGAGTAATCCTATTGCTGCATATACATTAAATGGAAGTAACCTAGGGACTACAGAACAGGTGAAGGATGTTAGCATTCTGATTACAAATAAACTGAGCAGCAGTATTCAATGTCAAGCAACAGCTGCAAAAGCAAGCAAGATTTTAGGGTGTATGAAAATAGAGATTGGAGCCAAACGTGTTGTTATCCCTCTATAAATCTCTTGTAAGGCCTCATCTAGAATATTGAATTCAGTTTTTGGCTCCAATCTTTTAAAAAGATATTTAGAAGTTAGAGTCAGTTTAAAAGTAGGCAACTAGGTTATTACAATGGATGGAATATATATATTTATATGTATACATGTGTGGTCAATACAAAGGACTGGAACATGACTTATTCCTTCTAAAGACAATACTAAGGTCTAGGGGAACTCGCTGCGGGTGGAAGACAGGTGATTACATCAGCTAAATAGGAAAGGATTCTTTACATTTACAGCAGTCACACTGTGGAATGCCCTACCACAAGAGATAGTAATGCAGACAATGCATTAAAAAGTGGGCAGGATGATTTCTTCAGTGCTCAGAATATTGTCAGTTATAAATGATTTAGTGCCAAGAATACATAATTGACGGAGGAAGGTTGAACTAAATGAACCTAGTTCGTTTTTCATCTTATGTAACTATGTACAGTAGCAATATGTCCTTTGTATGAAGCAAATAGTTTCAAATAAGCATTTCATTCAGGCTGGTTTTTTTTTGCATTATTTCCTATTATGTATGGTTTTGGAGACAAAAATGCTTAAAAAGTGGTTGTGATTGAGAAAAGTTGGTCACTTTTGGATTTTGTGCTGAAAAATTCGGCTTATACTCAAGTATATACGGTAATCCATAAGGAAATGGTGGAAGACACTGGAGGTAGGTTTTAATACATACAATATCTCATGTTGGAGTGGTGCAGATTGCAAAATCACAGGAATAATAGTGAGAAGAAATTCCTTTTCTAGACCAATTTCTATGTAACCTATTCAAAGTAAATCGTGTTCAGAATGATGTTTTCTGAATAACTTACAATTCTGCTCAATTCAATACTTTATCTTAAAGAATGTGCATAATCTCTTTAAAATTGATTCTGTGACTAGTTTGTATATGAAGCGATAGGTCTGCTACTATCATGCCACAGGCATAAGCTTCATCCTATTTTGTAATCCTATTATAAGACCAGTAGATAAAAGTACATCGCTATGGTAGAGCTCAGCTCTATCTGTTGGGAAATATACAGAAAAAGGCCTTGCTTTCACTTGCATATAAACACGCTGAGTGCAATGCAATAAAAAATCACATTGTACTCACCCCAATATTGTTGCAGTGTTGATCTGCAAGTTTTTCCCTCAGCTGTTATCAGGCTGAGCAAAAAATGTCAGCATGCAGTGTATGGCCGCATATATTTGATGAGACTCACCAATGCATGTCTGTGGGTGCAGGCAAAAAACGGACAGCACACTGACCATCCATATATCATCCATTTTATACGAATACATTACCATTTTGTAGCCTAAGAAGGTAATATTGTTGCGCCACTCTGTAATTGTCATCGGGAGCAGGTTATTTGAATGGGAACCTCACCTGTGCTTGTTGTGCTGTCTGCACAACAAGAATTAGTGCATTGATGTTTATCTCCCTGTGTCCTAATGAGCAGCTGTGGATGGTGAAGATTTTGCTGCGTCCTTAATCCCAGCACCTCACATGTGAGTCGTCACGTGGTGGGTCCGTGGGCGTGTTCAGGACGTCATCCAAGGTCCTATTGCCCGGAGCTGCTCCATACCTCACTCCGCATAGCGGAGGAACGAATGTATTTCAAAAGAGTAATAGGTATTTGTGTGAGCGCTGGGGAATCAACCGGCACCAAGGCTATTATGAATAGTTACCTCTCGGCTTTATTTGTACAATAAAAAGGCTGGGTCATTTAGGCCACAACGCGTTTCTACGCTCTCCAAGCGTCTTCCTCAAGTGGAATTCCACTTGAGGAAGACGCTTGGAGAGCGTAGAAACGCGTTGTGGCCTTAAGGACCCAGCCTTTTTATTGTACAAATAAAGCCGAGAGGTAACTATTCATAATAGCCTTGGTGCCGGTTGATTCCCCAGCGCTCACACAAATACCTATTACTCTTTTGAAATACATTTTGTAGCCTAGAACACTCTAAATGGTCCTGTAAATGATTTTGCAATAATAGTTCCTGAGAATAAAAATGCATTGCAGGTTGTACGGATGCTAGATGACAAACAAATTGCACACTCCAATAGTACTCACATGACATGTGGAATATCAAACATATTTCCCTTGCCCCACTTTTCTGGATTAAATCAGTGTAATTTTTTAAAGGGAACCTGGTGTAAGCCGACAAGCCGCGCATATGCAATGCGCATGGTGAGGTCAGATTACACCAAAAGGGTGTACACACGTCACAAGGACCAATTGTGACGCAAATAGCGTCACACCGGCTATTACGCCTTATTATTTCTGCAGGGCGAGGAGGACTAGGATTAGTTATCACACCCATCGGGGCATGATAATGAGCAGGTCAAGATGGCTTAGAGTCTCACAGGGATCGCCCTGTGTGACTTATTCAGTGTGAAGAAGTCCCTGACATATAAGTTTATAATAGTGTTTTTACAATGTTACTGAACGCTTTTTTTACACAAAAGGACCGCTGCTAATCATCTTTAAGGGTGCAGGGACAGGTATTAATAGAGTTGGGAGTCATTTGGAGGGGTCAGGTTCCCTTTAATATGCATGTGTGAGTGTGCCTTAAGTAGAAAATAGTGACAAAGATTCAATTGAGATTTATAGGTTATATAGCAATTAAGAGAATATCATATGATAAACTTTGTGTTTGGAATTTGTACTATATGAATTTCATCATTTACTTTTTGATGTCACACATTTTATAAGTTTATTTGTAGTCTAAACAAATAGATTATACAGGTACAGAGTACTTATTAAAATAGGCATTGTCTTTTTTCCCCATCATAAATTTATAGTAAACATGAAAATAAGACAATTTGCAATATAGTTGGAGAAATCTACCCAGTTTGTGGGTAATATCTGTATTCATTTAAGAGAGTAATGTATGCATTATCTGTATTCATTTAAAACCGTAATGCTGTTACAGGAGATGACAGTTGCTACTGATTAGATTCCATCATTGACCCTCATTGGCAAAAATAGAAAACTTGTGATGGTAGGAATCCATCCTAACCCCTTGGATGGAGCCATTGATCTGGAGAGCATTGGCTAGGGTTTTCATCCAGAATGTATAGGAGTGGAACAAAGAAATTGTTTTGTTAAAGAATGAGAGAAGGATCCTCATAATTTGAGCAGATTTAAGCAGAATGATGGCTCAATGATTTAGCATTTTTGTTCTTGCAACAGAAGTCTAGTTTTGAATCCATCCTGGAGCAACATCTGCATGGAGTCGGCATATCTGCACCAAGTTTGGGTGGATTTTCTCTGGGCACTCGCTTTTCTCCAAAATGGCAAAAACGTACTGATAGGTAATCTGTCCTCCAGTCAAATTGTTTTTCTTTAGGACTCCATACCCATTCAATTAGAATTGGCTGAACCTGTTGATTTCAGCCATATCAGCTGGCCATCTAATGTGTGTGGGACTTTCCTGAATCTCCCAGACAAAGCACACAAAGGATCAGGTATGTTAAATTATCCTGATTCTTTTGTTTCACTAGAGAGATAAATTACTGTCAAGGTTGTTTGACAACACCTATTCCACACTGTCCAATGAATATATATCAACAGAGGTGGAATTTTATGACATTTCTATGGTGGTATCACTGAGCTCCTTAAAATGAGCCATTCATTCACATTTGTTAGTAAAGGCAGAGGCTGGATTTTACACATATGTCGCAATGAACTTAATGAAAACCTTGAATTCATAGAATTATAGAAAGGTAGAGTTGGAAGGGACCTCTTGAGTCAACTGGTCCAACCCCCTGCTCAAAGCAGGATTCACTAAATCATCCCAGTCAGATGTCTGTCTAGTGTCTCTTTGAAGACTTCCGTTGAAGGAGAACTTACCATGTCTTGTGGCAGCCTGTTCCACTCATTGGTCACCTTAACTGGCAAATACTTTTTTCTAATATCTAAATGAGAATAAAGCTGTTCTCTCTACAGTTTGATAGCCCTTGAAAAATTTGCAGATAGCTATTAATTCTCCTCTCAGTCTTCTTATTGCAAGCTAAATATTCTTAAATTCTGTAACCGTTCCTCATAGGACATGGTTTGCAGACCGGTCACCATTCTGGCGCACTTCTCTGAACTTGCTCCAGTTTGTTGATGTATTTTTTAAAATGTGCTGCCCAAAACTGGACACAGTGTTCCAGATGAGGTCCTGACCAAAGAAGAGTAGAGGGCGATAACTACTTCATATGACCTAGACTGTATGCTTCTGTTAATAGATCCCAGATTTGCTGCATCACACTGTTGACTCATGTTCAGTCTGTGAGCCATTAGTTTACCCAAGTTTTTCACACATGCTGTTGGCTGTCCCTGTTCCTCCCATTCTGTTTATGGTCTTTTCATTTTTTTTACCCAGATGTAGGACTTTGCATTTCTCCTTGTTATAAACAATCCTGTTAGTTGCTGCCCACTGTTCTACTTTGTTTAGATCTTTTTGAATCCTCTCTCTCTCTCTCTGCTATTAGCTGTCCCTCCAAGTTTTGTGTCATCAACAAATTTAATCAGTCTACCTTTTCCCTCAATTCCTTCATAATAATCATTGATAAATGGGTTGAACAACACAGGGCCCAGGACTGAGCCTTGTGTACCCCATTTGAGACATGCTTCCAGCTGGATGTGCAGCCATTTATGATCACTCTTTGGGTCCAATCAGTAAGCCAGGTATAAGTCCATCTAACAGTTTGCCTTGTCCGTTTCACACTTGGATATTTTTTCAATTCAGTGATTAAGATGTGTGCGCCAACACTTTTGACCAAATAGAGTATGTTGCTGTAAGAAGCAGGATGTTAAAATTCTGTTTTCAGCACTAGTGAAATATCATTTGTGAGTTCTTAAAAAAAAAAAAAAAAAAAATACAAATTATGCCAAGTTTATGAAAAAAATATTAACTCCTTTATGTCACACACCATGCCTCATGTGATGGATAAGCAATATTCCCCAGCCGCCATTTTGTATCAGAAAGCAATATTCTTACAAATAACCATCTTGCTCAGAGCTGCCATTTTGTCTCAGAAGCTGCTATATCCACTCATAGGAGATAAGCCTCCACCCTTAGTTAGCCAGAGGCAATTCAGCTCTGAGAAGTGGTGTATGCTAATCAACCTGAGGAAGCACCCATTGTGGTCAGACAATAGGGCTTCCAGAAGGGATAATTAAGGAACACCAGAGTATGAAAACTAATCTCCTGCTTGCACAGGCTAGAGGAGAATCCTTTCACTAACTTTAATATTTCATAAGCCGTCACTCCTGTGAGGATGTCAAATATAAATATGAAACCTACAGATCCAGATGGTCATTGCACTTATATTAATATGAACGTGCGATGACCGTAAGTCACCGAAATGTGATATTGGATAGTAGGAAGCCCTCAGAGCTATCATGTTTCATATCCAGACGAAGATAAAATCATAACTGAAAATATGAGAGCATTGTCTTCTGTTTGTTACATTCCCAGACAAAGATACGGTAGATAATAACTTTTGCATATCTCATATCTCCACTCAGAGGGGTGGGAGTTATGAGACCTCCCAGTGTGCGAGATATGTGGAGACAGGGGTCAGCTTTGTAATGTATAAAAATCTGCTGCCCCATCTCCATTTTGGATTTC
This sequence comes from Allobates femoralis, assembly GCA_033576535.1. Lineage (NCBI taxonomy): Eukaryota > Metazoa > Chordata > Amphibia > Anura > Aromobatidae > Allobates > Allobates femoralis. Next base: position 357,723,489 of record JARQOC010000001.1, read on the forward strand.
TTCTGAAGAGGCATTATTATTGTTCCACCAAAGCCAGAGAATACCCAGGAACAGGTTGGCATCATGCTGCCCTTGTGGTGCCATCAGCATTAAGGTAACTGATTACATGTGTGTGTAATTCTGTGTGTATTCCATTTATCCTTTTATTTGCATAACTGACTGTAATATTTGTAACATCTTAGTAATAACTGTAAATATTAATTCTAGTGTACCAATAGAGTGATTAAATATATAAATTTAATCTTGAGTTGTCCTTTCATCTTGATCACGCATTCCATGTCCGTGTGCTCATTTAACGCTAACTGGGTTGGTTTCTGACTCGATATAAGCCTACCACGGACCATATAAATATGCAAATAGAGTCTGTGGAGCCTCGTTAGGAGTCTCAACACAGGACTAGCATAATCCCTCCAGGAGGACCAGCCAAGGGTGGCTCCTTGCGAGAACACCATAACCACCATATGAAGTGGCCCTTTAAGTCATATCCAACTCTTTTACAAGTTTACAGATATGACAAGGGAATACCAAGGCCAGGTATCCATCCACATACAGCTGTTTCGGGGTGTTGCCCTTCAGTGTGGAGTAGGATTCTGGCTAGGTGGGAGCAAGCCTAGTAGACCAACATCACAAGCTTCACTGATCTCAGGGAGACCAGTCCAAGAAAACACTGCGGGCAGCTGCTAAAGCGCTCAAACACAGTGAATTCCTAGGGCCATTGCCCCCTGGGAAATATAATATGCAAATAGAGTCTGTGGAGCTCGTAGGAGTCGCAACACAGGACTAGCCATATATCCCTCCAGGGAGGACTCACTGAGGGCCTTAATAAACCAGCACTTTCCGTAAGGATCCGACATTTTTATGTTGTTTGTTTCTCACTTGTTGCAAAAACCTCATAAAAATTTAATGTTTAAAAAATAAACCAGCACTGACAGACAGCTGTAGCCCCTCTGTTATCCTCAGGCTGTTCTCTGACTCACCAGGGTTTAACAGGAGGCGCTGTGGAGCTGCCAGGCTCAGTGGCTGATTTACCACACCTCATTTACAAGTGCACATTAATTTACACCAAATTTGATGTAGTTTACGAAGCTGTGCTCCTTTTTTAAAGACACATATGAACATTTAAAAAACAGACAAATGTGCAGAATTGTTATGTTCTATTAGTATTTGGGCCCCATACTGAATGTCCTTAATTCTCTCTAGGATCATTTTTATTGCTTAAACTAGGTAAGGGAATTATGTCCGTGTCATTTTCCATAATGCCTGCTTCAGATGTTCCAGATATTGTTCAGAGCATTTGCTTTGTGCTTTCAGAGCTGTTTAATCACACTACAATCTTGCCATCCATCATCTGTTATTTTAGTGCTGACTTAAGATAAGAATAGAATCACATTTTATGCGCTATGGGAAGATGTGTTCCAGAAACATTGCTCCTTCCTGATTTTATATTTTCTATTTTTATAAAGCTTTGCAGCTCAGAGGTAAAGTCATTGACATTTACTATTCTCTCGACACGTGGCAAGGATACCTTTCTCCATTCCTGTTGTGCCTCATCCTTCTCTTAATTTTTAGCAAATCCCATAAGGATAAGCACACAAACTTTGGCTTTTTTTGTCGAACATATTCCCTGGGCATTGGGTTAAAAGTTAACATTTTAAAAATCCAAACAGTGTTTTAGCCAAGAGTAGATTAAAAGGTATGGCATCAAATATCAAGAGATTGTCCTAGAAAATGTCTGCAAGTAAAATCTAGTTGTATACATTCCAACTGAAGAAGACATTTCTTGCTGCATAAATAAAATATTTCAGCTACATTATCTAGTTCAGCTATATTGGAAAAATAGTGAAATAAATTCTTAAAACATTCTGTTTTTCTACCATTTTTAACAGATAACATTTATTTCCATTAATTCTCATGAAATCCCCTTTATTGATAACAAGTCAATAGACCTGTTTTGCAGCAGAACATGTCTCATTAAAACGGTTGTCTCATCAATAGGACCTATTTTCAGATTGAAGCTGGTTGATAAGTGTGGGTCTAGCTTCAGGAATACACTAAGGGTACCTTTACATGCCACTTATGCGGCGATAAATATTGTCGGCGATTTGTCGCCCAGGAATTATCGCCGCCAAATTGCCTCCTAATTGCGGCGTATATTTCGGGAATTTGGCGGCGATATGTCGCCTCGCTCCGATCGCCTGATTTCAGAGCACTGCACTGAAATCAGACGACAGGAGCGAGACAATATATTGCCGCCAAATTCCCGAAATACACGTCACAATTAGGAGGCAATTTGGCGGCGATGGCTCCTGGGCGACATATCACCGACAATATTTATCGCTGTGGTTGCGGCGTATAAAGGTACCCTAAGAGATGATTTAGTTAGCAAGATATTTCCCCTGCCATGCCAAATGATGTAATAGATAGGCTCCGTCCAACAGTAAGGCTGCCTTCACACTTGCGTTTGTGTCTGCATGCAGATGGCATGCAGACGTAAACGCAGGCAAAAGCATACCATAATAATGTGAACGCAGCGGAGAATCTCCGCATGCGTTCATATTACTATCCTGCCCCGGCAGCCAATCAGCTATCTCTGGGGCGGTCGGGAGAGGAGATCAGCGGCAGAGATCTCCTCCTCCCGGAACAGCTGATCTCCCGCCGGTGATATCAGTGCGGGAGATATGAAACAGCTGATCGCTGCTTCAAATCTCCCGCCGACATCACCTATTCGGTGTCAGCGCGGGAGATTTAAACAGCTGTCAGATCAGCTGTTTCACCCCTCTGACACCGGCGGGAGATCAGCTGTGGCTCTGCATGATCTCCCGGTGGCCGCCTCTGATCACCGGCGGCCACCAGGAGAGATTTCAATGAGATCTGCATCGTTCTCCTGCGGTGTCATGCAGAGGACACTGCGGATCCATTGAGATCCATGCATGGTTTGTGCGCTTGCAGATAAAACAAGCGCCGCGAACGCACAAAAAATGCAGCGAGCTGTGTTCGGAGTGCGCACAAATTGTGCGCATCCGAGCGCAAACGCAACCGAACGCAGCCAAACGCAGGCACATGCGTTCCCATGTTATACATAGGAACGCAGTGCGCAAGCCTTTGGCTGCGTTCGGTACGCAGCGTTCACAAACTCCCTCAACTCCTTTATGAAGCTTGTGTTTACTAATAGGCTAATGGGGTATATGGGGGATTTATTTCTACAGACAACACCATCGCAATATTTTTGTCCCCCTCTACTAAAATAATAACACCCATTCTCACCTCCAGTGCCATTGTTAATTCATACAAAACAAAACCTAAATTGCCAATTTTTTTAGTTCTATTTGTTGACTAATATGGCCTTTATTTTTCAACCCAACTATGTAATAATTGACAACTACAGTCTCTTTGATGTTCATTCTCTTCCCATAGTGTTAACATTAATACTTTCATTTATTTTATTTGTCATTTACTGATAATTACTTTGACAGATTTTTTTTTTGTTAAGTGTATTTGCCACAGCATCAATATTTTAATTGGTGCTTTTTCAATATATTGAATTGAGACTGAAAGTTGGCACCGCTCATCGTTATCTCTTGTATCAATTAAAGTCAGAATCAGCAGCTTTCTTGTTTAAAAAAAATGATAAATATAAACAGTGCCTTGTGAAAGTATTTGGCGCCCTTGAACTTTTCAACCTTTTGCCACATTTCAGGCTTCAAACATAAAGATATAAATTCTAATTTTTTTGTGAAGAATCAAAAACAAGTGGGACACAATCGTGAAGTGGAACGAAATGTATTGCATATTTTAAAGTTTTTTAACAAAAAATAAACTGAAAAGTGGGGCGTGCAATATTATTCGTCCTCTTGAGTTAATACTTTGTAACGCCGCCTTTTGCTGCGAGTCACTTGGGTATGTCTCTATCAGTTTTGCACATGGAGAGACTGAAATTCTTGCCCATTCTTCCTTGCAAAACAGCTCAAGCTCAGTGAGGTTGGATGGAGAGCGTTTGTGAACCACAGTTTTCAGCTCTTTCCACAGATTCTCGATTGGATTCATTTCTGGACTTTGACTTGGCCATTCTAACACCTGGATATGTTTATTTTTGAACCATTCCATTGTAGATTTTGCTTTATGTTTGGGATCATTGTCTTGTTGGAAGATAAATCTCCGTCCCAGTCTCAGGTCTTTTGCAGACTCCAACAGGTTTTCTTCTAGAATGGTCCTGCATCCTGCTCCGTCCATCTTCCCATCAATTTTAACCATCTTCCCTGTCCCTGCTGAAGAAAAGTAGGCCCAAACCATGATGCTGCCACCACCATGTTTGACAGTGGAGATGGTGTTTTGAGGGTGATGAGCTGTGTTGCTTTTACACCAAACATATCATTTTGCATTGTGCTAAAAAGTTCAATTTTGGTTTCATGTGACCAGAGCACCTTATTCCACATGTTTGGTGAGTCTCCCAGGTGGCTTATGGCAAACTTCAAACAAGACTTTTTATGGATATCTTTGAGAAATGGCTTTCTTCTTGCCATTCTTCCATAAAGCGAGATTTGTGAAGTGTACGACTGATTGTTGTCCTATGGACAGACTCTCCCACCTCAGCTGTAGATCTCTGCAGTTCATCCAGAGTGATCATGGGCCTTTTGGCTGCATTTCTGATCCATCTTCTCCTTGTTTGAGATGAACGTTTAGAGGGATGGACGGGTCTTGGTACTGTAGATTTGCAGTGGTCTGATCCTCCTTCCATTTCAATATGACTGCTTGCACAGTGCTCCTTGAGATGTTTAAAACTTGGGAAATCTTTTTGTATCCAAATCCGGCTTTGAACTTCCCCACAACAGTATCTCGGACCTGCCTGGTGTGTTCCTTGGTCTTCATGATGCTCTCTGCACTTGAAACAGAACCCTGAGGCTATCACAGAGCAGGTGCATTTATATGGAGACTTGATTACACACAGGTGGATTCTATTTATCATTACCAGTCATTTAGGACAACATTGGATCATTCAGAGATCTTTACTGAACTTCTGGAGTGAGTTTGCTGCACTGAAAGTAAAGGGGCCGAATAATATTGCACGTCCCACTATTCAGTTTTTTATTTGATAAAAACGTTTAAATTATGGAATAAATTTCGTTCTATTGCACAATTGTGTCCCACTTGTTGTTGATTCTTCACGAAAAAATTAGAATTTTTATCTTTATGTTTGAAGCTTGAAATGTGGCAAAAGGTTGAAAAGTTCAAGGGGGCCAAATACTTTCACAAGGCACTGTATTAGACATATTCAGTGTTGCTCGACTGGAAGAACAGTCCACCAAGAGATATCTCATGCAATAGATTGAAGAGTGGCACTCACCACAATGAAAAATCACTTCACATACTTCATTGCGGTTTATACTTGAGGAATAGATGTTTTGCATGTGACTGTACATTGTCAAAATTCTCCTTAGAGAAAGCATCATTATCAAAAGCAGCTCTTGCAATTTTTGTCTCTGTCAAGAGTAAATCGCAGTAAATAATAAGTGATTTTATATTGTGATGAATGCATCTCTTCAATCCATTTTATAAGATATTTATTGAATGGAATCCATGTTGGTGCTATTTGTTAGAGAGTTGTCAGTTGCAAAAATGGCAATTTGAGCTTTTTTCTTTTACAGACCTAAAACCATATATAAGGTTAGAGAATGCCATACAAACTACTGTAGTTACATTTCTTGTAAAAGGATGTGTACTTTGAATATCTTCAAAAACTGATCTCTAGAATGTCAAACATCTGCAAAGTTGTGTTTGCTACTGATTCACTAATAAACTTACAATGTTAGTGCATTGTCTATAATTTGTTCATTTCTGTTACCTTGAATTTTCATTTTGATCGGGAATGTTGGAGTTATCCTAGTATTCCCTATGTCTCTAATACTCAGTTTTAGGCTGATTATCAGTATGCCCAGCTGAGTTTGCAAACACTGTCGTCACGTGACAGAGCTGAGGAAATCAGTGTGGATAAATCCTTAAATCTGCTGTTGTTGCTGTGTTTGGAGTTGCTATATTCAATCGGGCATGGATAATGCTAAGTCTGAAGTTGTGCATGTCTATTGTGACATTTTACTTCCAGGAGCATGTACCAGTAGGCACATCTTCACAATGCTTTTAGTGATCTTTTCTTAACATAATTTACTTTTTCTACAATTTTCATCATTTTAATATATTTTTTAAAATAGCTGTTCACATTTCCAGTAATAAAATTGTTTGAAATAGTCTACTTTCTGAGAGTCTGTAGACAGTTTGTTGATAATAATAAACAAACCTACCGTACGTTCATTTTATTTCTCAGTTTACCAGCTTACAACACTGATTTCCTGCCTGGCTGCTTACAGGTATTAGCTGCTTAGCAAAGTATCAATGCAATTCTGCTTGGATATAAGTCAATAGAGAAATCATTATCAGCAAGACGTGAAAGCATGTGATCCTGGGATTCATTAAACCCCCCCTCACGAACCTTAGCAACTGACTGTGCTCTACTTTACAGGGGAAAACATCCCTGTCTGCCATTTAAATAGGATTGACATCTGCTTTAGTATGTTTTTCGCTGAGGACAGTTTGTTAAAAATGCTGCATATTGTCTTTCTAGTCATGTGGTTACAGTATGTATTTTTAATTGGAGTAAAAGTAGCCAACATTCAAGTCACTCGAGAGAAAGAGCCACTTCATGAAATGGAAAGTGTACCTCTGGTTACTGAACCAGCAACATACCGTATTTTTCGCTTTATAAGACGCACCCCCAAATTTGGTGAAGAAAAAGAGAAAAAAATATTTTTTAATGTTAAATGGGGTCTGTCTTATAATGCCAGTGTCCGTCTAACAATTCATATAGGTTATATGTCCCTCATAGCTGCCTTATCCTGGTATATTGTCCCTCATCCTGGGATATAGCCCCCCATCCTAGAATTAGCCCCCTAAATCTAAATATGGCCCCCTTATATTGGATATAGCCTGCTTGTGGTGGCACACGCCCCTATGTGCCATGTCCCTCATTGTGGCACACGTCCCCCATTGATGGCAGACGTCTCTCATTGATGGCACATGACCCCCAGCTGGCGTGCACATTTAAAACAACAAACAACTCGCCCTCTGATTCTCGGTCCGTGCTCACAGCTCCTCCGTTGCTCTTCCTGTTTCCCGGGCATCGGATTATATGACCGGGTGAGTGTCATCACTGTGCGATCTTCCTGAACCCGGAAATAGGAAGAGCAACGGAGGAGCTGTGAGCACAGACCGAGCATCGGAGTTTCGCTCATTCCTAGTAATAAATGCTTTTGGCTGCAGTTCCCTTTAAAGGGACCATCAGCAGAGAATGACTGTACAAACCAAGTACAGGTGCTCGTACTTAATGGTAAATATCATAATGCTCCTTACCACCTGCTTGTTTTCCATCTATCTCCTCCCTTCTCCAGATTTGTAAAGCCACAGATGTGAATCAAAGATGAGGGGAGAGTGGAAAAAAAAAAGGGAAAATGAGCACATGGGAAGGGGCACATACCATAAGTGTTTGGCCCCGCCATGATGCACTGGAGCGCCTGTCCTTGTCTGAACAGTCATTCTGTGCATCTGCCCTTACAAAAGCCTAGACAACTGGAGACCAGCACACACCTCCCAAAAAAAAAGCACTATACAAGTTATGTGGCAAATGTATGCAAAAATGACCTCTGTGATACCTTCCATTTTGCTAGCACTGTGATACACAGGAGAACAGTAATGGGGGCTATACAGTGACAACCCCATGGAGCAGGTCACCAGACTGCTGTGTACAGAGAGGGGCACAGAGCACAGGGATCATTCACAGAGGCTGGATATACAGGGCAGGTCACCAGACTGCTGTGTACAAAGAGGGGCACGAGCACAGGATCATTACAAGCTGATATACAGCAGTACCGACTGCGTGTACAGGAGGACAGAGCACGGATCATTTACAGAGCTGTAACAGGGCAGGTCACTAGACTGCTGTGTACAAAGAGGGGCACGGAGCACAGGCATCATTCACAGAGGTGGATATACAGAGCAGGTGCACGGGGTCTCCTACCCAGACTTGTCAGCAGCTGCACGATCTTCAGGGTGACCTGGGGGCTGGTGCTGGGGTCCTCCATCAGCTCCACCAGGCTGCTCACACACTCGCTGGGTAACAAGTGGCTGGACAGAACAGCTTGTTTAGCTTCAGCCCCAGGATGGCCGGTGAGATGAGAGGGTATAATACATGAGTACAGGGCGGCCCAGCAGCCGCACACCCCAGCCATCACTGTATCTTTAGTTGACCCAGCAGCACCACACCTGTGGCCTCATTCTTACAGCTCCTGTACTGTGCCACAGCAAGCAGCAGACTCTTCATGCAGGACAATGGCTCCATGGCGGCTCACACCAGCTGAGCGCTCTCCGGTAACAACACTCAGATCCAACTTAACTTCGCTCCCTAAACTTCATGTTATTTTAGGACAGGGCGTGACATCACTACGGGGCCGTTGAGGAACAAAGAACTGAGAATGCGTTATAGCTGCCAGTGACTCGATCTGTCAATAAACCCAAGCATCACTCATTCCTTCATCCTGTCGAGATAATATTACGATATAATCAACTTGCGTGCCTGTTGGGGGGGCATATTCTGGATGGGGGGCTATGTGCGCCCCAGCTGGGGGGCATAAAAAGTCTCGGGAAAGAGTGACAGGGGTTATAGCCTGGATGCGGGGGTGACTGCAGGTAATATGTCTGCTCTGCTGTCCATAACTTGGTGCTGTTTCAGCACCAAGGTGATGGATAGTGGCAGTGCAGTGCATATTAAATGAGCGGGAGCAGGTGACCTCCCGCTCTCTCTGCAGCCTGCACCAGCCCGCTCCAGCCCCCTGGCACCACTCCAGAACTCCCACCACCCTCCCCTGCACCCACTCATCATACATTCGGGTTATAAGATGCACCCCCCACTTTCCCCCAAAATTTGGGGGAACAAAAGTGCGTCTTATAATCCGAAAAATACAGTACATGATTTGGGCAAATTTCCTAATATTAACGACACTGCTCCCATTCTGTTGCTTTTTACGGATCTTTGTATACTGCATAAAATGTAGTATTGATTCTTGGAATATGTGTGTGGGGTCATAGAGGAATGGTGTCCTGCCATAGGTACAACATTAATGTGTGTGTATTTTAGTGTGCAATAACTGTTAACTGACCAAAATACACTTAAAGAGAACTCATCAGCATGTCTTTGTATGCGAAACTGATATAATGTTAGGCAGCTGTAAAGCAGAATTAATCCATACATTTTTTTTTATCAATCTTTGATTCTGTTGTAGAGAAATAACAGGGGCTCCTTCTTTCCCTGACTGCGACTGACCTTCTGTCCCAGATTAACAGGTCACTCTTCTCTGTGGCCTGCTTCCCCACCCATGATTTTGTGCAAGTGCCATAATTCCCAGAAGTGGTGCATGCGCAGTAAGGCATTTGAGCTCAAGATCTTGGGTGAAGAATCAGGTCACCAATAAGAGTGACATGTCAGTCACTGAGGAAAGAGTCAGAGACACTGGAGTGCTCTAGGTACAAAGACAAGTCCCATCACTTGTGGCTCATTAGCAAAAAAAATTGGAATAGGCATTTCACTTCAATGGAATCAATAATAGATTCACTATTAGAGGGTCCTCACATAGATTCTATCAGTTTATTTACGAAGAGTAACCAAATGTAACATTTCAAAATTCCTCGACTATTTTTTTTTATCCATTTTAAGTACATAGTTGTAATTTAGCAAACAATATTGAATACATATGGAGAGATTTTTACATTATGTTTAGTACCACCATCTGCATGGATTTCATGTTACTCCTACCACACAGACTAGGCAATTTTCCAGACTTTATAAAATAATTGATGTTCATAACAGTTTTGCCTAAATAATTGACCTTCATTTTCCTCTGATGGAATTACTAATCTCCAACAGTTATGTAGTTCAGGCTAGTTTTTTTATATTCATTGTAGAAAACATTTCTTAAGAAGCAATATCTGTATTATATAGAATCCTCTTATGTGTGTATAATGTAGTATCCTAATTTCTTACTTATTAGGAATTTTTCTTTGTTATGGTGTGTAGGTCATAAGAATGGAAGAGAACCTGACGATGCGGAGCTGGTGAGCTTAAGCAAAAGACTGGTGGAAAATGCAGTACTCAAGGCTGTACAGCAGTATATAGAGGAGACACAGGCCAAAACCAAACAGACTGATGGCCTCTCAGTGGAGCCTGTCAATAATGAGAAAACTGAGAATAACCTTAAACATTGAATCAGTTCTCCACACATAAGTAGACAGTAAACTTGAACTGGACAATTCAGAGTGATGCCTAGTTTTCTACTCAAGTACTATTTTGTGAGGATTTAAAGGACAATATTCTTTAATTGCAACATTTACGCTGATGGGGATACTTTCAATGACTTTTCTTGATTAGCCTATTTGCATAGCAGAAAAGCCAAAGCAATGGGGAAATGGCAAGATTCCCAAGAGGTGAACTCCAATGAATGAATTGTTTAGGAGGCAATGGAAGGGGAACTCTTTGTCTACATCTTGTCGAGTGGCAGTGAACAGCCAACTTAGAGGCCTTACCACATGATGAAACCATGTCATCCTGGCATAATGGAAAAGCATGACTTCGTCACTTTGAATGGAAACAGAAGGTTCTCAGTAGAGAACTTTCTACTGTTGCAATGGCAACCCTTCAAAAGCTATGCTAATTTCAATGCTGATTACTCCTTGGAGAACATGTACTCATGATCTATTGTACAGCATTCCTTCAATGTACTGTGGCACTATGCAGTATCTTCTCCCAGCTTGTTAATTGTGAAAGAGAAATTATATATTTTTAAAAAGCATAATTGTCTTTTTTGTAATACAAATATGTGGCCAAAAAAAAAAACTGAATGTCCGTTGTTTTGATTACTTTTCTTGCATACTTTTTCTATAAGTCTGCTGTAAAATAATGATGTCCTTTTCTCCAGGCCAGAAATGCAAAGATAACATCAAAGAACTTGCTTTTCAAAAAGAGTTGAATCCTCTATTGGACAAAGTGAAAGACATAAAGAAATTAATGGGTCTTCCAGAGACGCGTGCAAAGATTTATGAGGAAGTGTTTGGTAAAACACCAATTACAGGATGCCACAGAGACTCAAGCGTTGACGTCAATGTTTTGGGATGAGTTTTAGTACAAGAGACTTTAATGAAGTAATGCTTGTGTAAGTGAGTTATGTATACTGTGTATTACAAACCACACCTTCTGCTGGAAACAGTTGTTTTTGAAATATTGCCACGTACATTTTTCAGAATGTTGACACTATACAAGTTTAATAACATATTTTGTACAACTCATATCCACCAGGTCTATTCCTGCAGAAAAGTAAGGTAAAGACATAGTGACCTGTTCTCTTCATTCATTTATTAGCAGGTCTGCAGAGCTGTAACTGGAACCAGTCTGCAGTGTTACCTGTTCAATAGAGACAAGTAGAAACATTTGTAATATCATATGAAACTAAGATGACTGCTTTCAATTTGTAGACGTAAGGTTTGATTTACTTCTTGGATAAATGGCATACTATTCCTCTAAAAGGAATGAAAAATCTTTTTTAAAAAGCACAGCTGTATCAAACAGTAGGTGTCAAGTAAATAATTGATTCACTTGCAGTGTAATGAAAAGGTGTTGTTTAGGTGAGCATAGTACTTGCCTAAGGCTTGTCATAACAAATTATATCAATTTTTATATCTATGCCAAGCGTTATATCTTTATGCTGTACAAATCGTTCATCTTATTAGTTTTTTACAATTTATTTTATAATTCTAAACAAAAAAATCATATGCTGTAGGGAAGTAAGCACCTCAGTAAAAAATATTTAAACAAAGTTTCCAAAGTAATGTTAACTGTGAAGCCTTATTCCAAAATGAAGGAATTTATTTTGTTTGGGAACACTTAACCTTCTGTCTAACATATTTTATTTTTTACATTTATATCATGGAGTGTAGAGACAATTAAGCATGTATATCATCTATATACGTTAAGGAAAAAATGATTTGATCTCTTGCTGATTTTGTAAGTTTCCCACTGACAATGACATGAACAGTCAATAATTTTAAAGGCAGGTTCATTTTAACAGTGAGAGATAGAATATCAAAAATAAAATCCAGAAAATCACAGTGTCTAAATTATATAAATGTATTTGTATTTTGAAGAGAGAAATAAGTATTTGATCCCCTACCAACCATTAGACGTTCTGGCTCCTACAGAGCAGTTAGAAGCTCCTAATCAACTTGTTACCTGCATTAAAGACAGCTGTCTTAAATTGTCACCTGTATAAAAAATCAGTCAGACTCTAAACGCCGCTTTACACGTCACGATATCGCAACGCAAATACGATAAAAAGTCACGTGGTAGGGGCGTTGCAGTCAATATCGTTCGTGCATTGTGTCATGCAAATGGGCAACGCAACTCAAAAGCGATGCAACTACGATATCGTTTGTGAAATGTGCATGCTCTTCAACCGTGCAATATTGGCTTGACGATCTGGCAGGATCGTGCTGTGTGACAGCGCAACTACGATTTGGAGTGCAACTTCCCCTATTCACTCCAATGTTAATTGGTCGTTCCCTGAGTTGCTCAGACGCAGTGTGCAAGAGGGGCGTACGACATCGTAGTTGCGTTGCCTGCCGATATCTCCCTGTGTAACATCTCCTATGCTATTTTGGACAAGTGCCAAAAACGTGTGCGCTCCCGTGAAGTTGTATGCAATATCGGAACGATACTGCGACGTGTAAAGCGGCCTTAACCTCTACAGCATGGGCAAGACCAAAGAGCTTTTTAAGGATGTCAGGGAAAACATCCTAGACCTGCACAAGATTGGAATGGGCTATACCACCATAAGTAAGATGCTGGATGAGAAAGGGACAACTGTTGGTGGAATAGTAAGAAAATGGAAGAAATACAAAATGAGTGCCAATCAGCAACAATCTGGGGCTCCATGCAAAATCTCACCTCGTTTGGTATCCAGGATCATGAGGAAGGTGAGAGATCAGCCTAAAACTATACGAGGGGAATTTGTTAATAATCTCAAGGCAGCTGGGACCACTGTCACCAAGAAAACCAATGGTAACACATTATGCCGTAATGGGTTAAAATCCTACAGTGCCCGCAGAGTCCCAAGAAGGCACATGTGCAGAACAGACCTGTCTGAAGTTTGCCAGTGAACACCTTGATGATTCTGAGAGTGATTGGGAAAAGGTGCTGTGGTCAGATGAGACAAAAATTGAACTCTGTGGCATTAACTCAACTCACTGTGTTTGGAGGAAGAGAAATGCTGCTTGAGACCCAAAGAACACTGTCTCCACAATAATCAGTATCAAGTATGGCAGTGGTAATATTATGTTTGGGAGTGTTTGTCTGCTAAGGGCACAGGACTACTTCCCCGCATCAATAAGATAATGGATGGAGCCATGTGCCATAAAATCTTGAGTGACAACCTCGTTCCCTCTGCCAGGACATTAAAAATGGGTCGTGGCTGGATCTTCCAGCATGACAATGACCCAAAACATACAACCAAGGCAACAAAGGAGTGGCTCAAAAAGAAGCACATTACGGTCATGGAGTGGCATAGCCAGTCTCCAGACTTTAATCTCATAAAAAAACATATGGAGGGAGCTGAAGCTTCAAGTTGCCAAATGACAGCCTCAAAATCTTAAAGAGGAACTGTCACCCCCTGCTGCATTGCAAACTAAATGCAGCATGTCTGCTGCATTCAGGGAAGGGCTCCCCCATGTTTCTAGCCCCTCTGTAAGCTTTAAAAAAGACATTAGAAAACTTACAATTAAATAGTATAATGGGTGGGATTTTATGAAGAGGTTTTCACTGCTGACACAGTCCTCCAGCCTCCTCCTTGTGTATTCCACCCACTTCATGTCTCTGAGCCACCTCCTGTTCTGCTGGCTCTGCCCTCCTCTCCTACTTTCTGTCACTCAACCTGCCGCACAGAGCTTGGTCAGAGCAGCTGCAAAGCATTTGGCCTGATGTCAGTGCCAGATTCTTGCCCTGTTTATGCTTTATTCAGAGAGAAGGAGAGGAGGAGGGCAGAGCCAGCAGAACAGGAGGCGGTGTAGAGACATAGAAGGGGGCAGAATACACAAGGAGGAAGCTGGAGGACTATGGCAGAAGTGAAGACCTCTTAATAAGATCCCACCCTTTAGACTACTTATCTGTAAGTTTTCTAATGTCTTTTTTAAAGCTTACAGGGGGGCTAGAGACATGGGGGACCCCTTCCCGGAATGCAGCAGACATGCTTCATTCAGTGCTGCATTTAGTTTGCCATGCAGCCGGGGCGTGAGAGGTCCTCTTTAATGATTTAGAGATGATCTGTAAAGAGGAGTGAACCAAAATTCCTCCTGATGTGCGCAAACCTCATCATCAACTACAAAAAAAAACATTTAACTGCTGTACTTGCTAACAAAGGTTTTGCCAGCAAGTATTAAGTCTTATTTGCCAGAGGGATCAAATACTTATATCTCTCGTCAAAATGCAAATACATTTATATAATTTAGACAATGTGATTTTCTGGATTTTATTTTTTTTTTTTTTAAACCAATTCTTTTTATTGCACATATAAAAATCAGGTAAAGGCCAAAGCGGCGGGTACAAATACAATGCAAGTTATAAATGTGCATCCATTTTCAAATACAAGGAAAGAAATCTATATACCTCATAGGAGGATTAAAGATTTAACCAAAACAACAGGGGGCAGGGAGCAACAAGAAGAGCAGGGAAGGAGGGGAGGGGAAAGTATAGGGGACAGGATGGGGCTTATGCAGCATATTTAATTACATATATAACACATCAACAGAAATGTCACAATATCAGTTTAGGAGAGGGTAGCATAATAGAGGAACTCGTCTGCTGTCAAGTAATCCGTCAGTCAGGAATTGTCACTTCATTAAATTTGGAGCCAACCCAAGGGTCCCACCAGTTAAGAACCTTGATCCTCTGGGGAAGATCATGCGAGAGAAGGAGTTCATGTGTCAGGTGGCGATTTAGTCTAACTGTCACCTCCCCTAGGGAGGGGCGGGTCGGAGACCTCCAATGCGCCGCGATGGATTGGCGGGCTGCTATCAGGATATTGGTAACTATGGGCCTAAGAATAGTCGGCCAGGTATCCAAGTCTATGCCCAACAGAGCCATAGGGGCCGAGAGAGGAATCGTCAGTCCCGTCAGCTCAGCAATCAGAGCCCCGACATCGGACCAAAATGCAACCACTCCTGGACAAAACCACCAGATATGAGCTTCAGTACCCGTCTGACCGCAGTTACGCCAGCAGAGCGGCGAGGGAGAGTCTCCATGTCCACCAAATCGGGCAATACGTGCAGGGACCAAGTACCACCCCATCTGGAGTTTTTTGGACTGTTCCAGGTGAGTGAGGCACCTTGTATACTTATCTGCATGGGACGCAGCAGCCCGCCACCCATCCAACGGCACCGAGAAAGAGAGTTTGGTCTCCCATCTTGCCATAAAGGGAAGTTTATGCTTTGTGCAGGCAGCAGTCAAGGCCCTATAGATTATAGAGACCCCTCGCCTAAAAAGTGCAGATTGTTTAAAGAATGACTGTAGATTGAGATCTACCAAGGTAGGATCCCAAGAGGGGAGGGAGCAGGAAAGCAGGAAATGACATATCCTCAGGTGAGTGAAGTAGGCCGTTGACGGCAAGGAGTATCTGTCTACTAACGCTGAAAAGGGGATCGGACGCCCATCTCTCAACAAATCCCATATCCCTTGTATGCCCACCTCCCGCCACCTCGCGAGCGACATATCCATCATACATGCCTCTAAAACCTGTAGGGAGAGGTATCTGGTAAGGAATGGGAGGTGTAACCTTGCTAATTTATGCCATACAGCCAGTACAGCTTGCATAGAGCGTAGAGGGACCACAGGCCGGGTCCTTTGGAGGAATGCGACCTCCAGCAGAATCCTGGGGGATCCCATTGGGGAGAAATGGGCCTCAATCTGTAGCCAGTGAGCAGAAAAAAAAGGAGGAGAAGCCATTGCCCACCACGTCTTAGCCAAGTCCAGGGTGATAGCCGCATGATACGTGAGGATATTAGGCATGCCCAGACCCCCAAGCGAGCTGGGCAGAGTTAGGGTCGCCAGAGCTACTCTGTGGGGTTTGCCCTCCCAAATAAACCGTCCCAAGATTGTTTGAAAAAGGTTCAAATATCGCCTAGGAAATAGTAGAGGGATGCACCGAAGGGTATATAAAATTTTAGGGAGAAGGGTCATCTTTACCAAATTGATCTTAGCCACCCAGGAGAGCTGCACCTGCGAATATTCTTTGGTGAGAACCCTAAGCGAAGAGGCCAATGTCTCACAATTAATGCTAATCATAGACCGCACGGGGGCGATTTGAATTCCCAGGTATACAAACCCCCTGGGGGCGAGTAGGAAGGAAAATCGAGAGGCCAGGTCAGCCTGGTCAGGGGGGAAAGGTTCACTGGAAAGAGGGAGGATTTAGAGAGGTTGAGCTTGTAGAAAGAGATCGCGGAAAAGTCAGAGAGGACAGACACAATAGCTGGAATAGAAACTCCAGGGTTCGTACAGGTGAGGAGGACATCGTCCGCATAAAGAGAAATCTTATGCTCCGTTTGGCCTACCATTACTCCCGAAATCTCAGGATGGTCTCGAATGGAAGCTGCTAGCGGTTCCATGGCAAGAGCAAAAATTAGAGGAGAGAGGGGGCAGCCCTGCCTCGTCCCATTAGAGATAGCAAACGTAGCGGAGGAGAACCCCCCCGCCTTCACGTATGCGCGGGGGGAGGAGTATAAGGCTAATATGCCCGACTTAATGGGGCCCTGGAACGCAAACTTATCCAGGACCGCTGCCAGATACCCCCAGTGCACTCGATCGAAAGCTTTCTCAGCATCAAGTGATAGAAGGGCACTGGGGGTCCCTCTCTGCTCCAGGACCTCCAGGAGGTCCACCACCCTCCGAGTCGCATCTCTCGCCTGACGATCGGGAATGAAGCCCACTTGATCGAGGGCGATCAGGGAGGTAATAACTGACTTGAGTCGGTCCGCCAGCAGCTTCGAATAGAGTTTAACATCGCAGTTGATAAGTGCAATAGGGCGGTAGTTAGCCGCTTCCGTGGGAGCCTTACCGGGTTTAGGGATGGTGGAAACAGCCGCCGTCAGACCCTCAGGCCGGATGCGTCCTTCACTCTGCCAAAACCGGAATAAAGACAGGAGGTGTGGGGAAAGAGTGGGAGCAAAGGAAGAGTAATACGAGTAGGAGAGGCCGTCTGGGCCCGGGGCCGACCGCTTCTTAGAGGCACGGATCAGCCCAAGGATCTCCTCCACGGTAAAGGGCCTATTTAGGAAAGAGAGCTGAGAGCTTGAGAGGGAAGGGAGCTCAAGCCTGGCAAGGAAAGCGCCAATGGCGTCAGCCGTCGGTCGAGGAGAAGAAGGGGAGCAACCCAGGTTGTACAACTCGTGATAAAAGTCCCTAAACTGCTCAGCTATCTTGATAGGGTTGCGAACATGCTCCCCTTTGGGAGAAATCAGTAGAGCAATCCTTGACTTGGCCTCCCTCCTCCGCACCCGACGCGCCAAGAGCGCCCCAGCCCTGTCTCCCATCCCATAGTACCGTGCCCCCACTTTCTTCAGTTGGTGCTCCACTCTGGAAAGAAGAAGAGTCCTAAGTTCATCCCGCGTAGCAGTAAGGGCTGATAAAGTGGAAGGAGCCGAGGTGGAGAGGAAAGAGGCCTCGAGAGATTTAATCGTGGACAAGAGCGAGACCATTCTCTCATTATATTGCCGTTTAGCCTGCGCCGCTAGCTTGAGACAATGGCCCCGGATGACCGCCTTATGGGCGAACCAAAGTCCCTCCGGGGTGATGTCTGGTGTCTCATTCAGATGGAAGTACTCCTTCAGATGGGAGGTCAGGGTGTCGAGATTCGACTGCGAGGTCAGGAGGTAGTCATTAAGCTTCCATGGGGCTCTGGGAAGTCGTGGAGTGGAGTCGGAGATAACAAGGGCATGGGGGGCATGGTCTGACCATGTGATTACGTCAATATCAGCCTGAGGGCAGAGTGGCAAGAGTGAATCACTAATCAGGCAGAAGTCTATACGGCTGAAGGATTTATGTCTGGGGGAAAAAAAAGTATAGTCACGTTCGTTGGCATGCAGGTATCGCCAGATGTCGTGGAGTCCGTATGCATCCGCCACAGGGGCGAGGTCAGTCCGAAAAGAGTTGGGGGAGGAGCAATCAAGTTGTTTATGCAGGGGGGCGTTGAAATCACCCGCCACCACCCTATGCCCAGCATGGAGGGTAATTGGGAGTCTAAAAGTGATCTAAGAAACCTACTTTGACCCTTATTAGGCGCGTATACTGCTAAGAGGGAATAAAGGGTTCCATTAAGCTTGGCCACCACCAAGAGGAATCTGCCATTGGGGTCAGATACCTCAGTCACCAACTCAAAGCCAACAGAAGACGCCACTAGAATAGCCACCCCAGCCTTCTTCTCGGAACAGTTAGAGAAGAACTGATGTGGATAAAAAGGCGAGGCCAGACGGTGGTTATCACCCTCCAGAAGATGAGTCTCCTGGAGTAGGACCACATCCGCCCGAGCCCTTCTCAGGCTAGAACGTAAAAGTGATCTCTTTTGGGGGGAGTTCAACCCGTTGACATTATGTACCCAAATTTTTACAGGCATATTTAAGTAATAGGAGTAATTCTAAAGATAGACAGTGACATATCCATGAGAATGAAAACTGCAAAGGGAATAACCAAGGAGTAATGACCAGGGGGGGGAAGGGGAGACAGGATGCGTTGGCCTGCATCTCCGGGCGAGGGACCGGTGCCCAATATGGCCGGTGTCCACCGCGGAGAGGACCAACGTCCTCCGGGAAGAGAAAAAACATTTTTGAGGGGGCAAACAAGGCAAATGCCAGCATAGCCAAGATAAACATCGCAGGAGTGAGAGAAAAAAAAAAGGAAGGATCACTTCGGCGATCTAATCTCCCAGTCCAGTATCAGTACCACAGCGACACAGTTCTGTCCAATAAGCGACGCGGGTGCGCTGTCAGAGAGAAAAATACAACTTCGCACTGCGGGAGAGAGAAAAAGCGTCCAAAAAGAGACACAGTAATGAAGAGAAAAAAGAAAACGAACGGGAGAAAAGAAAAAAAAAAGGGGAAGGACAAGTCAAAAACGCTTGAGCGTAAAAATCTGCTCAGCAGGGGGATATCCTCCCAGGGTCGCTGGTGCCTAGACAAGGGGCTGTAGCAGAGGAGACAAAAAAGGAGAGGGAAAAGATCAGAGAGACGAGAGGAAGGAATGGTAAGAGGGAAAGGAGTTAGACTAGAGAGAAGAAAGAAAATACAGAACTGAGACCAGGAAAGTGAGATGGAGAAGGAAGTAGAGGCTAACGACCTGGGAGGACTATGTGGGGACCAGGGAGGTGGACCCCGGGCCTCAGAGAGCAAAAATCAAGGACAGAAGACCAGCCAAAATCATCCTCAGACCGTGGACCATTCTGGGTTCAATCTGCGTCGCCGAGTGCGGCGCTTCGGAGCATGATCACGGACGTCACGCTGGGAAGAGGCAGAAAAGTCCGGAGGAAGTAGGTCCCAGTCTTTTAGCAGCGTAGCCGCCTGTGAGGGACCCAGGCAGACATGGGTGGCATCATTCCTTCGGATGATCAGGCGTGTAGGTCGGCCCCAGCGATATGGAATCTCCCTGTCCCGGAGTATCACAGTGTATGGTTTGAAAGCCCTGCGCATCGCCAGGGTTCCTGGAGAGAGATCAGGAAAGACCTCCAAGCTGGCGAATCGGTCAGAGAGTGTCGGCGATCCACGAAGTACCCTCAGGAAGTTTTCCTTGGTCTCATAAAAATGAATCCTCGCAATCACCTCGCGAGGCAGATCGGGTCGGACCCCCGGTGGTTTGGGGAGTCGGTGAATCCGATCTATTTTAAGATCTCTCGGGTCCAAGTCGGGCAGAACTTCGTGTAGAAAGTCTCGCAAGAGACCTTTCAGATCGGGATCAGCGACCGTTTCCGCAACGCCTCTGAGACGTACATTATTCTGTCGGTTCCTATCCTCTGCGTCGAAACTCTTTGCCTGGACCGCAGTCATAGTCGCCTGGAGCTGTTCGTGATCGTCTAGGAGATCGTTGTGAGATTGAACTAGCTCCGCCAGTTTAGATTCTAAATGATCCGTCCGGGATCCCAGGGCAGTCACTTCCCCCCTCAGGTCGGCCACCATCTCCTTCATGTCTTCCTGCAAAGACACCCTGAGGTCCGACAGGAGGTCAGTCATGAGGCCCTTCATGGCCGCGAAAGTAACTGGAGGGTCAGGGGAGACATCCTCCTCTCCAGCGCCAATCGCTTGCTGTTCCCGGCGGGAAGCTCGGGCAGCACGGGGGGAAGGGGGCGCCATGCTGGATAATACTGAGTCCATGCGGCCTGGCGGGAAATAGTCGGAGACCCGCTTAGGGACAGGGATATGCGGTGGTTTCACCTTGCCCATAGATGCAGGCTATGTTCCTACGTCCTCTGAGCTGGTTCTGGCGGTCCGGTGGTATGCTGGGTTGCTGGAAATCTTAGAAACAAGCCCGGGGTTTGGGAGCTCCCGAGTTAAGCAGCCATCTTCCTGGGGTGCTTAGTCACGCCTATTTTCCCCATAATTTGACCAAATAGTAAGCGCGGTGTCTGGCCTTGTGTATTATAGATCTTGTGCCCCCTGTTGGCCGTCTATGAGCTCAGCATGTCATTTATTAGAATAAGAAACAAAAATTTAATCCAGGATGTAAATGTCTTTGGAGATCCTGCTGGGGCTTGGATGGTCTGCTCCAGATAATAGCAGAGAGGGGCCAGATCAGATGTTTTGAGTCTCTTGTCTGGATATAGCGAAGGAAAATATACGTATACAGCAAACTGCAAACAGAGGAGCTCCCTGCCTGTTGCTCTAGGGTCACAGAGGTTTCCTCCACAGAGGGAGCTGCACTTTAATTGCAGAGGGGGTGTCTCCTGATTGGCAGCACTGTGGGCACTAGATGTGGATGCTCCTAGGTGAATAACTCAGAGCCGGCTCTGTTTGAGCTGCAGCACAAGGGTCACAGTCACAGAAGTGTATAATGGCGTCAGGGCTTTACACAGGGAGTCTGATCTTATCTCCTCAACAACCCCCGCTGTGCACTTATGTTCGGCTGATCCCAGGGCACACGAGCTCTCCACTGCCAGCCTGCTCCCGCCAGTCCCCGTTATCACCTGCACAGTGTGTGTTGTAGTTAGTGCCGGCCCGTCGCCTCCTCTGGTGTCTCTGCTGTGTCTCCCGGCGTCTCTGTTTCCTCCTCTTGGAGGGCAGCGGTGCCTCTGTCTCGCTTCGTAGTGCAGGCAGACTGAGCACAGGGGTCGCAGTGTCAGCAGGAGGTTATTAACCAGCGGTGGTCAGGCGACCTCACCTCGGCTATCTCTCTGATGGTGGCGATGGGGACCCTGCGGGTGTAGCTGGCGGGGATCCACTTCAGAGGGTCAGAAGAGCCTGGATTTTATTTTTGATATTCTATCTCTCACTGTTAAAATTAACCTGCCCTTAAACCTATAGACTGTTCATGTCTTTGCCAGTAGGCAAACTTTCAAAATTAGCAAGGGATCAAATAATTATTTCTTTCACTGTATAATCTCCAGATATGGGGGTCATCTTCAGACTTGTTCCAATTAGGTTAGGATTCATGTATACCAATGTGTTTGGAACCATCAGTATTAAAAGGTTGACCTGTACATTGTTAAATATCCCCCACAGTAACCTTAGTTGCTCAAGCCTATGTGTCTTATTAATAGAATTGACAATGACTGATTTATCCAAAATGTCTGTGGCTGTCTTGGGCTGTATTCACATGAAAAATTTGTTTTTGGGTATGTTGTATAGTCTTTCAGGAATCCATGTACTTGCCCCTAGAATCAACCTTATTCCAAATAATGTCTTTTGGTTAATGTGAATGAAAATTTTCCAAATAAATGTGCTGCATATGACATTTGAATCTGAATTAAAGGGGATGTCCAGAACTTTAACTTTGATTACCTATCCTCACGATAGGTCATCAATGTCCGATCGGTAGGGCTGCAACACCCGGCACCCTAGCTGATAAGCTGTTTATATTACCGACGCCAGCTAGAACTAGTCGGTTGCAAAGCTGTACAGCTCCATCAACTATATAGTGGTCTCCACTAGGTACTGCATATCCAGCTTTTATTTAAATCGACAGGGGGTGGATGGGCAGTATCTGACTGTGGCCACTATTCCGTCAATGGTGCTGTCCAGCTCTGCAACTGAGCATTACTAGCTGGCAGCGGCAGCTGGAACAGCTGAATAGCGGGAGTGCCAGGTGTCGATCCCCATCGATCAGATATTTAAAGGTTCTTCCTAGGAACAGCACCACCTTTGTCCATAGGCTGTGAAATATTTCTCCCTTCAAAGGAATTAGATCACTTCAATGTCAGACACATCCCATCCCATTTCTATTTCCATCCCACGTAGTTATTGTTCACTCTTGTTATACAGTATGCATGCATTAAGAGAACGACTTTCCTCACTTTTCTGCAGTAAATGACAACAGCAGTACTTAAAACCATGTACTAGAATCTAAGATATCTTGTAGGTGCCAGTTAATGGGGTGTGTATCTTTAATGGTTCCTAGTGATGCTTTTCATTTCAGTGAAGCAACGTATTGTGAAAGAATAAAGTATACAGTGCTTTCATGCTATGTGAAATAACAGTGGTGCCAGATATGGCTCAGTAGATAATACCAAATGTGTGCATGCTTGAAAGTCTCCAAAATGCTATAATGATCTTTTAATTCTTCTAATAATAACTAGGCCAACATATTCCCCTCATCTAATTAGAATTTTTGCAGTTCAGTACAATGGCACGTTGGTACTGATGAGGGAAAGAAAGCTTTTTCGGAATATATTATATACATTTCTGAGTCATTTGCAGTAACATGTAGTGAGTCATTGTTTAATGATAATAAAGGCAGTCAGCTTTATTTGTACTTAAAACATATTTTCTGCTATGCAGATTTTGCCTTTTTATATGAGGCATCGGATTATCCCTCATGCCCTGGTGAATTCACTTTACACATTAATGGCACAGAATGTCTTATGTACTGTAAACTACATTACTTAGAGTAGTTTTGTTTCATAATAACAGCATTCACAGCATCTTTGTCACCTGTTGAAATAGTAAATTTAAAATGTTATTACCGTAAATTAAAAAAAAATAAAAAATTGTTTCTTGGGTAATACTTACTGCTATTTATTTTTTTGCATGGCTGTATTCAAGTTCTGCACCTCTAAGTGTAAAATTATGATGAGTGACTCCAGGTTAACTGCATGGTCGAATGGTCATTTAAGGTAGTCTGAAACTTGTCATAGTCTTTTGCCACTCTTCCATCACAATATTTTACACTACATCTCTAAATTTTAAGACTGGCTTCTACCCTTAGGCCCAAGCTCACCAAGAAGACAGTGATATTACAGCAATGATAAAATGACAATAAACGATAACAACTATATCATCAACAAACCGTACACAATTACCGCTGAAGTCACAATCAAAATGTTCTACTGGTAATCAGAATAGTGTCTGGGGTAGCAGTCCACTTTTACATAATGTTGGTCCTTATATTCTTGGTATAAATTGTTGGTTATATTGTTGTCCTTATAATTTTGGTATAAAAAAGTGATTTGAGGACATATAGTTGCCTAATTCAAGGCCAAAGTTTGATTGTGACTTCAGTTGTTCCACAAAATTATTGAAGTTTAAAGAAGTACAAAGAACATTTTAATTAATTGACCTCAGATTACGGTAATAATATGTTCTATAATTGAATGAGTTAGAAAAAATGTTTGTGAAGAGAAAATCTTATAAATGTGACGCTGCTACACTGTTGTCTGTTATGTCCGACCAAGCATAAGTGAGTATACAGACGAAACAGCAGGGGCTTACAGTTTCTGCTGTCTGAGGTAACACATTTCCCTGTATGTTTTATGACAGGAGCAACTATTTCAGTCATGTTCTTCAGCCCTCTGAGCTCATCATAAATTAAGATCCAGAGTCTGCTGATCTTAAAAATCATTGACTTGAATTGGGATGAGTTCACAGGACAGATGATGCTGCAGAAAAACATATTCCTATGTTAAAACTGACAGGTAGGGAAATGTATTCCATCACCTAAACAAATAGCCGTAAAGCCCTGCTATTTCGTCTGTATGCTCACTTATCATATGTGACTTATGGTTCCTTTCCTGGCCATGAGTTGTGGTTTGTGCCAACCATGAACTAGAGCAGCTCTGCATGGTCGCTCACATCAATTAAAATAGTAAATAGCAGGGGAAAATTTATAAGATTATCTCAACAAAAAACATTTTGTTCTTAATCAATTGTGGAACGTATTATTATTCCTAGTTCTATTAATGAGAAAGTACTTCATTATTGTGACAAGCCTTTTAATTCCGAGCTTTAATAACAAAGGCATAGTGTAATATATAAGAGCATTGCTTGTTTACCTACTCAATAAATAGAGCAGAAAGAACAGGTAAGCCAGGTAATCTTCACTGTGTTCTCAATCCCTGTACATACTAATTTTATAAGAGACTGTTCTAAGAATGACACATTGGGAGTTGCAGAGTCTTACCCTTTGATTATACATATAGTATGCCGAGTGTATTTTTTTTTTCTTCAAACACCAATTGTTAAGATGGGATCAATTGAAAAATATATTGATATTTCACAGCCTGATACCGTATTAAAACTTCATACAGATAATAAAAAGGCAGCACAGAATGTGCCTTGCTAATTTGTATTTACTATCATTAACCAGCTTAACTATTCATAGAATTCTAGAATAATAGACTTGTGTGTGAAATACAACTTTTCTGTTGATAAAGCTTTTATAAACTCACTTCAAATAAAAATGTAAATATTACTATTCTTGCTTATCTCAAGTTATTATAGTAAAATGTATTTTTGGTTTTCACTTATGCCATAAAAATGTTTCAAAGGAACATTAAACCTAGGAATAGATGATAAACATTGCCCAAACTAGTTGGCAATTTATAGGATTTTTTGCATGATACTGAAACAATCTTTTAGGAATATTACTGAGAACACAAGTTAATTTTATTTAGATCTCCTCTTTATTAGATGGTGATTGGTTGAGAAAGCACCAGAAAAAAGGCTGCTTCTATTAAATACACCGCAAAAAACAAGCTGTTTTCTATTTCAGTAGGAAAAAAAGCAGGTGTGTATCTGTGTGTGCATAAGAATTTTGGAATCTCATAGGTTTTGCTGTTAATGTAAAAAGTACTTTTTTATTACCATGTATTTGCACAAAACTAATGAAGAAAATGTAGCAAAAATGCCTTTAGTGAACATATCCTTAGGAGGCTTGTAAAATTAGAGCTTACATAGAAAACTTTGTATATTTTTAGTTTAAATCAGGGGTGGGGGACCTTTTCTGCTGGGGGCCATTTGGAAATTTGTACCATCCTTCGGGCGCCGCACAAAAGTATCGACTAAAAATTACCCAGCTATGTTTGGTTAAACAACCACCTCACTCTACTGCGGTGGCTAGAGCAGCTTCTCTTTTGCATGGCTGTGATGTTAGGTGATATTGATCATGGGCTTTTCAACTACTTTCCTAGGTTTGCTAGAGCCCTACACATCACATGATAAGCGGGGAGCAGCATAGACATCACAGGAGAGGCTGGGGGCATATACAATGTGTTAAGTATTTGGCCCCCTTGAACTTTTCAACCTTTTGCCACATTTCAAGCTTCAAACATAAAGATATAAATTCTATTTTTTTTTTATGAAGAATCAACAAATGGGACACAATTGTGAAGTGGAACGAAATTTTTTGGATATTTTAAACTTTTTAAAAAAAATTAAAAACTGAAAAGGAAGGTGTGCAATATTATTCGGCCCCTTTACTTTCAGTGCAGCAAACTCAGTCCAGAAGTTCAGTGAGGATCTCTGAATGATCCAATGTTGTCCTAAATGACTGGTAATGATAAATAGAATCCACTGGTGTGTAATCAAGTCTCCGTATAAATGCACCTGCTCTGTGATAGTCTCAGGGTTCTGTTTCAAGTGCAGAGAGCATCATGAAGACCAAGGAACACACCAGGCAGGTCCGATATACTGTTGTGGCAAAGTTTAAAGCTAGATTTGGATACAAAAAGATTTCCCAAATTTTAAACATCTCAAGTAGCACTATGCAATCAATCATATTGAAATGGAAGGAGTATCAGACCACTGCAAATCTACCAAGATTCAGCCGTCCCTCTAAACTTTCATCTCGAACAAGGAAAATACTGATCAGAGATGCAGCCAAAAGGCCCATGATCACTCTGGATGAACTGCAGAGATCTACAGCTGAGGTGGGAGAGTCTGTCCATGGAGCAACAATCAGTCGTACACTGCACAAATCTGGCCTTTATGGAAGAGTGGCAAGAAGAAAGCTATTTCTCAAAGATATTCATAAAATGTCTCATTTGAAGTTTGCCACAAGCCACCTGGGAGACACACCAAACATGTGGAATAAGGTTCCCTGGTCAGATGAAACCAAAATCGAACTTTTTGACCACAATGCAAAACGATATGTTTGGCGTAAAAGCAACACAGCTCATCACCCTCAAAACACCATCCCCACTCTCAAACATGGTGGTGGCAGCATCATGGTTTGGGGCTACTATTCTTCAGCAGGGGCAGGGAAGATGGTTAAAATTGATGGGAAGATGTACAGAGCCAAATACAGGACCATTCTGGAAGAAAACCTGTTGGAGTCTGCAAAAGACCTGAGACTGGGATGGAGATTTATCTTCCAACAAGACAATGATCCCAAACATAAAGCAAAATCTACAATGGAATGGTTCAAAAATAAACGTATCCAGGTGTTAGAATGGCCAAGTCATAGTCCAGACCTGAATCCAATCAAGAATCTGTGGAAAGGGCTGAAAACTGCTGTTCACAAAAGCTCTCCATCCACCGTCACTGAGCTCAAGCTGTTTTGCAAGGAAGAATGGGCAAGAATTTCAGTCTCTCGATGTGCAAAACCGATGGAGACATATCCCAAGTGACTTGCAGCTGTAATCGCAGCAAAAGGTGACACTACAAAGTATTAACTCAAGGGGGCCGAATAATATTGCACGCCCCACTTTTCAGTTTTTTATTTGTTAAAGTTCAAAATATACAATAAATTTCATTCCACTTCACGATTGTGTCCCACTTGTTGCTGATTCTTCACAAAAAAATTAGAATTTATATCTTTATGTTTGAAGCCTGAAAAGTGGCAAAAGGTTGAAAAGTTCAAGGAGGCCAAATACTTTCACAATGGAAGGAAAAGACAACAAGTTGCGCCACACTGATCCCACACTTTGAATAAGGGTTAATCAGAGATACACTCACCTGGAACTGTTGTGCACCGCACAACAGGGAATGGGGTACAGGGTGAGTGTAAGATCTGTCTGTTTTTCCTGAAGCGACCTTCCACTTGGCTTCGTGTAGTAAGGCTCCGCGGTCGGGCCGACCGTGTCCAACGGGCCTGAACACTTAATCCCAGGGGAGGCAGTTCTATTGTATGTTCAGCAGGGTCTCTCCTCCAGCAGCTCTCATACCACACCCCGAAGGGAGGAGGATAATGACAAGAAGGAAATATAGTATGGAAGTGAGCGCTAGAAAAGACCAAGGAACTGAAAATTAAGAGAATTACCTCTAAGTTTATTAAAAGGTGGGTGGAGCGAGCCCTCAGCCACCTTTTAATAAACTTAAAGGTAATTCTCTTAATTTTCAGTTCCTTGGTCTTTTTTTAGCGCTCACTTCCATACTATATTTCCTTCTTGTCAAAATACTTTCACAAGGCACTGTACATCACAGGGGAGGCTGTGGCTGGAGCATAGAGATCACTGGGGAGCTGGATTTAAAGGGCAGGATTTGGCAAAATGCATCTGCCAACCCAAGCATGGCGGTCCCCAGGAATCTGCCCTAGGTCACATAAAAGGTCATCTATGGCTGCATGCTGCCCTGGGGCCTGAGGTTCCCCACGCCTAGTTTAAATGATATGACATTAAGGTGAGACAAAATAGAATAAAATAAGTACAAAATGGCTTTGTTTGGCATATATTCTGTGTTCATTGTCACTGAACAATCCTAATTACAATGAGTATGTGTATTGTTGTTAACGTTCCATTTCAACTCCCTAGTGGTGGAGCTAATTTTGACCTTAATGACCTGGCCACATTTTAGAAACCTGAGCAGTGTAATTTTATGAGGTAACCAATAAACTGTGGATAGAGAAGCACAATATGGTCTTACCCTATGAACACAGAAAAAAGATAGGACAAAATAGCCAGTCGCTCACTTGTTCGGTTGTGACACATAACCAATATGAAAGCGTATGGACATCTGCTGCAGGAACCATATATACTTTGGCAATCTAATAATGGAGGAACCAGGAGAAATTGTGGGAAAAAAAATCCTGCATTGAGGTAAAATCTGGATAAATCATGGAAATAAAATCCTGCGTTGGTGTCAAACAAATATAGGTTGAGAGGCAGTAATAATAAGAAATGGTGATTTAGTCAATGCATTTCAAAGCCTGTCTCTGGTAATTCGGTGAAATTCCTGAAAAAATAGGAAATAAATTACCATTTCTTATTATTACTGCCTCTGGACCTATATTTGTTTGACCCAAGTGCAGGTTTTTGTTTCCATGATTTTTCCTGGTTCCTGCATTATTTGTGATCTGGACCCCATGACGTGATCACTGGGACCAGATTGTTGCCATGATAAACTGGGGTTGTTGCCATGATGACCCCTGGGTCACGCACCTAAGGAAAGACTTGCACACCATGCCAGATGCATGGTGTGCAAGAACTGTCAGTGATGCGGGTGTAGCATAGCAGTGGATTGTAAGAGCGATCAAATTAGTAAAAAGTAATTTCCCACAAAGAAACTAAGTAAAAAAGTTTAAAAAAATGTTAAGATATGAAAAAAAACACAAAAATATGAAAAATAAAACAGTCTAGAAAAAAGAGGGCACTCACCCATTTGGTGCTTCTTAGGAATTTATTCCCTTTTCAGGGTTCCGTTCAGGATTCCATACAGTACAATGGAGGGAGGGGGGGAAGTGGAGGGATGCCAGA
The DNA here is from genome assembly GCA_033576535.1 of Allobates femoralis. NCBI lineage: Eukaryota > Metazoa > Chordata > Amphibia > Anura > Aromobatidae > Allobates > Allobates femoralis. The sequence goes on from JARQOC010000001.1 coordinate 357,752,726, forward strand.
CAACGTCCCGTTTTGATTGATCAGACCAGCAGAAGTGCCAATCAGGGCACGAAATGGGCCGTTGTCTGGCATCCCTCCACTTCCCCCCTCCCTCCATTGTACTGTATGGAATTCTGAACGGAACCCTGACAAGGGAATAAATTCCTAAGAAGCACCAAATGGGTGAGTGCCCTCTTTTTTCTAGACTGTTTTATTTATCATCATACATTTGAATGAGCACACCCAGGTGCATAGCTGCCTCATCTAAGACGACTGATACACGGGGAAACTCCCAACACAAAAATCCCAGTAGTGCCTGCTCTTCACAATTTTGTTTTAAAAAATATGAAAAAATGTAATACCAATAAACATAAACAATAATGTAAAAAAAAATAAACAAAAAAGTGCACATATTTGGTATCTTCGTGTCCGGAACAATCTGTTCTATAAAACTGTCACACTAGTTAACTCCTTCAGTGAAATGTATGTAAAAAAAATAAATAAATATGGCAAAAACACTATGCTTTTGCATCACACCACCAAAAAAATTGGAATAAAATGTGATCAAAAAGTCTAATGTAAATAAATAAAATGCAAATAAAAATAGCATAGCTGAAAACATCATCTTGTCCTGCTACAAACTAGCTACCTCACAGCTCCATCACTTGAGAAATAAAAAAACTATAGCTCTCACAATACAGCAATGCAAAAACAATTCTTTATTCTATAAAATTGTTTTATGGTGTGAAAGCTGCAAAACAAAAAAAAATATATAAATGTGGTATTGCTTTAATCATACTGACCCGAAGGATAAAACTGTCAACACTTTTACGACAAGGTAAACGGTGTAAAAAAGTACAATTCCTGAATTTCTATCTCTTCTTGACTCTGTCTCACAAAAAATAGAAAGCGATCAAAAATCATTATTAAGCTCAAAATGGTACAAATAAAAGCTCCAACTTATACAGCAAAAAACAAGCCTTCACATGACTGTCGGCAGAAAAATAAGACTATAGCCTTCAAAATTCGGTGAGGCAAAACACTTTTTTTGTAAAAAAAAAAAAACATTTTTAGTGTGATACTAGCCAAAACTAAAAAAAAATATAAATCGAGTATTGCTGTCATTGTTCTGACCTGATGAATAAAGCTGCTTAATTACTTATACCACAAGGTGAATTTTGTAAGAATATGCAAATTTGAACTTTAGTAAGAAAGTGGATGAACTCCAGCGCCACCTGTAGAAAGCGACTATGACTTTGAGGAGCTACCTACAGGTGGCGCTGGAGTTCATCCACTTCCTTACTGAAGTGCAAATTTGCATATTTCCTAGAGGAGGGATGTGGCTTTAAATCTCTTTACCTACTTAACTGTCTTCTTATGGTTGCAGGCAAACTCCTCTCCATAAGGAGGATAGCAAGTTCCCCAGACCTCGTCTTAGCCCACTCACACAGCCAGATCAGAATATCCCACATACTACACTGATGAGGGGCAGTTACCCCGAAATGCAGTGTCTGTAGTTTGGGGTTCTGATCTGGCACAGATCCCTAGTCATATTTACAGGCTTGTCAGAAAGCGACTATGACTTTGAGGAGCTACCTACAGGTGGCGCTGGAGTTCATCCACTTCCTTATTGAAGTGCAAATTTGCATATTTCCTAGAGGAGGGATGTGGCTTTAAATCTCAAACCTACTTAACTGTCTTCTTATGGTTGCAGGCAAACTCCTCTCCATAAGGTAGATACCAAGTTCCCCAGACCTGTTGTAAGAATAGTAATAAATGGTAATAATAAACTGTTGTTGATTTGTTCATTCTGCCACACAAAGATTGCAGTAAGGTGTGGTTTATCCTGCCTTCTATGCTGAGCGCTTACATAGGCGATTATGTGTACATCTCTGATAAATGTGATTCAGACAAAATTCCCAATAGAAAATTCACTGTAATGAAGCAGAGGGAGTCACTTTGAACTCCCATCTGACCTGTGGTCTGGCGGTGTTTATCTTTTTACGCGTCCTTTTAGCCATGCATCAAAGTGCAGTCAACCACAGTTTTGTGCACCTTTGAAAAGTAGGACACAGTTAAACAGAGGCCAGAGCTGAGAGTAACTCTGCTACTACTTTAGTGAATGAATCCTTCAGGGGTTTCACCTGAATCAAATATTTCAGACATTTAGCTGGAAACCCCAATGTAAGTGTTGTGTATCCAAGAAGAAAACGGTAACTTCCTACGCTGCTGATGTAAAAAACCAGGACACATCCAGTTGATAGGAAAAAACTTTCTTAGTCTTTTTTTTTCCTACCAACTGAATGTGTCCAGGCTTTTTACATTGGCAATACAGGAAGTTACCCTTTTCCCTTTTCTTCTTGGATACACAACTTGCATGTGGGTCTGCTGCATCCATTACATGCTTTGAAGTAGTTGTGTCTCACACAACCCCAAAAGATGAAATTGCTTTATTAATAGTGTCAAATGTTCATTACAGATTAGATCCAAAAGATGCCACATAAAAAAGGGTGACAACACCCACACAGACAAAAAACACAAAACAAGGGACTGTTGTTAAGCAACATGAATACCAAGATGTATAAATGTGGATTTATCAAGGTGAGGGAATAAAAAAGTAAATAGAAAAAATCTAATGCATAAAGTGTCAGTGCACTTATAGATTTTAACACTGTTGATAATGCAGTGTGATATGATGGGTTAAGATACAGAACCACAATATGTCACATATCTTACTTATAATGTTTCCCCATATTCTGATTACACTATATTACCTCAAGCTGAAAAAGCTACCTAATAAAATTCCTTGAACAGTGTCACTTAGTTAAAAAACATGCTCATCAGCAAGAGTGATCAAGTAGACAAACATATTACATGCTCTAACCCCATGGACACAAAATGACACATACCTCCAACCAGTGCTTTTTTTGTAAATGAATATTTGCCAGTACCGAGGTGAGGAGTGTGGGGGGGTAGTCAGGCACCAGCAACTTGAGGAGCGTGGGGGGGGTTCTTTCTGTCAGCCTCTGTCAACTTGAGAAGCGGGGGGGGATGGGTGGCTGTCAGGAGAGGGGGGGAAATTGTGGGGGTGCTGTCAGGCTTCAGCTGCTTGAGGAGCAGGGGGGAGAGGTATCAGTATGGCTCCGCCCTCCCACAGGATATTTTCCGGTACGTACCCCCCCCCTCTGTGTATTTTCCGGTACGCCGTACCACCACGTACCCCCACAAAAAAAGCACTGCCTCCAACATATGTTTCACATGCTATGATCTGTTGCAGGCTTCATCAGGGAGGAGTTGTCCCCCGAGACCAAGGATGCATGGACGAGGGTCCCTTTGCTTCCTGAGTCAAACAGAGAATTCGCCTTGAACCTGTTAACACACACTTGACACAGATGAGGCTTATCCCCAAGGTAACAGTGCTTGCTGAGCAAACAGTCTGAAAATACATAGACACCCGGTGAGCGAACCCGCAGTCTTTGGGCTCCAAGGTTAGTGGGCGCTGTGCCACCATATGCCTCAGCCTTTAGCATCGCCAGCATTTTATAGGTGAGTCTATTCAGTGTGCCCAGTGTAGGGGAAACAGGTTTTTGGTCATCCTTAGAGCAAGATGTACCTTTGCTAGAGCTGGTGACGGGACAACCGCAGTACCGGGTCAGATGTCTTTTACCGTCTCCGTGGAGGGCGCAGACTGACGGACTGCACAAAGTGGCTTAGTGTCCTGGATCAAGTACTGTGTAGCCGCGTGGTGCTCCACCAAACTCACCATCTGATCAAGAGTACCCGGATCTCCTTGTCCCACCCACCTTTGAATTGAGACTGGCAGAGTTTGCCCAAACTGATCAATCACCACCTGCTCTATCATCTGGGCTTGATTCGAGGTCTCAGACTGAAGCCATTTTTATCAGGTGTAATAAGTCATACACCTGAGACTGTGCAGGTTTGCCATCCACAAAGGACTACTAGTTTACCTGCTGAACTCATAAATACGTTTTAACCCGAATCTGGACAAGGATCTCACCTTTTAGGGTTCCTCTTGTGAACCGGCAACTGAGGAGTAACATGTTGTGTTCACAGGGGAGGTTGGACAATAATACTAGTCGTGGAAAAAACAATACACAGGCAGAAAATAGACACAAGCAAAGAGAGGCCTAACTATAACTAAATAGAGAAAGGACTGGATGGATTACGTCTGTGACCAGCAGCTAAACCCTATCCAAAAAAAAACAACTGCTGGATATACAAAAAATCTGAGCCCACACAGACTCACCTCCCACTAAACCAGCAAGACTCCTGCGAACAATTCCACGATCAGAAAAACTTTTCAAAAATTTCCAGGGGGCAATGCATCATGGATTTCACTGTGTTTGAACGCTTTGGCCGGCTGCCCGTAGTGTTTTCCTTGACTGGTCTCCCTGAGATCAGTGAGTGCTTTGTGATGAAAATCAGAAAAACTGATAGTACACAAAAACTGAAAACTACAGACAGGTAATGTACTAGGGAGAAATTCTTTCCTAACTGAACGCAGGGAAAAAAACGACACTTATACAGACAAACAAACAAATCCTACACTCAGAGCAGAAACATGAGTAATTCAGATATGTGGCACCCCTGCGGAGGATTGCCACAGGATCCACCGGTGCAAGGAGGGAATTATACCTTGGTTAGCACAGCACACCACACCTTCCACCCCAGACCTGAAGGGTGAGCCCTACTGGCTGCCTTAAGTCAGTTCCCCTTTAAGAACATCCAGGTCTGAGGGGAGGAGTTAGTCAGTCCCTGTAGTTAGTTCCAGTCTAGAGTCTGCAGTGAGAGGGAAGAGAGAAGAGACGGAGGAGCTGGTCGCTGAGATATCCAGGACCAGGGACCTCTGACCGCTGTGTGCACCCTAGGGAAAGGGTCAGAGGCAAGTGGAGAAAGAAGGGAACTAAGAAAAGGGAATCGGTTACTACAGCCCTTTAGTACACCCGGACACCGGAGTCCGACGCTGCCAGTAAAAGCCTGGAAGACTCAGGAGGAGTTCAGCCCTGAGGAGAGCAAGTAAGAGATGCTAAACTGACCAAGTATAGGACCAGGGGCCATAGGAGAAACAGGGACCCCACAGAAGGACCTCATTGTCAGTTTGAAGCAAAGCCCAGAGAGGGAGAAGAAGCGGTGGGTTCAGGCTCAGGCAGGACTTACCCCACACCACAGAGCACAAAGACAGAGGAGGCCTCATAACTTTCTATGGTGGAAGTCCCAAGTTGCACCGGGGACCTGGTTAATACTCTGGACTGTACCTGTTATCTTGTCATCAGTAAAAGGTACCGAAACAACAATCCCTGTGTGTCTGTGTTCCTGTCTAACCACCGCAATTCACCGCTTTGTCAGCAAAGACGCAACTACTACCGTCATCCATCCCTGCTGCCCTGAGGTACAGCTCCACCTGTGGGGAGCTGTACCACACTCTGCTGCACCCACCATCACCTCAGTGGCCGACTGCAGCGCTGGTATACTCGTTACCAGGTACCATAGGTGGCGTCACGTTAACAATCCCCTTATCCCCCCACCGTTCCCCGCCATTGAGGGTCCAGGGCACGGGACCAGAGACCGACCAGCCGTGATTCCCCATCAAAGCCGCCATCTGGCCCGGTACCCGAGTACCCCATACCCTGTCAGCCGCCTCGATACAAAAGGCACATTACAAATGAGATACAGATTTGCAGCAAAACAACCATTCACTTATCTGTAAGGGATTCAGTGAGGACCAGGAGAAGGCAGGAATCAAGCAGTCACCTCATGAACAATTCACCACTGGCAAAGAGCCGGCTAAATCAGCACACTTAAATATCCCAGTTTGAACCAACCCTCCAGTCATTATCAGATTCTGGTGATACATCTACTCTGTCTGTGAGAGATGTATCACCAGTCTCAACCACAGGAGGGAGTTCCAAACCAGAAATTCCATTCAAGGAATCCACAACAGGTTCCATAGTCCCTGGTGTTCTCTGGACTGAGGTCAAGGTAGACTTTCTGGGGATCGCCCACCAAGCACGGGGCCACCACATTGGCCCAGTGGTCAACGGGCAACTCTTCTTGCTCGGCTGTCCTCTCAAACATTATGAGGTATGCCTCAGGATCTTCCTCTGCAGTCATCTTGGTTATTTCTGCCCTCACTCGTTCTGGTGCCTCAGGTTGCACTGGAGGTGCTGCAGTTGCCACTGGTAATGGCTCTCACACGGCTGCAACCTGCTGAGCCAATAAGCTGTTGGTTTGTTGCTGCTGTGCATTAGCCTGGGCCAACTGCTTTACAAGTTCCTCTATGGTGACTGCTGTTTAAACTGTAGCGTTGCTCGCTTGACCACGGACATGTAGGTACCTGGCATGCCTTGCACTGTGACCCTCAAAGTCACTCAGGTCTCCACAGCAAGTTGCTTGAATTCCATGGTGTCTCTGGGACTGTTGCCGCTAGCAACCAGGCTGCACTGCCCACATTCTCCATCATATGTGAGGCAGTCATTTTGAGTTGTCAAGACGTGAGGCAGTGACCCAGGCTCTTGTTCACATCAAGCAGTATTTATTTATTTATTTACAAGTCCACACTAATAACAGACCTTTCAGATCCAGAACGTAGCCAGTACAATCCAGTGATGATATGTAACAGTCCATGAACAAATCACTGTACAGCACTGGGTTTCTTTCAAGGCTGGGTCCACTTGTGAGGACCAAGTCCACCATGCTCGGCTATGTTGTCCAGCACACAGCCTGCTGACGTAGCACATGCTGCTTCAGCCACTTGGCTCCAAATGAGACACACCCTGCTTTACTCTGCAAGATTAAATGCAACTTCCCCAGACATGAGCTTGTTACAAGACCTGGAGTGGAGGAAGAATCCATTCCACTTACTTTCCTACAGATTCTCCAAAATAAAGGTCCTTAGCTGGTTTTCCTGAAAATCCAAGTCACATAGCATGTTGCATCACCTGATGAAGGCAGCGCTTTGCTGCAGAAACGCGTAGTGGCCTGTAAGAGGTTAATAAAGAAATAATTTTCTAAAAATAACCCTAGTGCCATTTTATCTCGAGTCCTAGCGCTCCACAGACCAGGGATTTTTTTACTCCAAGTCACATAGCTTGACCTAGTTCATCACTGCTTTATCTTTGTGTTGTACTCACAACAACAACTGTGAATGCAACACACTCCAGTGGGTCTGAACACTTTCTGATGGACACATAGTGACCTTTATATATCACACCGGTCACTGACTCACACTGGTTAGAGGCTAAACACAGTCTTGTTAGAGGAAACTGAAGGATTTGGCAATCACTGGTTGGAGGTCAAACACAGCCTTTTTAGGGGAAACACTAAGGGTACCGTCACATGCGGCAATATTGCTAGGCAATTTCATTGGCAATTTGGTGGTTGCAGTGAAATCATGGACACATTGTTCCATTTGTACACAGCAACAAAATAGAACAATGTGTCCATGATTTCACTGCAACCAGCAAATTGCTAATGAAATTGCCTGGCAATATTGCCGCGTGTGACGGTACCTTAAGATTTGACAATCATTTGTTGTATGCAAAAAACACGGCTTTGGCAACACACACAGATTTGGTAATCACACTTGTTCTCAGTCAAAAATGCTTATATCTAGGTGGACCCTCTCACCCTTCTATTCTATTTAACAAGCGATCGAGTAGCTAGTTTTTTTTTGTTCGTGTAGCACGGATGGAGCAGCAGCAGCACTGTTCCTAAACAGTAACACTTTGAAAATGCAGACGACGGCAAATGGCCGCTTTTAATATCCTGAGGGACATGTGACTTTGGCAGCCAATGAAAGAAGCCAGACGGTGACACAAGCTCTTGTGTCTTTATCTAGTGAATGTTTTATGCACCCTGATTGACTGCCAGCCCAGAACACGAACACTGAAATTGCCAGAAACAAAATGGAGTCCAACACTACTCTGACCCCTCCCCAACTCCTCCCCTCATCAAACATGTCCAGTTAGCTATCCTACATAGTCAGAAGGTAGAAGAAAACCATCACTTAAATGTAGCAATGCTTTTTTTTATCAAATCAGTTAACAAACAAAGCCGCGTTCACCGATTTCTTTGTAAATTGCAGGAACATATAAAAAAGGTGAGGGGACATGGCCATGTATGGACACAGGACTATTGGAGTATACTTGGTGCCTCTGACCCTATTCCCCTGAGGAAATGGACCCTTTGGTGCATGAAACAGCTGTAGGGTGGTGTGGAAGAAAGGGTTTCTCCAGTCTGCACTGACATTGCACTTTAATATGGGTATGTGCAATATGGACATGGTCTGGTGGAGATCGGTCTAATTTCGTCCACTCCACTTCTATTCTTTTGGGTATCATATTGTTACCAGCAACACTGTGCATGCTTATTTATGTGAAGTTGCTACCTGTACATGTTTCATCAACTATGTGGTATTGAATTGCTAAAGGGATACAGACACTGTTTACCTGAATCATCAAACCATATGTTGGAAATCTGGTTGCACTGAATTATGTATATGAATTGCATGTGTTTGTCTCTTGCTGGTGCAAGTTTATATGCCTTTCTTGTGATTTTAACTATTCCATGTCATGTGCACAGATTGATCTTGTAATGCCATTGTAGATTTCTGTCCGTGCTATACGATCCTTTATGGTGCCTTTTTTACTCTTACTATTATGAAAAATAATAAAAAATGATGTTTTCTTTCAACTCAAATTCTCTTGTTTGCATTTACACACAATAGCTCAGCTTTAATTTTGTGCTTTGCAGTTAGAATCTTCCTATATTTTCTACTATTAAACACTAGAACACTGAGGCGGCTGTTGGAGCTGGAGTCTATTTTTGTAAGCATTAAAAAAAGCATCTTGCATTTGTTCTTCCCTGGGGCAAACTAGGTCACAGTCATAATGACTGAAAATAAACACTGACAGCTCATTGTCAGTAACTATCATGTTTGTTATCATTCCTGTGAATGACAGACCACACCATTACACAGCAGACCTGATTACTTTATCAATAAAGACTTGTCAACAAAATGGACATTCTAAATCATGTGTCTATAGGAATATCAGTATGTATGCAGATTCACTTGAGATCTGTCAGAATTTAATCTACTCTTTGCTGTCCTGATGTTGCCTCTGCCAACAAAACCAGACAATACTGGTGAGCAGCTGTCAGTCACAACTGGGCTGAATGTCGCTGCCTTCTCTATGCTCATGGATGCGTTCACTTGTAGCTTTATAATCGACTTGCACAATAGGGTTCAACCATTTTAGGAAGGCAATGCTATATTTTGCAATGAAAGTGATTACTAAGCTTTGAATGTTAATAATTAATATAATGTCACCAACAAAGCCCTAATTAAAGAGCCGTAGTTTCCATATCAGTGCAATGTGACTCGGAACCTAAGAATTATGCTGCATAGTTTTTTCAGATGCCTAATTGACTACCTTGGACATAACAAATTAATTTCCCTGCCTTTTTATCATTGTCTGTTCAATGTACTGTTATGGGATGCTTAGGGGAATTTAATACTGCAAATTCTTACACAGATTTATTGTAAATGTATTAATAATTAGAAGATAATTAAAATAATCTCTATAAGCAATAATAGAATAACAACAACATGCATTAAATGATTGTGATACAGAATATCTACAGAAGTATTGGGACACATTACACTTTAGGAACGTTTACATGATCACAATATAAATCCATAAGGCACTATAAGGGTGCCTTCACATTTGCATTCCCCTCCGCAGCGTTCTGCGGAGGGGAGCCGCAATGTGACCGCAGCACTGCAAGCCCCTATCTTTATAATGGGAGCGCACGGTGCTGCGCTTGACTGCGCATGACCATGCGCACCCATTCACTGCCATATGTGATCTGTGCGCAGGCGGAAGCCTGTGCACAAATCACCCAGTCTCGTCCGCACCAGAAATGCAACATGTCGCATTTCTGGTGCGGACGAGACTGGGTGATTTGTGCGCAGGTATCTGCCTGTGCACAGATCACATATGGCAGTGAATGGGTGCGCACGGTCATGCGCAGTCAAGCGCAGCACCGTGCGCTCCCATTATAAAGATAGGAGCTGGCGGCCGCTGCGGTCACATTGCGGCTCCCCTCCGCAGAACGCTGTGGAGGGGAACGCAAATGTGAAGGTAGCCTTAGACAGATATTATACATCTTTATATTATTGCTTGTTTTTGCATATATTTAATTTCCATTGATTCTTTGTCTGTAGGATTTTTCACCTTTTTAAATGTAATTATTGTAATAATGTATGTTTTTAATTGATAATTAAGGATATGGTATTATAATTATTTGTTGAGTAGGAGTACTTTTGTATATAGACTTTGTGTTTTTCTTTTTTGACTCCCATAATGAGTAAAAAAAAAATCAATTATTTAACTCCTTACCGACCTTGGACGTACCACTACATCCTATTTGTCAGGTACTTCCCAACCTTGGACGTACCATTCCGGCACATCCTGGTGATCGCGATGGCACAGGGGCACCACTGGGGACTCTGCTTTCCCGACACCTGAGCCCTGGCTCTCACAGCTCGGGTGGTCCCCGCACTGTCCCTGGCTTTTTATTCCCCTAAATGCCACAATGCTAATTGTGCTCCCTCTCCTCTTCGATCGATGCACCATGATGTAATGACAGGGCCCAATCATCGTCATGGTGACCCAAGGTCGTCATGATGACTTCCAGGTCACCAGAGTGTGGGAAGCCTCAAGGATAATGACTGCTGCGTGATCCCTGAAGCTCCTTACAGCTGTACTCTGTTGCAATGATCGAGCACTGTAATACAGTGCAGCTGCGATCAGAGCAGTTAAAGGTAATGTACCATATAGGGAGTACATAAAAAAAATGTAAAAACATTTCTAAAGGTTGAGAGATAAACTTAATGCAATATATTAGGTCGATGTTCTAAGACATGAAAGCAAATAGGAGACCTTTATTAGCATCCTGAGTAGGATATGTGCACAATATATACCCTATGGGAATAAACATGCTAGAAATAGGAGGAAACCACTATGGCTAAATAGAGCTGTAAAGGGCACAATAACTGACAAAAATAAAGCATTTAGAGAATTATGCAAGTAGGTAGTGATGAGGCATTAAATAATTATAGAAAATTAAATAAATTCTGTAAAAAGCAAATCAAGGTAGCAAAGATTGAGACAGAGAGACTCTTTGCCAGAGAAAGTAAAAATAATACAAAAATATTTTTCAACTACATAAATAGTAAGAAACTGAAAAATGATTGTGCTGGCCCCCTTATAAATAGTCTTGGTGAAATGGTGAATGAGGATGAGGGAAAAGCCAATACACTCCATGACAGAAGTTATGTCGCTTATCCATGTTATGTAAATAAAAGCTTAAAGCCTGAGGTTAAATTCATCCATTGGTTGTATATATTACTCTTTTGAAAGCTGAAACCCTCCGAAATTTGGTTTAGGTTAAGAAAATAAATTAGCATCAATGCTGAAATATTGATCATTTAATGAACACAGAATGGTCAGCTTTTAGCAAGAGAAAAGTTTTGTCGCCTGGTCATATAATGCACCCAATCCTAGTTTACATCCTCACCTGTGCTCAGTAAATGATCGGTTAATTGGTGGGTGTGTATAAAAAGAAACCCAGCACCCCAGACCTTCACTTGAACTGCAACTTGAGCTCTGACAACATGCCAAAAATCCACCCTGTGACCAAAGCCTTGATTATCAAGAGGCTGAAGACCAGATCCACTGTGTCTCAGCGTCAAGTACGAAGAATTAAAAAAGTTTGAAGAGACTGGAGATGTGTTTGACAAGCCCAGGTCCGGCAGACCCCGCAAGACAACTGCTCCGGAGGAACGTTTGTTGGTTATAAAATCCAAAGCAAGCCCCTCTTCCACTGCAGCAGAGCTCCAACAGGCCTGGTCACCTCAAGTCCCTGTGTCAGCTAGAACATTTTGTAGGATTCTTTCTCAAATGATCTCCATGGTTGAATCAGTGCCCAGAAGCCAGCACTAAACAAAAGGCAAATAAAAAAACGTGTGGCATTTGCAAAGTCTCACAGCCTGTTAAACATATGGACACTGGAAAAATGGCAGAAGGTGGATTTCTCTGATGACTCTTCAGTAGAATTACACCACAGCCACCGCAAATACTGCAGGAGACCTACTGGAGCCCGTATGGATCCAAAATACACCTAGAAAACAGTTACATTTGGTGGTGGAAAGGTCATGGTCTGGAGTTACATTCAGTATGGGGTGTGCGAAACATTTGTAAGGTGGAAGGCAATATCAATAGCCTAAAATATCAATAAGTATTAACTACCTCTTCTATTACAAATCATAAAATGGGTCAAATTCTGCAGCAGAATAGTGGCAAAAAAGACCAAGGTGCTCAAGACTGGCCAGCCCAGTCACCAGACATGAACATCATTGAGCATGTTTGGGGTAGGATGAAAGAGGAAGCTTAGATATTGGGAAGATGGTGTATCACGGTCCGCGCTGCTGCCTCAATGGAATCACGAGGAATGCAAGGTTTCAAGAAGTCACGAAGAATGCAAGGTTCCAAAAGTAACAAACTCCTTTATTCCACCAAAGCGTTTTGGCACCTATCCTTATCTAAAAAAGACACTTGGTCCCGGATAGAGTTGGCACCTATCCTGGCACTTTCATCAAGATACCCTGATGAAGGTGCCAGGATAGGTGCCGAAACGCGTTGGTGGAATAAAGGAGGTTGTTACTTTTGGAACCTTGCATTCCTCGTGACTTCTTGAAACCTTGCATTCCTTGTGATTCCATTGAGGCAGCAGCGCGGACCGTGATACACCATCTTCCCAATATCTGAGCGTTTTTCCACATGCGAGTGGCTGGTGGAGGTCCAGCTAAAAACCAAATACTTACAAACCAGTTGTGGGGCACACAACTGGATCAGTTGAGTGTACACCTGTTGATAAACTTACACAGAGAGTGTCACTAGTCTCCCCTTTTTGTATTTACACAGTTAAAGAAGAGGAAGCTTGGAAGACAAACCATAGAATCTAGATGAACTCTGGACAGGGGCGGAACTACACTGGTGCAGGCGGTGCAGCCGCACCAGGGCCCCGACCGGTTAGGGGGCCCCTTCAAGCCTGGAGGGGGCCCCCAGCCGACCCCACAAGCCGCCGTTACCAGTCGGGAGAGCGCGGCTCTCAGCGCGGCTCTCCCAGCCGACCCCGACAAGCCGCCGTCACCAGTCGGGAGAGCGCGGCTCTCAGCGCGGCTCTCCCAGCCGACCCCGACAAGCCGCCGTCACCAGGCGGGAGAGCGCGGCTCTCCAGAAGCAGCGGTAAGAGAGCTCTGTCTGTCCCAGCACTAGCACCCCCCCCCCGGTCCACACTTGCACCAGGGCCCCGGGGTGACGGTCCGCCCCTGCTCTGGAGGCATGTAAGACTGCATTCTTTGCTATTCCTGATGACTTCATTAATAAATTGTATGAATCATTGTTGAACCGCATGGATGCAGTCCTTCAAGCTCATGGAAGTCACACAAAATATTAAATATGACCCTAATAGCACCACAACTTCATTTACCAATGTTATGCAACATATATTTGTATTTTAAGTTAATTTTTTTGTTTGAAAATCACATTACTTTCTGTGGGCGACAAAACTTTTGTCTTGCCAAAATCTGACCATTCTGAGTTCATTAAATGATCAATATTTCAGCATTGATGCCAATTTATTTTCTTAACCTAAACCACATTTCGAAGGGTTTCAGCTTTCAAAAGAGTAATTTATACAACTAATGGATGAATTTAATGTCAGGTTATAAGCTTTTATTTACATAACATGGATAAGTGATGTAACATCTGTCAGGGAGTGTATGCTAAATACATTTTCTCCTTCGCATCATTGGGGGGACACAGGACCATGGGTTATGCTTTCCTGCGACTAGGAGGTGACACTAAGTAGAGATAAAAACTTGAGTCCTCCTCCCTACAGTATACACCCATTCGTAAGCATAGGTAGTCAGTTTTTAGCTTAGTGTAGCAGGAGACACATGTGATCTGTTTTATTTTTATTCTTATTTTTACTCCTTTTTTTGTATAACCTTTTCTATGGAAGGCGACAGCTCCCTTTAAGGCACTGCTCTCCTTAAGCACGGGAATTCCCAAGGCAGCACACACACCCTTTGGTGGGGCGACGGACCCCTGAAGGGCTCCGCTCTCCCTACTGCAGCTATCAGCGCGCATTTCCTGCTGCATTCTCCTGCATAACAGCAGGGATGCAAGAAGTGCATGTTATTCCCCTCTCACCTCCTCCAACCAAGGAGCAGGGGATCGAAGGCACTGTTGATACATGCACGCTGCTGCTGAATCACGAGGACCCAGGACAGCACGGCAAAAACAGCCCCCTGGGTCCAACCAGCCATCCAGCCACGCGGCTCCATGCCGGGATGTGCACCGCCGGTAAGTTCAGGGCACGTGTCAGAGGCATGGGCTTACAGGCTGGATGGCGCACAGCAGCGCCGCAGCCCGTGGGTATCACGGCCCCAGCACCACACCCGGAGTTCCGCACTAATCTAAGCCCCAGTCCGGGCCTGCACCCATGCTCCGCCAAGCTGCGATTGGCGTCGGAAGCAGCCAATCGTGGCGACGCCCGACCGGCCGCGTCATTGTGCACGCCCCTATGACGCGGCCGATCACGTGGTGTGCTCCCAATCACGGCCGTGTCACCGGCCGCAAACCACACCCTCTATCAGGGCACAGACCAATGGGGTGATGACACTACAATGGCTGGCCAATCAGCCACGGCCCATCCACAAGCAGCCATGCCCCAAAGAGCCTACCATTAACGTAGTACCTAGTACGTCTGACACCCCTGCATGGGCCCTGGCACTGACGCAATCAGTAGACTCAATAGCCAGAATAATGGAGTCGTTCCCCGTCCCTCATACAGCCAGTGCCACCAAACGAAACTGCTCTCACTCTCCACCGCCAGGCTCCTCACAAGCAGATCGTCCAACAAGCAGGGAACGTCCACAGTCTTGGGCCCCCCGGATACAAGTCCATCCCAGGGACACTCCCCCACCAGGTCACCCATAAGTGACACATCTTGCACCCGTTAACCGGCCCGAGTTACTCTCCAAATGAGACCTCTCAGAGCCAGATTCGTCCCAAGAGCTGGAGACAACAGACACCCAGGCATTGATTGACAGCCTCATTGAGGCCATTAACAAAACACTAAAAGTCAATGACGACCCTACCACCGCCCCGGAACACACAGTGTCATTTAAAAAGGCAAAACGCTCTTCTAGTCTTCTCGAATCACCCCCATTTTAAGGACATAATCCAACGACATTGGGAGAGCCCAGACAAGCGCTTTGCAGGTCACAGACCTATCGAAGCTAAATACCCCTTCATGTCAGACCATCATAAAGAATGGGCTGAGTCACCAACCGTCGACCCTCCAGTATCGCGCCTAGCTAGCAGAACCCTCCTTACTCTCTCAGACAGCTCACCTAATAAAGACCCCAATGACCGCCAAATAGATAACCAAGCACGCTCGGTTTTTGAAGCCTCAGGAACAGCCCTCTCACCCTCGTTTGCGATGGTGTGGGTCGCAAAAGCAATGGTATCTTGGATAGATTCCCTATGCTCAATATTACAAGACCTCGACCCCTCACAAGAGGCAACTGACCTATTCGACCACTTCTCAATTTGCTAGGGAGTACTTCTTGCTCACGTCCTTAGACATGGCAAACTGCTCTGCCTTAGCAGCAGCGAACGCCATCCCCATCCGTTGAACTTTCTGGCTCAGGGGATGGCATGCGGACTACGCATCTAAGAGATCCCTCATAACCCTACCAGGGAGGTCGCATATTTGGGGAAAAGCTTGACCAACTCATCTCCGAAACCATGGGGGAAAAAAGCAAATTTCTCCCCCAGCAGAGGCTCAAGCGACCCTTTTGCCACCCGCAGCCACAATCTCGATTTCGCAGCTCTCACGGGACAACAGGATGGCCCACCTCAACTGCTAACACAGGTGCAGTACGCCCTACCCGCGGGAACAAAAATACCCCGTTCTCATTCAAGACCAATTCCACCAGGAAAAGCCGCCCTAAACAAACCCACTCTAAGGGCACTAGACCCCAAAGATTCAACACATGACTCCCTGCCCCACCCGATGTACACCAACACAATAGGCGGACGTCTCCTACACTTCAGCCACTCATGGCTCACTGTCGTACACGACAATTGGGTCAGAGAACTGGTGTCATCAGGTTACAAGATAGAATTCTCATCCCTGCCCCCAAAAGTCTTTTTCCTCTCACACCCCCCAGAACAAACGCCCGCCCATTTTTCAAAGCCATCAATTCACTACTCAAAACCAGTGTCATAACACCAGTACCAGAAATAGAAAAGTTCAAAGGATACTACTCAAACCTGTTCGTCATTCCGAAAAAGGACAGAGCGGTACGCCCCATCCTAGACCTCAAACTCCTCAACAAATTTGTGAAAGTCCGACAATTCAGAATGGAATCCCTACACTTATTAATCACGTCAATGGAAAAAGAAGAGTTCTTAGCAACCATCAACATCCAAGACGCATGTCTCCACATTTCCATTTTTCCCGCGGATCAAAACTATCTGCAGTTCACCATGCAAAAGCGCCACTTCCAATTCGTCAGACTGCCCTTCGGCCTCGCAACCACACCCAGAGTTTTCACAAAAGTCATGGCGACCATCATGACCATTCTCCATTCTCGGGCAGTGGTCGTCCTCCCTTACCTAGACCACCTGCTAATCAAAGGACCATCCTTCCAGGCTTGCCTAGAGAGCGTCCAAATAACATCGGACATGCTCTCCGTGGGGTGGCTCATAAACCTAGACAAATCATCCTCAATGCCAGCCCAAAGGATAAACTTTCTAGGATGACCTTCGACACCGCATGAGGGCTAGTCATACTCCCTCAAAACAAGGCCACGGCAATTCACAAAGGAGTTTGCTTTCTTAGCGGTTGACCACCTCAATCCATCCACTTCGGCATGAGGGTCCTAGGAAAAATGGTAGCGGCAATGTAAGCAGTTCCCTTCGCTCAGCTACACTTCTGAACCTTGCAGCTTGCCTTCCTCTCGGCTTGGGACAAAAATCCCTTCACCCTCGGCCGCAAACACCGCCTATCTCTACAAATCAAAAAAGCACTCACCTCGTGGACACGGCCATCTTCACTCACAAAGGGAAAATCTTTTCTACCAGTCCAATGGCTAGTCATCACCACCGATGCCAGCCTACTTGGCTGGGGGGCCGTCTATTGCCAACACACGGTCCAAGGCCGCTGAATGCCCCAGGAGACACACCTCCCAATCAACATTCTGGAGTTATGAGCAATCCGCTTAGGGCTCCAACACTTTCACCACCTTCTAGCCGGTCGCTCCATCTGCATTCAATCAGACAACGCAATAGCAGTAGCGTACATCAATCACTAGGGCGCACCTTGCAGCAAATCCGCAATGTGCAAAGTGGAACATATCCTATGCTGGACCGAAACAACCCAGTCGGTCATATCAGCAGTTCACATCCCGGGAGTGTATAACTGGGAGGCAGACTTCCTAAGCCGCCAGGGACTGACCTCAGGAGAATGGTCCCTCCATCTAGAAGTCTTTCTACAGATTTGTCAGCGCTAGCGAACCCCCGACGTGGACCTGATAGCATCAAGGTTGAATACTAAAGTCCCGGCCTGAGTAGCCAGGTCCTGGGACCCTTTAGCTCTAGGGGTGGACTCTCTGGTCCCCCCTTGGTGCCAATTCCAACTCCCGTTGATCCCACGAGTAATCGGAAAGATGAAAGCAGAAAGAGTCCAAGTAATACTCATTGCCCCAGACTGGCCACGACGAACGTGTTATGCAGAGCTCATACAGCTTCTCGTCAACATGCCTGGCTACTCCCGAACCAACCAGACCTCCTGATCCAGGGCCCCATTTGCCACCAGAACTCAGGGGCCCTGTCTTTAACGGCATGGCTACTGAATCCTGGGTCCTGAGCCAGGCAGGCTTTTCACCAGAGGTCAAACCACCATGGTTAATGCCCGCAAACCTACATCCTCGCGCATCTGTCACTGCACCTGGAAGACTTTTTTCCAGTGGTGCAAGGACCGCAACTGTAACCCACTCCTATTTTCCATCCCTACAATCCTGGAGTTCCTTCAAACCGGCCTTAACTCAGGCCTGTCATTCAGCTCCATCAAGGGCCAAATCTCCGCCCTAACCATACTATTCCAATGCAGGATTGCTACCAAACCACAGGTCAAAATGTTCATCCAAGAGGTTTTGCACACGCGGCCCCCCTACAAGACACCTGTGGCCATCTGGGACTTAAATTTAGTTCTAGGCGCCCTACAAAGGCCCCCGTTCGAACCACTGCAAGAAGTATCTCTATCCCACCTTTCATGGAAAGTCACCTTCCTAGTCGCAATCACATCCATCAAGCGCATATCAGAACTGGTTGCCCTATCCTGTCGACCCCCCTTCTGTCCTTCCACAAGGATAAGGTTGTTTTCTGTCCATCTCCGTCCTTCTTGTCCAAGGTGGTGTCCCACTTCCACCTCAATGATGATATCATTCTACCATCCTTATGCCCAGCATCGGTACACCTCTTCGAAAAAGAGCTTCACACCTTGGACCTAGTAAGGGCCCTCAGACGCTACATCTCCCGAACAGCCTCATTCCTAAAATAGAAACGCTCTTCGTCATCCCTGAAAGACCTAGGAAAGGAATGGCGGTTTCTAAATCCACATTGGCATACTGGGTTTGCTCAAAAATCCAAGAGTCCTACCACGTCATAAACAGGCCAATCCTACCAGGGATCAAGGCTCACTCAACTCCATCAGTGGGTGCCTCATGGGCCATTCGTCACCAAGCCTCGGCAGCTCAGGTTTGCAAAGCCGCAACTTGGTCCAGTCTGCATACCTTCACCAAACACTACAACATTCACACCCAGGACTCTGCAGACGCAAGCCTAGGGAGAAAGATTTTGCAAGCGGTAGTCGCACACCTGTAAGCGGCTGGCGCATCCTGTTCGACCGGTGCTTGTATAGTTCCCACCCAGGGACTGCTTTGGGACGTTCCATGATCCTGTCCCCCCAATGATGTGAAGGAGAAACAGGGATTTTTTTGTACCATAAAATCCTTTTCTACAAGCTCATCATTAGGGGACACAGCACCCACCCTAACAGCCTTCAATGGCCTAAACATAACCTTGGCTTACGCTTCCTGTACCTTATTACATTGATGGGTTCCCCTACTGCTCTAGTACAAAACTGACTAACTATGCCTATGAATGGGTGTACACTGCAGGAAGGAGGACTTAAGTTTTTATCTTTACTTAGTGTCGCCTCCTAGTGGCAGGAAAGCATACACCCATGGTCCTGTGTCGCCCAATAATGAGCTCGGAGAAAAGGATTTTACGGTGAGTACACAAAAATCCCTGTTTTTTTCAACAGTATTTATACAACAAAATCCCATGACAAACAACATGATCAGTAATACCATAAATTCTCCATTAAATGTCACATGCTTAACCCAGTGGGAAGTATGGCACCCTCTAAAAAGTTGAAAAATTCCTGGGCCCAGATAGCATACAGCTCTGAGTACTGCAGGAATTAAGTACTGTTATAAACAGACCATTATTTTAAATATCTTCAAAGATTCCATAATAACAGGACTGGAGCATAGCAAATGTGGTACCAATATTCAAAAAGTGGGCAAAAACTAAGCCTGGAAATTATAAGCCACTACGTTAAACCTCTACGATGGGTAAAATCTTTCAGGGTTTATTAAGGGATGCTATACTGGAGTATATCAAGAGAATAACCTCTTAACCTATCAACATGATAAAAAGAAAGAGAAAATGAGAGTTCTAATGCTCACGTAACTATACCACGTATTTACTGTCCACACCAGTGTATATTGCAAAAAATAATGCTTTATTGAATGCAGTGTCAACAATAAAAGATGACATGGATTCAAGACGATTGAAGAAGAGGTTGAGGTTATTAGAGTTAAACTTGCGGCTGAGCTCTCCCCTGAGGCATTGAGCCAATTAAACATCAATTTAGATAAAGAGTTTGTTAAATGGGAGAAGGAAATCGTCTCAGTAAAAATGAAGAAATACCAAAGGGACTTGGCGGACTATAAAAATAACCGTGTGTACCGGTGGAGAAGCAAGAAAAGACCCAATGAGCCAAGTACGCCTGATTTACCCAGTGAGCCACCGCTTGAAATAATCTCTGCCTCATCTATTTCATCCTTAGATGAGGAGCCATCAGTATCAAACCCAATACTCCGACCCCTGACTAGAGCTGAGGGGGCGAAGGGTAATGGAGTAAAAGACCTCAATAAACGTATGCCAGTCTCCCCTAAACAAGTGAACAAGAAAATTGGGAAAAGTGGGAATTTAGAGGTAATTAACCTCTCTAAACACACTCTAACCCCCACCCAGATCGAGGTCTTGAAGTTAGGACTTACTTTTGTACCTAATCAGAATTTTGACTATTTTACAGTGATCAAAGACCTTCACTTGTTTTTGCGGAAAGTGGTACTTCGCAAGCTTCACCACAAAAAGGACACTGCAGAGTGGAACTCTCCGAGGTGGAACTGGAGGCTCTGAGAGAGCTGGAGGAATTGGAGGGAGAGACGGTACAATCATCGACAGGTACTTTTCCTAGGAGGTATTGCCAAGATCGACCATGTTTCCCCCTTTTCACTATGCCCCCAGGTTGATATTTTTAATAGACTGGTCACTCGGGATTAGACTGATCACTCGGGATTTGAAAAATATGAATAAACACCATCATAATCTTTCTTTTTCCAGAGACAGGCCCTAAAACAACTTGGGCCCTAAGTGGAGTTGTAATAAAACCAGCGGACAAGGGGGAAAAACGTGGTCATATGGCCGACTAAACTATATGAAAAAGAGGCATTGCGCCAACTAAAAGATAAAAATTACTACGAATTACTCCCCTCCAACCCGATTAACAGTTTCTCTGTGGAGCTCCGGTCCATTTTGGAGAGGGCTTTCGAGGCAGGCATCATCCCCAAAAAAGTCATGGATGGACTCCTCGTCAATGCACCAGTAACCCCTACTTTCTAACTTTTACCAAAGGTCCATAAGAACCCAGAGGTCCCCCCAAGGTGTCCAATTGTCTCTGGCATAGGAAGGCTGTGTGATGCAACTGTAAATTTATTGAATATTATCTACACCCATTAGTGGAGACGCTGCCCTCCTATGTCAGGGACACCTCGGACGTCATGCGTAGGGTTGACGGTTTATATTTAGAGAGAGGTGGGGTTTTGCTGGTGACCATCACGTGGAGTCCCTGTATACCAACATAGGGCATACTGATGGCCTTGAGGCAGTTAGCTATTTTTTGAGTATGTCCAATTGGAATCAGGATTTAAAGAGATCTGATCTTTGAACTCTTGGAGTACATATTAAGCCATATTTTTTCGTGTTCGGGGATCGGTTCTACTTGCAGCGGTGCGGCACAGCGATGGGAGCGGCCTGCGCCCCATCATATGCAAACCTCTTCTTGGGTCACTGGGAGGGGTGGGGTCTTCGGCGGGGGGCAGGCACTTGTCCCCCATGTGCTGTGCTGGCTCCGTTATATTGACGACATTCTTGTCGTCTGGAGTGGAACCGTCCCCAACTCGAGATGTTCGTCCAGTCCCTAAAGAGTAATAATTCAATATAAAACTAACCTTTAAATATGCCAGGGAGGAGATTGATTTCTTGGACATTAAGGTGATCATTAAAGAGGATGGAGAGGTGGCTACAGATATTTTTAGAAAAGAAACCTCAGTGAATTCTCTCCTTCACGCTACCTCGTCACATACACCATCAACCATCAGAGCAATACCAGTTGGCCAATTTCTGCGGCTTCGATGTATTTGCTCTGAGGGGGACATGTTTAATGAACGTGCAGTGGATATGAAGGAGAGGATTCCAAGACAGAGGCTAGCATGAGGAGCATTAAAAGGGGCTATACAAGGGCAAAAAAGACCCCACGTTGCGACCTCTTAGCTAGCAGAAATAAAAAAAGCGAGGAGGGATGCCCTGTTTTGAGATTCATTTCCACATATAATTAATCAGTTGGACAGCAATCAGGGAAAACCTCACTCGCCATTGGGGTGTCCTGAAAACTGAGCCGATCTCTATCCTCTGTTATCCCAGATCGACCCTAGATGACTGCCAGGAGAGGCCAGAGCCTGCGAGACAGATGTGCACAGTCATTACATCAAAAAACCTTTTTTTCCCTTCAATACCGGACGTGCACTAGTCGGTTGTTTTCCGTGTGGCTCCTGCCTATCCTGTAAAACTAGCATCATTCGCACCAAGCTCTTTAGGAACTATGATGGATCTAGGGAATTCAATATAGGGAAATATATCACATGTAGCACTTCGGGTGTCATTTACCATGCTACATGTGGTTGTGGTCTCGTGTATGTGGGCTTGACAACCAGGGAGTTGAGGCGTCGTGTAAGGGAGCATGAGAAAAGTATAATGGCAGCTGAGAGTGTGGAGGACCTGAGTACTCTGCGCACTCTCCCTTGTCACTTCAAAAAATTCCACAACTGTAACCCAGAGACATTAAGAGTCTGTGGGATAGATAAAGTGCAGCTTGGAGTACGAGGGGGAGATGTTAAAAAAGAACTAGCTAAGATGGAGTGCCGGTGGATCGTGACTTTGGGCACGATGTCACCGGCAGGCCTAAATGAGGGACTCAGCTTCTCGCCATTTCTGTGACTCATGACTTTTTCCTTGCAAAATTGACGCCCTGATACCTAGGGGTTAACCCAAAATGAGTACTACTATTTGTTTTTTAGACATTTTAGTCCTGTATTGTTTCTCTACATCCTAGTGCTAATGTGTAATGTTTTTTAGTTGTCTGGGTAATGCGATTCATATGCCAGCTGGTTTGGGGTATATATAGGGATTTCTGTTACATGTACTTTAACCCCACGTGTCCGGGTGATTGAGTTTTTCCCTGGCCGCTTGGTTGGGGTCATGATAATCTGCCTGAGTCATGCTGCCCCCTAAAAAATGATCGCTGTTCGGCGTATCCGTAGTTTTATTGGATTGTCAGCTTTTTAATTTGTGCTTTGTTCACTTTTTTAGATTCACTTATTATTTTTCTTATTATGGGATTTGGAGATGTGAGTCGGCCTGTAAAAGCGATGGATTGAACCCGTATACGACAATACTAGAGCTATGGAGGAATTGGGATGAATATAAACTATTGGAAGAATGCAGACACCGCACCGCTTTATATGGACTGACTGCTGTCAGTATATGTGTTTATGTATGGTTTGCTGTATAGTTGGTGCTGTATCTTCCTTTCCCCCTATTCCTCTTTATCTCTGTCCTATACCTGCTGTGTCTCAATCCATTATCTCCTAGTCTGTTTGCCCCATCAGAGGTACTGCAGAAACAACATATATGTGATAATTGTAACGATTGGGATTATTCCCTATCGCTACTAATATGCCCTTACACCTGACCTCACCTAAAATGGCGCCAGACGCTGTGCGCATGCGCACTGGCAAACCGGAAGTGAGCGGCGAGGGGGACTTCTATCAAGGGTGCACCGGGGAAAATAACGTCACCGGAAGTTGCGTTCCGGACCCGGTGCAACCCAGAATGCCCTCCCCGCCGTGTAACAACCATTTTGCCAGTGTTGTAATTGCAGCAACATCAGCAGTCTTTTATTGGCTAAGACTCCATTTATAAACCCCTCACTATGCGCACTTGTCACCACTAGCCCCCCGAAGCAGCCGACGCGAAACACGTGTCGGGGCTACTGGACCAGTGGGCAGATTTGGCAGGGACCCCTTACTAGGTTCATGGGTAAGTTATTATTGTGCACTTTACTTTAGTCTAGACCAGGGTTTATGCTATACCTACATAGTTGAACTGCACCTTATTACCCTGATCTATGCACCTTCAGCACTCTGCACTTTCACTACCCCTCTGAACCTTTTATATACAGTCCGTGCCTGTCTTGCCCACTTGTCACTTGTCTCCCTCCTTTTTGTCTTGAATCCATGTCATCTTTTATTGTTGACACGTTTATTTATTGTATCCACTGCATTCAATAAAGCATTATTTTTTGCAATATACACTGGTGTGGACAGTAAATGCGTGGTATAGTTACATGGGCATTAGAACTCTCATTTTCTCTTTCTTTTTATAATGTATTCAGAGTAGTCTGCCCCTAACATGGTCATATCCGGTCCCCTTTTTCTCATTTTCCTATATCAACATGAGTTTACGAGGGACCATTCCTGTCAAAGTAATCTGATTAGCTTTTATGAAGAGGTAAGTTCTGGATTGGACCAGGGAATTGCAGAGGACTTTGTGTATATGGACTTTTCAAAAGCTTTTGATATGGTGTCACAAAAGGTTGATACATAAAATGAGAATAATGGGGATAGAGGAAAATATGTGTAACTGGCTTAAGAACTGACTCAGTGATAGGAAACAAAGGGTGGTTATTAATAAAAAAACACTCGGACTGGGTCACAGTTAATAGCGGGGTACCACTGGGGTCAGTATTGGGCCTGCTTCTTTTTAATATTTATTAATGACCTTGTATGGGGCATACAAAATCAAAAGTCAGTATTTGCAGGTGATACTAAACTCTGCAGGGTAATCAATACAGAGGGGGACAATTTTATATTACAGGAACATTTATGTACGCTGGACACTTGGGCTGAGAAATGACAATTGAACTTTAATGTGGATAAATGTAAGGTCATGCACATGGGTAGAGGAAATAAAATGTATCATTATGTACTTAACCAGATGTGGGTCCGATGCTTTCGCAACGGGAAGGTTGTGACACCACGATAGGCTCTATGCTGCTGGGCACAGTGGCTGTCTCTCCTCTCCTGTGCACTCTCCCCCAGTGATGTCTTCTCCCTTCTGTGTTCTCTCCTTTGATCTGTCTACCCCTGTGTGCTCTCTCTCCCCGATGCGCTTTCCCCTCTGTGTACTGTCTTCTCCAGCCTGGGATGTCTTCTCCCCTCATGTGCTCTCTCCTTTGAACCATCTCCCACTGTGTGCTCTCCCCTGTATGCAATCTCTCTCCCCCTGTGCTGTTTTCTTCCCTCTGAGCCTTCTCCCCTGTGTGCTCGCCCCTCCCCCTGTGCACTCTCTCTGCCCCCTATTCTGTGCACTCTTTCATCTCACCTGTGCGCTCTCTCTTCCCCCCTCTGCACTTGCCCACTGTGCTTTGTCTCTCCCCCTTGTGATGTCCAAAGATGGCAGCGGTGTAAGTGCACACGCGTGCACCAGGTCATGCCACCGCCATCTTTGTATATCCAGGTGTCCAAAGATGTCACCTGAGTAAGAGCGCATACATGTCGGATATACAGTCATATGAAAAAGTTTGGGCACCCCTCTTAATCTTACTTCTTTTTTTCTTGTTTAAAATTGTTTTTTTGCAACAGCTATTTCAGTGTGATATATGTAATAACTGATGGATACAGTAATATTTCAGGTTTGAAATGAGGTTTATTGTATTAACCAAAAATGTGAAATATGCATTATTTCAAAATTTGACAAGTGCAAAGGTATGGGCACCCTTCTGATTTTCATGATTTGAATACTCCTAAATACTTTTTACTGACTTACTGAAGCACTAAATTGGTTTGGTAACCTCCTTGAGCTTTGTACTTCATAGCCCGGTGTATCCAATCATGAGAAAAGCTATTTCAGGTGTCCACTTGCAAGTTATTCTCCTAATTGCATCTTCTGTGAGGAGTGGCATCATGGGCTCCTCAAAACAGCTCTCAAATGATCTGAAAAAAAAAGATTGTTCAACATAGTTGTTCAGGGGAAGGATACAAAAAGTTGTCTCACAGATTTAATCTGTCAGTTTCCACTGTGAGGAACATAGTAAGGAAATGGAAGACCACAGGGACAGTTCTTGTAAAGGCCAGAAGTGGCAGGCCAACAAAAATATCAGAAAGGCAGAGAAGAAGAATGGTGAGATCAGTCAAGAACAATCCACAGACCACCTCCAAAGACCTGCAGCATCATCTTGTGCAGATGGTGTCACTGTTCATCGGTCAACAATACAGCGCACATTGCACAAGGAGAAGCTGTATGCAAGAGTGATGCGAAAGAAGCCATTTCTGTATGCACGCCACAAGCAGAGTCGCCTGAGGTACGCAAAAGCACATTTGGACAAGCCAGATTCATTTTGCAAGAAGGTCCTGTGGACTGATGAAACAAAGATTGAGTTGTTTGGTCATACAACAAGGCGTTATGCATGGCGCCACAAAAACACTGCATTCCAAGAAAACCACTTGCTTACCCACTGTCAAATTTGGGGGAGGGTCCATCATGCTTTGGGGCTGTGTGGCCAATGACGGCACCGGGAATCTTGTTAGAGTTGAGGGTCTCATGGATTCCACTCAGTATCAGCAGATTCTTGAGAATAATGTTCAAGAATCAGTGTCAAAGTTGAAGTTACGCCGGGGATGGATCTTTCAGCAAGACAATGATCCAAAACACTGCTCCAAATCTACTCAGGCATTCATGCAGAGGAACAATTACAATGTTCTGGAATGGCCATCCCAGTCCCCAGACCTGAATATCATTGAACATCTGTGGGATGTTTTGAAGCGGGCTGTCCGTGCTTGGCGACCATCGAACTTAACTGAACTGGAATTGTTTTGTAAAGAGGAATGGTCAAAAATACCTTCATCCAGGATCCAGGAACTCATTAACAGCTACAGGAAGTGACTAGAGGCTGTTATTTTTACAAAAGGTGGATCTACTAAATATTAATGTCACTTTTCTGTTGAGGTGCCCATACTTTTGCACCTGTCAAATTTTGAAATAATGCATATTTCACATTTTCGGTTAGTGCAATAAACCTAATTTCAATCCTGAAATATTACTGTGTCCATCAGTTATTACATATATCACACTGAAAAGCTGTTGCAAAAAAACAATTTTAAACAAAAAAAATGAGTAAGATTAAGAGGGGTGCCCAAACCTTTTCATATGACTGTACACATGCGCACTTACTCAGGTGGTGATATGTCAGCAGTGGTGGCTGTGGTTGGCAGTTTCAGGTGGCAGCGACACTGTTGGTGGTACTGCACGCTGTGCCAGTACCGCCAGTGGGTGCTATATATGCACACCCATCACTCTCTAGCCTCCCTGTTTGCTCTTTCTGTCCCCCATGAACTCTCTCTGCCCCTGTAAGCTCTTCTGCCCTTGTGTGATCTCTCTGTGCCCCCATGTCCGCTCTCTGTGCCCACCTCTACAATCTCTCTGTGCCCCTTTGGGCTCTCTGTTCCCCCTGTGCAATCTTTATGCCACTTGTGTGCTCTCTATATCCCCATGTGCTCTCTCTGTCCCCTATGCATTCTCTCTGTGTCCCCTCTGTGCTCTTTCTTCCCCGTGTGCTCTTTGTGCCCTTTGAGCTCTCTCTGTGCCCCCTGTGTGCTCTATTTGCCCCCTTGTGCGCTCTTTTTGCTCTGTGATATCACTCCCTCCTTTGGTGCACCCGGCAGGTGCAGTTACTAAGGCCTCCATTATATTTGGACACCCAGGTGTCCAGAGATGGTGATGATCTCAGGAACTGGACCTAGTGATGGGTGAGTATACTCGTTACTATTCGCATGAATATTACGCTATTTGCGATACTTGTAACTCGGAGAGGTTTTTTGGATTTTACTCGTGATTTTCGAGTGAGCTGAAAAGCATGTTTCCTGACTGATTTTTAGCCAGTAAACATGCTGGAATTGCTTTCTAGTCGTAGTAATGCCATATTCATCTTTGATAATGGCATTAATGTGATTGGCAGGCGCAGTATAACAAAAAAAAAAAAAAAAAAGCTCACACCGATTAGCATGAGGTCTGGGGAGGGGGGGGGGTGCTGTAAAAAGGCAGAGATGGATGAGAACATGCTCAAACTGCACGGGAACAGTATACAGACATGATGTACACTGTCTTTATACTGTTCTGCCATACAGTTTTGACAGAACCTAGTGAAGATAGATGGATTGAATAGATAAATCGGGCTAACTAGACTCCCGCTGAATCACTTTAGGGGCCGCCTATTAAGCTACTTGCATATTCACTGCACCGTCAGACAAATAGCCAATCACAGACGCTTACACTCTGGAGAGCCTCTGTGATTGGCTGTTGTAGTCATTGCATTTCCACAATCTGGACAGTGATTGTGCTTGGTTGACATGCACATTAGTGTATGGCAACCAACCTGCCGTCATAGGGAGTTAAATAAATAAATAAATAAATAATAAAAAAATACATGGGGCTTCGCAGTATTTTTAAATCTAGACTGATGAAAGCCGACGGCTGTGAGCTGCTACCCTCAGCTGCTTAATTTTTTCTTGACTGGCAAAATAAAGTGGGGTGAGGACCCATTGTTTTAGGGCACCCCCAAGCTAAAAAATAGCATGAAAATTGCACATTTATTAGGAGCCCATTTCCATACGCTTTACCAGGCTCTTCCAGCCGCCCTAGTGGTTGGTGGCATGCTGGGTAATAAGGGGACAAATGAGACAGGGCCAAATATTCCTATGTACATATTGTGCTGCCACAGAGCAATCGTCCACATTAGAAAGCACGTAGCCACATGGCAGCAGGCATTGGGTTAGAGAATGTCACAATGGACGAATAAGGTGATGTGCAAGATGTGCACAATCACCAGACAATCATGAAGAATCCCTTTTAAAAAATCCCTCCTACAGAAATAAATGCTGGTTGGAACCATCCATGTGGCTACTAGGTGCCTGTGGATCACCTGATTTTCATCAAACAGCTGACAAAAAAATGGAATAAAACACAATCAAAAAGTCCTATATAAATAAAAAATGTACATAGTGTCCTGCAAAAAACTAGTCACCATACAGCTCTATCAGCAGAAAAATATAGACTTTATAACTCTCAGACTCCAGCAATGCAAAAACAATTTATTCTATGGTAAATCTTTTTGTGCTGTGTTTTCTGAGGAAGGGCTTTCAACCCGAAAAGCGTAAATAAACCACCATCTGAATTCTAGCAACTTTGAATCAAATGGATTTCTTGGAACGGGAGCGCGGTCATTAATACCTGTTCTCCTACAGACGATCTTATAATTCAACATGCGGGAAGACTGCTGCAGGCCAAAAAAAGCTTGATATCTATAGTTGTCACAGGTGATAAAGGGGGTTGTGATATCTTACCTATCATATCTGACCTACTGTCTCCTCCCCATTATCCTGTAGAATGTAAGCCCGCTAGGGCAGGGTCCTCTCCCCTCTGTACCAGTCTGTCATTGTTACTTTGTTTACTGTAAACTACATATATAATTTTGTATGTAACCCCTTCTCATGTACAGCAGTACAGCACCATGGAATTAATGGTGCTATATAAATAAATACTACTACTAGTACTACTAATAATAAGAATAGAATAATCTTACAACCCAAACAGGTGAGTGGTTTTACTATTTGCTGAACCCTCTAGTCTCACGGATAAACACTTTTGTGTGCCCATTTCCTTTTCAGTGCTATACCTGACTTATCAAAATTGGAAATCTGGGGTTAAAACAACTTTTTAGGGGTAAAAATGTAATTCATTTTTGTTCACTGCCCAATAGTATAACATTTTGTGACACACATGTAGTATTAATATGATCACTTCCCCCTATAGATGAATTCATTGTTGGGTGCAGTGTGTGAAATGTGATCACTTTTGGGGGTATTCTGCTGTTATGGCATCTCGGGCTCTGCCAAGGTGACATGGCACCTGCAAACCATTACAACTACATCTGATCTCCAATGTGGCGCCCATTCACTTCTTCACTTTGCACTGTGCCTTAAAAGTATTTTCTTTTTTACCACATATGGGTATTGGCGTTCTCAGGAGAAATTACACAACACATAGTATGGCTCATTATCTCCTGATACCCTAGTAAATTTTAACATTTTTGGTTAAAGAAAAATTGTGGTTAAAAATATATATTTTTACATTGTCATGACTCAACATTATATAATTCTGTGAACAACTTGGGAGTTCAAGGTGCTCACCAAACATCTAGATACATTTTTTGAGGGGACTTTTTTCCAAAATGGGGTCTCTTGTGGGGGAGCTCCACTGTTTTAGGTTTCACAGGTGCCAATGTGACATGGCATCCCAAACCATTCCAGCTAAATCTGAACTCCAATGTGGTGCATTTTCCCTTTTTCCCTTTGAACTCAAAAGTAGTGTTCGATATATGGCATTTTGGCAAACTCAGGATACATTGTACAACACATTTTATGGTGCATTTTCTCCTGTTGCCCTTATGAAAATGAAAGATTTGAGGTTAAAACAACATTTTTGTGGTAATTTTTATTTTTATTTTCACGGCTCAACGTTATAAAATTCTGTGAAGCACCGGAGTGTTCAAGGTGCTCACCAAACATCTAGATACATTCCTTGAGGGGGTTAGTTTCTACAATGGTGTCAATTGTGGGGGTTTCCACTGTTTGGGCACATCAGGGGCTTTCCAAACATGACATGGATTCTGCTAACAATTCCAGACAGTTTTCCATTCAAAAAGTCAAATCACACGCATTCCCTTCTGAGCCTTTATGTGCTCACAAACAGTGGTTTTCCACCACATATGGGGTGTACTTAGAACAAATTGCACAACAAATTCTGTTGTTGTCGTTGTGAAAATGAAAAAATTGGGGCTAAAGTAACATTTTTGTTGAAAAAATTTACTTTTTCATTTTCATGCCTTAATGTTATAAAATTCTGTGACGCACTTGGAGATGCAAAGTGCTCACCACACATCTAGATGAATTCCTTAGAAAGTCTAGTTTTCAAATCGGGTCACTTATGGGGGGTTTTCCACTATTTAGGCACATCAGAGGCTTTCCAAATATGACATGATGTTGGCTGACGATTCCAGCTAATTTCCCGTTCAAAAAGTCAAATGACGCTCCTTCCCTTCTGAGCCCTGCCGTGCACTTAATCAGTAGTTTAACTCTAAACACTTGGGTCCAAAGTGCTCACCACGTATCTAGATAAATTTCTTGGGGTAGTCTAGTTTCCAAGATCAGGAGAAATTGCACAGCAAATTGTATGGTCCATTCTCTCCTGTTGCCTTTCAATATCTCAGTCTAAAGTAATATTTTTGTTGGAAAAAGTAAAATTTTCATTATTTACTTCAGCATTGCTTTAGTTCCTGAAGCACCTGAAGGAATAATAAACTTCTTGAATGTGGTCTTGAGTAATTTGGGGGTGCAGTTTTTAGAATTCTCACTTTTGGATATTTTCTGTCATATTGGCCCCTCAAAGTCACTTAAAGTGTGATATGAACCCTAAAAAAATAGTTTACTTAATTTTGTTGGTAAAATGAGAAATTGGTGATAAACGTTTAACGCTTCTAACTTTCTAACAAAAAAAATTGATTAAAAAAATTGTGTTCATGAAAAGTAGACATGCAATGTTATTTCCTTATTGTTTTATATGATATAACTGGGTAAAAAATTAAAATGTTGAAAATTGTGACATTTTTGTAAAATTTCCCATTTTTTCACAACTAAATGCAAAAAAATATTGTTTTAAGTTTACCACTGACATGAAGTCCAATTTGTAATGAAAAAACTGTCTCAATTGAAGCATTCCAGTTATAGCCTTATAAGTTCACACTAGTCAGAAGTGAAAAAATTGTTTGTGTCATGAAGGTGAAAATAGGCTGGGTGGTAAAGAGATTAAAATCTGGCTTCTTGTAACCCTTTCGGACGCTTAACATTAAAGAAGTCTGGTGACATTGAGTCCAATGAGTAGTTACATGATAACAATACTAACAGGTTAAAAAAAATTGATCTGGTGAACATAATGACAGTTTTACAAACTGAAGTATCAAATGAATTAATATGGGCCAAAAGAACATACAGGTGCCTCTCAATGAATTGGAATATCATCAAAAAGTAGTTTTTTTATTTCAGTAGAAACACATACATTATATAGAGTCATTACAAACAGATTGTCTATTTCAAGTGTTTATTTCTGTTAATGTTGATGGTTATGGCTTACAGCCAATGAAAACGCAAATGTCATTATCTCAGAAATGGTGAGCACACATCATTGACTGCACCTGTCAGCTAATCTGATCAACCAACATGCAGCTAACAGGACCAAGTGGACAGCGATCCGATCGACACTGTTACATTTTTAGATCACACTGTCAATCACTGACCGCACGATCTAAACACCATGGCGGAGATCGTGCTATTCTCTGCCAGGATCGGTGGCCCCTTGACGCAATCATGAAGCCTCGATGCCTTGCCATGACAGCGCAGGATCAGCTAATGACCCCAGACACTGTAAGCAATGTCTGAGCAGCTCTTGGAAGAAGGGGAGGAAAAAAAGAAACCAAAAACTGTTAAATTGCTGGGTGGTGAAAGGGGTTAACAAACAGTGGAAAACCGCTAATTGTATCAAATCAAACCATAAAATTCTATGAAAAGCAAGTGTCATTTTCTTCTAGAATTAAGCATCATAATGAAAAAATTTGCAGGATTAGCAGACAATTAGGTTTCCTATAATCATGCAAATTACACAGTGTTTTATGCATAAATTCTGTTTTGCAGAAAGAGTTAAATGACTCTCATGTATAAATCTCACACACAGAGAAACTAAATGGCATCATGTGAGTGCCATGACATTTGGAAGAATACAAAATTAAATCCGTTCATCCATTCACAAAGCCAAAAGGTGGATGGCTAGTCAAAATATCAAAGTCAACCAGTCGACTCATCACAAGGTCTATCACTTTTGGTGTGACACACACGGCAGTGGAGTTGGCTCATATGGTTTCTAAAGGTACCTTCTACGTCGCAACATTGCATGCAATTTCACTTGCAATTTACTGGTTGCAGTGAAATCATGGACACATTGTTACATTTGTACACGGCCACAAGATAGAACAATGTGTCCATGATTTCACTGCAATCAGTAAGTTGCAAGTGAAATTCCATGCAATGTCCATTAAATTTACCGCCATTGTGCAACCCTGTCTTGCCATCTCTGTATATATTGGGGGTGGTTTTCCTCCCAGAAAATCTGGATTATCTAGGAATGGCATGAATGCTGACTTCCCAGCTTCTACTCCACTTATTTCCCTAGATTTCCTCCAAGTCTTTATTGTTTGCCATATAGTCGGGAATTGGTCTAAGTTATTGGAGAGTTTTTCATTACCTAGATGCATCAGTGCCGTCAATGAGATATGCGGATTAAGTGCCTGGTCCAGTTCTACATTACTGTAGTATGATGTCCCTTTCATCCAGTCAATAATGTATCTTAAGCTCGCTGCCAGGTTATATCGTCCTATATCCGTGAAATTTATTCCTCCCTCTTCTCTTCGAGCCTTCAGTTTCGTCAGCCCAATTCTTGATCTCTTCCCCGTGCCCCAGATAAATGACCTAAATGCCTTATTTAATGTGTGTATATCTTCCTTGCGTAATAATAAAGGTAGTGTTTGGAACACATACATTAATTTAGGGAATATGACCATTTTAATTAAGTAACTGCGCCCTGAAATAGATAGCGTTAAGTATTTCCAAGATGTTAAGGGTTTTGCTAATTTTTATCGTCTGTTCATTGTAAATTTTTCCAGCGTCGTTAAACCGCTAACCGATTTGACTAAGAGGGGTGCTGATGTGGAGCATTGGTCCCCTGCGGCTGTTTTCACCTTTCAGGAGCTTAAAAGGTGGTTTGCTTCTGCTCCTGTGTTGCAACAACCGGATGTCTCTCCGCCGTTTCAATTGATGCCTCTGAGATTGATGCAGGGGCCGTTTTGTCTCCTGTTTTGATCCTGTTAGTTCCGCGATGCACCTTTGTGCCTTCTTTTCCTGTAAATTTTCGCCGGCTGAATGCAATTATGATGTTGGCAATCGGGAGTTGTTGGCCATGAAATAACGTTTGAGGAGTGGTGACATTGGCTGGAGGGGGCTAAGCATCGTGTTGTGGTCTTGACTGATCACAAGAATCTGGTTTATCTCGAGTCTGCCAAGAGACTAAATCCTAGGCAGGCTCGATGGTCATTGTTTTTCACTAATTTTGATTTTGTGGTCTCGTACCTCCCTGGTTCTAAGAATGTTAAGGCTGATGCTCTCTCTCTCTCTCAGTTTTTTGGCTGATTCTCTTGAGGTCTCGGAGCCGGTCGGCATTCTGAAGGAGGGGGTGGTTCTTTCTGCTATTTCCCCCAATTTATGACTTCCTCTTCGGAAATTTCAAGTGGCTAGACCTGAGAGATGTCCTGTAGGGAAATTGTTTGTTTCTGCCCGGTGGACTACTTTAGTTATTTCTTAGGTTCACTGTTCTGTGTTGGTTGGTCATCCTGGCATCTTTGGTACCAGGGATTTGGTCAGTAGATCTTTTTGGTGGCCTTCCTTGTCCCGGGATGTGCGTTCTTTTGTGCAGTCCTGTGAGACTTGTGCGCGGGCCAAGTCTTGTTGTTCGCGTTCTAGTGGGTTGCTTTTGCCCTTACCTGTACCTGAGCGGCCGTGGACGCATATTTCTATGGATTTTGTTTCTGACCTTCCTTTTTCCCAGAGGATGACTGTTATCTGGGTTATTTGTACAGGTTTTCTAAGATGGTTCATTTGGTTCCTTTGTCTAAATTGCCTTCTTCTTTAGAATTGGTTCCGTTGTTTTTTCAGCATGTTGTTCGTTTACATGGTATTCCGGAGAATATTGTGTCTGACCGGGGTGCCCAGTTTGATTCTCGATTTTGGAGGACCTTCTGTGCTAAGCTTGGTATTTATTTGTCTTTTTCTTTTGCGATTCATCCCCAGTCTATTGGTCAGACTGAGAGGACTAATCAGACTTTGGAGACTTATTTGAGATGCTTTGTTTCTGCAGATCAGGATGATTGGATTGCTTTCTTGCCTTTGGCCGAGTTTGTGCTTAATAATCGGGCGAGTTCGGCTACTTTGGTTTCGCCCTTCTTTTGTAATTTTGGTTTTCATCCTCATTTTCTTCTGGGCAGGGTGCGCCTTCTGCCTGTCCGGGTGTGGAGTCCGTGGTTGAGCGACTGCGACAGATTAGGAATTGTGTGGTGGACAATTTAATTCAGTCTCAAGAGACGGCTCAACGTTTTCCTAACCGTTGTCGGTGTGTTGGTTCTTGGCTTCGTGTTGGAGATTTGGTTTGGTTGTCATCCCGACATGTTCCTCTGAAGGTTTCTTCTCCTAAATTCAAGCCTCAGTTCATTGGTCCTTACAGGATTTCTGAGATTGTCAATCCTGCCTCCTTTCGGTTGGCACTTCGGGACTCCTTTGCGATTCATAATGTCTTCCATAAATGCTTGTTGAGGAAATATGTCGTGCCCGTGGTTCCCGCTGTGGCTCCTCCAGACCTGGCTTTGATTGATGGTGAGTTGGAGTATGAGGTTGAGAAGATTTTAGATTCCTGTCTTTCGAGACAGAGGTTCCAGTACATTGTTAAATGGCGGGGTTATGGCCAGGGGGATAATTCTTGGATTTTTGCCTCGGATGTCCATGCCCCTGACTAGGTTCGTGCTTTTCATCTGGCTCATTCTGGTTGGCCTGGGGGCTCTGGTGAGGGTTCGGCGACCCCTCCTCAAGGGGGGAGGGGGGGTACTGTTGTAAATTCATTGATGAAGAATTCTGGTTGTGAGCTCCCTCCTGTG
This sequence comes from Allobates femoralis, assembly GCA_033576535.1. Lineage (NCBI taxonomy): Eukaryota > Metazoa > Chordata > Amphibia > Anura > Aromobatidae > Allobates > Allobates femoralis. The sequence continues at coordinate 357,788,417 of JARQOC010000001.1, forward strand.
GTTATTGCTAGTGATGCACCTGGCTGTGTTTTGGAGAGTTCCACAGCTGATCCTGATGATTGGCAGTCTGCTTCGGATTGGAGCATATAGGTGGTTTGGAGCTGATCAACTTCTGACAGTTGTAATAGTTCCTGGAGGTTTCCACACCTCTCCCTGGTTCCTTCCTGCTCTGCTGAATCCTTGCATGCTAAGTGAATGCTTTTTGTTATTTTGTGGCACACATGTTGTGTGCTTGAGGATGTGCTTATTGCTTGTTTTGCTCTGAGTTATGAGTTTGATATATAGACTGGTAACATGGTGTCTACCTCACCGTGATTTACCAATTCTGCATTCAATATGCTTACCGTTTTTGTAAGAATTGTACTTAGAAGATGCTCCACCTGCTCACAAAATTGCAAAAACTCAGAATAAATTGCTCTGATTACCTCATGCGAGGATCCTACCAGTGTCCAGTGTAAGATCATCTCTCCTATACATACATCTGAAATAAAACACTCAAGAATTTGTATTAGTTTCAAAAATCAGAAAAATACTTATTCAACAAAATTCTTATTACAATTCTCTACTAATTATATTGATAGCTAGGCAACAAATAATACAGCACTGCAGAATATATTGGCACTATATTTATAAACTATAACTGTTTGATGCTTAACCAAAAACCCATTTAAATTCTGTTATAAATGTCTCCATCCCCCCTTCGCATGAGGCAATCAGATGATATCAGAGTAAAGGTATATATAATATTACCCTTGTATAATCATAACTGGATATATAAACTGGTAGTGGAACTAACTGTGATATAGTCTCATTGTTAACAGGCCTTTTGGGTGGTGTAAGATGGCTGCCACAGGAAGTACCTGTGGGTGGGACTTCCTTCGTGTCATGCATTCTTAAGATGGGAGGACACCCGGGTGGTGTAAGATGGCTGCCAGAGGAAGTTCTGATGGGCAGAACTTCCTCTGAGTGTTACATTCCTAAGATGGGAGGGGGGGACACTCTGGGCGGAGGTTTCTGTCCGAACTTAAAACAACTCCATCCCCCACCTGGAGCCAGCGCCATAACAAAAAAACAACTTTAGAAAACAATCGGATTAGAATCTGAAGATTTAACACACATATACTAAGTATTATCTGTTCTCTATGCCTCTTCTAAAAACTATTGTTCATCGTACTAACGCCATTTATTTATTTAAATCATAAAGAGTCTACCTCTGTAAAACCTCAGACAGAAATATACAAAAACTATCCCAAATAGTTATCATAGTGTCTAAAGAATATTAACACAACACAAACAAGAAGACAGTGTGTCAGTATGACTCAATAAAATAGAATAATCCCTGTATGACAGTCAGTAAAAATCTAATTCTGTAGAACCTCGAGCAGGAATGTACAAAAACTGTCCAAAATAACTATTATTGTGTCCAATAATAGGCAATATTACTAGCTTCCAACTAAATACACAGTAAACAATTATGATTCTTAATATTCACAGGCAAAAATGAAAAGAAATTCCTGCCTTCCACTCAGGATCTTATGGGAAGTTGGGTGATTCTTAATCTAGCATGTAAAAGTGATGAGGCACAGACCTCACTCCTACCCCTCCCAACACAAACAGAAGAGGGGGGGGGGAAGAGAAAATATCTGCACACAATTCTCACACATTCTGACCTTGAATCAGACACTATGAATATGCCAAAGGGAACATACACATTATAAGGTAGCGTTCCCCTAGGGAATTGCTTGGCAGCATGTATAACACAGAAACCATACACTAAGCACCTGCTCACATCACATATGATACAAAACATACAGTCACATACAGACAATATTCAACCCTGACATTACATCTCACATCTCAACATATTACGGTTCACAAAAACCTCTTTGATATAACTTGTATACACAGGGCCCTGATTACAGCTTCATTTAACACTATGTGCACCACTCACAGCCCCCTATGGTAGTTATAGCCAACTAGCGTTATACACACATAACCATATAGCATTACAGCACCCTCCTTCCCCTTTAACTTCCTCATAGCCTTCTAATTGTGCTTGTTTGCATTTTTAACATACTTTTTCCCTTCTCTTTCACGGACCATATTAATGGCCGTTTTTTGCTGCCGGAGTGAGACTGTGCTTTTTCTTCAAAAGACGCAACATCTTTAATCACTATTCACCGGTGTCTCTATCCCAGCAAATACTTATGCCACTGTACACCGGTCTTCCCTCCTTCTTGGAGAGGACGCCTGTCCTTACCCACCTATACTGACAGCCTGCATTCGGTACGCCTACCCTTATCTCTTCATCCACCTATACTGGCAGCCTATGTAATACGTACACCTGCCCTTAATTCTCCCCTTGTTCTGGTAGCCTGCGTACCCGTATTAAAGCTAATGCGTCCTAACAAATAATCGTAAAATAACACACAGTCTTCCCTCCCCTTCTTGCTACATACTTCTTCACTTTCCTCTCTTTACATACTTCTGCACTTTCCTCTCTGCCACAAGGTCTCTTGGGGGTAACTTGCTGAGGCTTTGACTAGTTAACACTCATGTTATAGCTTAAACACAAGTCTCTGTACTTCTATCTTGGCTGTGGCTGCCGACCCCTCAAGGTCACCACTGTCAGCAGGGTTGTATAAAGGGGAGTCAACTGGGATACCTTCAGTGAGCCGGGCATTAAAGTTTCTTCTAAACCTTCTTAATAACCAAACTTTTTCTACACAGGTGATAATAAAAACTCTAAAAGGTATATGTTGTGAAATGACTAAGGCTTACTTAGTGTGCAGAACAATAACCAATGTATTTACCCTAAGGCGGCCCCTGGACACACCACGTGTGGAACAGTTAAACCAAATCTAATAGCCGCTTCTGCACAGCAACTTGTAACCCCATATTAAATATATCTAAACCTCTCTCATTTAAGTGTACTCCATCTGAATGGTATAGTTCCAGAGCAAAACCTTCCAAGTCTGTGTGGCAGTAGGAAAAACCACCCACCACCGGCATAAACCGCTCAACAGCTTTATTGAAGCGTTTCCGATCAGATTCTAGAAAACCTGAACCATCAGAAAACCAATTTAGGCGGGGAATGATTTCTGAAAAAACTATAGCAGTCTCAGGGAACATCGAGTGGACAATTTTAATGTCATATTGAACTTTCCGCAATAAATCCGAAGTACGGACTTTTCCAAGATCATTACCTGCCAAATGGATGATAATAAGATCTGGTACGGGAGAGTGACACATCAAGTCCGCCAGAGTAGAACATAAAGAATTCCAGCGCATTTCCCTATCCACCGTACCACCGTATATGGATAAAATCCTTGGGAAAAAATACATTTTCTGAATACAGACGTCCGTGGGCCCTCTTCTCTGCCCAATAGATATATGAATGTCCAACAATCCAGACATGCTTCCCAACGGCTCCTGTAGCCGCCATATTACCCCTTATAAAAGGACAATTTTCGGGGAGACACTAAGGGTGTCAATACCTTTTGCTAGGGTTTTCCAAATTAGAAAATTGATTTGATAACTGTAAGCAAAAATACACCTTTACTCAGTATTTGTCTGTGGGTAGATATTCCTGTCTAGTAATGTCCCTTTTTCTCCACAGAGTCAGCACATGTACTATTTCCCTCAGCACATTAATCATCCCTCCAGGTGGCTCAATTTTTGGAGAGCCTGAATCACAAGAATGCGTTTGAGTGTCCAACTGTTCAAAGGACCTAACTGACTGGAACTGGAATTGTTGTCACCAAACATAAAACATCAAACTGTCGGCCCCCTCTACACCTCAGTGGGGCAATAACTGGGTCATATAACTTTCTTGCATATACTTCTTGCAACAAGACTCCTTGCTGATTGACTATTGTTAGCTGGGCATGTATATTTTGTCTGAACACCTTGAGTACTGGAGAAGTGCCAGGGATTGCTATATAACCAGTTTCTTCCCGTGCTTATGGCACGTCAGTAACACGATTTATTATCCAGCCAGCGGGCGTAATTGCTAGCTCTATACCTTATCTATACAAGAGGCACGTTATCTGGAGAGAACGGAACAATCTCATCACTACCATCATTTATGTAAATTACGTACCCGTCCACCACCGCAGCCAGGACTACACTCCGTCCTTAGCTTGCGGGCGCCGGGTGGGAAAACCATAAGCCGTATCAGAGGCTGGAACACCAGTAGTGGAATAACCCATCGGCCCCCCCTTTCAGGGCCGGAAAACCATCAACCCTATTAAGGGTCGACAAATCATCAGCCGTATATCCTGGGAATAGAGCTGGACAACCAGGGAAACAGAATCTCCCCACTCAGCCCCGTCTCTCTGTTCTCTGTGCCTTTCTCTCTGCTTCTCTGTACTGAATCTGCAGCAATGATAGCACTGACATAAACACAGATAAACTCAGGATCAGGTTGCAAGAACACAAATAAGGCAGACAATTAAGGAATTCTCAGGACCAGGTTGCAAGGGCTAGGACTTCTCAGATCCTGTCATCTATGTCCGAGTCTGACAGCCAGCTACCTCCATCCCTGCACGGAGACACAAGAGGGTCTTAGGTAAGATAAATAATTTTCTTACCTCTTTGTAGCCTGCAGGTCTACCCCTTGTGTATGGTCCGTCCTGGGAATGAAGGTTTAGTTGTAGCTGTCGTCCCCTGGACATCTTGTCCTAGCCCCACGTTGGGTGCCAACTGTAATGGATGCCCTCCACACCTTTCGGGTGGGCTGTCCTCTTAATTTTCTGCCGCTAAATTGATGCTTTGTCTAAGTACGTGCACGCCACCATAAGAACCACGCTGACACACAAGTCAATGTAGAGCTTAATCACAAAGTCTTTTATTTTAGGAGCCATTAGCAGTTTTATTACTTATCATTAAAGGGGCATTCCTTAGGGGTGTTTCTAGGTGATAACATCATATTATGCATCATATTATGCTGAATCTACATTTTATTCTGAAAAAACATTCAATTATATTCTGTGTGTTAGTTCGTTTAATCTAGCCTTGATTCGTACAGTACATTCGGCACATGCTGATAAGAACTTCATCACTGCTACCTCTAAGTCAAAACATTATATAAAATCTGAGACAGAGAAAACCTGAAGGTGGGAGGGAAGAAGGAGAGAGGGCTAACTAGGGAAAAGGGCAAGGCCTTTTTCCTACAAACAGGCCTCTAGTCTGAAAGATTTCTGAATGACTTCTATAAACTAATATAAATTATTAACTATTTATTGCCATAACACTTCCACCAGAGGTCTTCAAGTGGAAGAAGCCATGTGGGACCCCTACCCCTTCCAAGCATTTTATCCTACACAGAATGAACCACCACATCCTGTTTCCTTTCTTGAAGATATTCATCTTGTGGATACCATTGCCTCAGCATAGTTGCATGGGCCTAAGGCCAATGAATTTGATGAACAATGTACCCAAGGCAAGGTGGTGGCATTCATCCAGCAGAGGTGGTTAGGCTTCTTAGCTGAAGAAAGAACTGGTAATTTATGCTACGTCTACTGGTCTACCCTGCCCCGTTACCATCTTTCCAAAAGACTCCAAATAATATATGTTGGGGAGGAGATCACCTTCATCATGGTGATGGGCAGCAAGGGGTGGTTCGCAAATGGAGTAAGTCAGGCTGCCACCGCCTACGAGTTTAAAAACTAGCAGCAGAAGACTGACTTGTAGAGAATGCTGTGTTGGGTGGAGGGCAGGCCTCTCTTCGTTAACCAGCCAGCTGAACCCAAACACACATGGGCCATCGATCCTGAAGGGCCTGTTAGTGTTGCCAAAGTTGCTCTCGTCTCTCCTACAGGGGGTGGTCATCCCCTAATTCCTTCATCCTCTTCTTTAGTGGTGGCCATGATGGGTTGTGCAGGAGGCAGGTGGTGGTGGAGAATGCCCCTGAAGAAGTATCCTCTACGACCCCACCGAGTACGTCCGGCAGTGGAGTACCCTGAGGAATGATGGCCTCCATAATGGGCAGCAATGAGAAAGCATTTAAATGTTTTTACTCCAATGAAAGTGGACTTCCCTAAAAAAGGCATGTGGTTGGGTCATTGACCTTTCCCTTAGTTGTCATTTTGTTTGGAGAATGACTTTTTCAGTTGTTTGAAGGAGCGAGGGCTGTTCTTTTGTTAATTTTATTTTTTCCCTTCTAAGGTTTAACCCTGGTTGCACTTCCCCTACTGGATTAGTGGGGCTACGGCCTTTGGGCTACACCTCAAAGCCCTAATAGACTCTGCCCTTTGGACTTTGTACCATTTTATTAGAGTCTGCTGATCTCTGTGGGACTTTCCTTATATATACTGTGTATAGTAATGTTATTGATATATGTGTCTTTGAGACTTCTTAAAGTCTGTGCTACAGTAAAGTTTTTCTTTACTTCACTCTTCTAGTGCTGAACTGTTTCTGCAAACAGGTGCTTTGATACTACCCTACATCTCTCCCCCCGTGTGCTGGGTCTCTTCCCCCTGCTGTGTTCCTCCTTCCTGTGCTCTCTCACCCCATGTGGTATCTCTTCCCCTGACAGGGCACCCTCTGCACTGCCCCTCCCCCTGACAGGGGGCCCTGTACACTGTGTATCTCTCTTCCCCCTTCCCTGACAGGTGACCCTGTATGCTGTCTCTTCCCTGACTGTCTCTCCCCTGACAGGGGACCCAGTGTGCTATCTCTTCCCCCTGACAGCAGGCCCTGAGCACAGTGTGTCTCTCTGACCAACTCCACTGACAGGGAGCCCTCTGTGCTGTCTCACCCCCTGACAGGCGGCCCTGAGCAATGTATCTCTTTCTTCCCCCCTTTCCACTGACAGGGAGCCCTGTGTGCTGTGTCTCTCTTTGCAGCCTCCTGACAGGGAGCCCTGTATGCTGTCTCCCCTCCCTGACAGGGGGACCTGTGTGCTGTGTCTCACCCTCTATCCCCGAACCCTACTCCCCCATGTGTACTGTAAATTACTGCATTATGATAAGCATTGCAAGGGCTGGAGGCACAGTTCAGTAATCAGCACGGACAGTGTCCCCGACGGCATGGGCCCACCAGTTGTCCATGGTTCTGGTACTTGCCTGAGTGTGTCGGGTGCTGATGCCGGCCCTTTGAAAGACCTCCCCACTTGAGTGTAAAATACCATAGAATGCAGTCAATCGGCCAAGGTTGGGAGTCTCAGCATCCTCCAGATAATCGATGATACTCCTAACAGATGGCCCCATCGGGACATGGGAAAGTGCATCTGCATTGCAATTTTCCTTGTCAGAACACCATCAATTTAGAGTCCTCCAGATATGCCAATGTGTTATTCTTGGACATTACCACCCATCCATCCCCCGTCAGGTATTCTGTGAATTGTTGGCCATGCTCTGGTTCACTCAGGTAGGGATTTCATTAGGCAACCACTCTTTCCCAGCTGTCTTTTTCCTGTGACAATACTGCTCCTATACAGTGCAGGCTTCCATCTGCGAAGAGCAGAAAAGCAGTGTCAAACCAGGTTTAAGCCAGAATTGGCATACTACTTAAGGTAACTTTCACATCCTCAAAGGCCTTCAGCTATTGAGGACACCCCTGAATGAGTTAATTCTTGGGTCCCCTGGCTGTTCACTACAGCCTTTCAGTCAGGGCCGGACTAGGACCAAAAAGCAGCCCTGTAAAACAAGCCCCAGCAGCCCACACACTTATATCACCCATCAGCCGCGATCAGTGAAATTTGCTTTTACGTTGTCATGACCTCATCACTTTCTCAAAGTAGTTATCTGAAGAGCCACATGTGAATGCTGCAGCAGAGGGAATAATCAATCGCAGCTCCATTAAATGTTACTCTTCAAAGCCACATTTCTCGGGATTGTGGGGTCCCAGCGATCAGATCCAGAGCGAAGAGCAAGTTATCACCTATACAGAACAGAAGTGATGACTTCCATATTGGGGATAATTAATTTAAATAAGTTATATGCTGAAAATCAAAGTCCAATACCACCTCTGACAACAGAACAGGAGAAGTGGTACTGTGCAGTGTATATATATATACAGAATAATACAGATAGTGAGGATTACACCTAGTATACAGGACAGGAGAATTGGTACTGTGCAGTGTATATATCTATTATATAATCGCGAATCGGAAAAGCGCCCCTTCACGCGCACTTTCCGATGTCGTCATGTGGATACGAATTTAACATTGGGCGCGAAGCGCCCAATGCTGCGCGAGCAATGGCCGCGAGGCCATTGCGAGTCGCTGGCCCAGGGCGAGCAATGGCCGCGAAGCGGCCATTGCGAGCCGCTGGCCCAAAATCGATCCACAGGCCCGGCTACAACCTTAGCGATTTACCGCTCAGGTAGCGCGAGCAATGGCCGCGAGGCCATTGCGAGTCGCTGCCTGAGCCGCAAATCGCTACCCGGGGACCATGGAGCGGAGGCGGCACTGCCGCCTCCGCTCCCCGCTACCCACAATTCGCCACCCCCCCCCCCATGTCCGCACAGCCCGCCCCCAGCAATGTCCGCACAGCCCGCCCCCAGCAATGTCCGCACAGCCCGCCGCCCTATGTCCGCACAGCCCGCCGCCCTATGTCCGCACAGCCCGCCGCCCTATGTCCGCACAGCCCGCCGCCCTATGTCCGCACAGCCCGCCGCCCTATGTCCGCACAGCCCGCCGCCCTATGTCCGCACAGCCCGCCGCCCTATGTCCGCACAGCCCGCCGCCCTATGTCCGCACAGCCCGCCGCCCTATGTCCGCACAGCCCGCCGCCTTATGTCCGCACAGCCCGCCGCCCTATGTCCGCACAGCCCGCCGCCCTATGTCCGCACAGCCCGCCGCCCTATGTCCGCACAGCCCGCCGCCCTATGTCCGCACAGCCCGCCGCCCTATGTCCGCACAGCCCGCCGCCCTATGTCCGCACAGCCCGCCGCCCTATGTCCGCACAGCCCGCCGCCGTATGTCCGCACAGCCCGCCGCCCTATGTCCGCACAGCCCGCCGCCCTATGTCCGCACAGCCCGCCGCCCTATGTCCGCACAGCCCGCCGCCCTATGTCCGCACAGCCCGCCGCCCTATGTCCGCACAGCCCGCCGCCCTATGTCCGCCCTACACCCTAAGCCCCCGCAGTCCCCTAACCTAACGCCGCTGTCACCTAAGGCCCTACACCCGAAGCCCCCGCCGTCCCCTAACCTAACGTCCCCGTCTTTCACTTACATGCCTTCAAGTCATCTGATCGTCCGTCCGGCCAGGCGTCCTCTTCCTCCTGCCCCGGGGGTCTTCTCTCTTCCTTCCACCATCTCCGCCTCTTCGTCGGCCCCGGGGATCTTCTGTCTTCTTTTCGCCAACTTCCAGCTCCGACGTCCTCTTCCTTCTCATTAAGATAGAATGGACGAAAAATCCGCCATTCTACCTCAATGAGATCTGAGGCCCTCTTCTGATTGGTCGCGGTATACTCCCCTCAGCCAATCAGAAGAGCCCCTCAAAACTGAGACGCAGTTCTCATTCAGGTCCGCCTTTTTTTTTTTTTTTAAATTATTATTTTTATTTAATTATTTATTATTTTTTTTATTTATTTATTTTATTCTTTTTTTATATTATTTATTTTATTAATTATTATTTTTTATTATTTAATTTTAATTTATTATTTTTTTTAATGTCAGACTGAGACGCAGTTCTCATTCCGGTCCGCCTTTTTTTTTTTTTTAATTATTATTTTTATTTAATTATTTATTATTTTTTATTATTTTTTTTATTATTTTTTAATTATTTTTAAATCATTATTTTTATTATTTAATTTATTTATTTTTTTACTTGCGACAGTGAGACACAGTTCTCATTCCGGTCCGCCTTTTTTTTTCCCATTGACATACATTAGCGGTGTGTCGGCGATTTTATGGCCGTCCACCTGGTTCTATTTGTCGGCCCTAAAATCGCGGACACACCGCTAATGCATCTCTATGGGCAGTCAGCTCGATTTTGGATTGAACGCCGACCAATCAGAATTCGAGCTGTGACTGCCCATAGAGATGCATTAGCGGTGTGTCCGCGATTTTAGGGTCCGACACATAGAACCAGGTGGCCGGCCATAAAATCGCCGACACACCGCTAATGTATGTCAATGGGAAAAAAAAGGCGGACCGCAATGAGAACTGTGTCTCACTGTCGCAAGTAAAAAAATAAATAAATTAAATAATAAAAATAATGATTTAAAAATTAAAAATAATAAAAAAAAATAAAAAATAATAAATAATAGATAAAAATAATAATTAAAAAAAAAAAGGCGACCGAATGAGACTGCTCAGTTGACTAAAAAATAAAAATTAAATATAAAAATAAATTAAAATAATTAAAAATAAAAAAAATTAAAAAAAATAAATATAAAAAAAAATAATTAAAAAAAAAAAAGGCGGACCGGAATGAGAACTGTGTCTCAGTCTGACTTAAAAAAAATAAATAAATTAAATAATAAAAATAATGATTTAAAAATAATTAAAAATTAATAAAAAAAATTAATAAAAAATAATAAATAATTAAATAAAAATAATAATAAAAAAAAAAAAAAAGGCGGACCAGAATGAGAACTGCGTCTCAGTCTGATTAAAAAAAAAAAATAAATTAAATAATAAAAAAAATTATTTAAAAATAATTAAAAAATAATAAACAACAAAAAAAAAACAATAATAAAATATTAAATAAAAATAATAATTAAAAAAAAAAAAAAAAGGCGGACCTGAATGGAGACTCTTTGGAAAGAGTGTCCATTCAACGCCCAATCAGCACTCACGTTACGCCCCCCCCGCCATTTTGTGCTTTCAAACGCCCAATCAGCACTCACTTTACGCCCCCCCCGCCATTTTGTGGTTTCAAATTTCACAGCCCAGTTTATAAGGCGCGAAATTTGAAATCACAAATCATTTCGCCTACCCGCTACCTCGAAGACGGACTGCCGGATACCGAGGCCGCAAGAAGACTCGCTTCTGGATTTACCGAAGCAAGCTTCAAGACGACCGCTACTACCCTACAGCTAAGATATCCTTTCGAGCTAAAACCTTTCTTTATTTTCTTTTCTTTTACCTTTTCTACCACTCCCCAGCCCACTCACTACCACTACCGCCGCCGCTCCCCAGCCCTCACAGCACCGCTCCCCGCCGCCGCCGCTGCTGCTCCCCAGCCCCCCGCCAATAGCTACTCCAGGACCATGGAGCGAGTCGCTGCCTGAGCCGCAACTCGCTCCCCCATGTCCGCACACCCGCCGCCCGCCATGTCCGCACACCCGCCGCCGCCGCCATGTCCGCACACCCGCCGCCGCCGCCATGTCCGCACACCCGCCGCCATGTCGCACACCCGCCGCCCGCCGCCGCCATGTCCGCACACCGCCGCCGCCGCCGCCATGTCCGCACACCCGCCGCCGCCATGTCCGCACACCCGCCGCCGCCGCCATGTCCGCACACCCGCCGCCGCCGCCATGTCCGCACACCCGCCGCCGCCGCCATGTCCGCACACCCGCCGCCGCGCCGCCATGTCCGCCACCGCCGCCGTCGCCGCGCCGTCCGCCCGCCGCCATGTCCGCACACCCGCCGCCGCCATGTCCGCACACCCGCCGCCATGTCCGCACACCCGCCGCCATGTCCGCACACCCGCCGCCATGTCCGCACACCCGCCGCCATGTCCGCACACCCCGCCGCCATGTCCGCACACCCGCCGCCATGTCCGCACACCCGCCGCCATGTCCGCACACCCCGCCGCCATCCCGCCGCCATGTCCGCACACCCGCCGCCATGTCCGCACACCCGCCCCCGCCGCCGCCATGTCCGCACACCCGCGCCGCCATGTCCGCACACCCGCCGCCGCCATGTCCGCACACCGCCGCCGCCATGTCCGCACACCCGCCGCCGCCATGTCCGCACACCCGCCGCCCATGTCCGCACACCCGCGCCGCGCCATGTCCGCACACCGCCGCCTCCGCACACCGCGCCCCTGTCCCTCCCTAAGCCCTACCCTTCCGCACCCCGCCGCCCTACCTAACGCCACTGTCACCTAAGCCCTACACCCGAAGCCCCCGCCGTCCCCTAACCTAACGCCGCTGTCACCTAAGGCCCACCCGAAGCCCCCGCCGTCCCTAACTACGCCGCTGTCCACCTACAGCGCCCTACACCCGAAGCCGCCCCGCCGTCCCTACCTAACGTCGCTGTCACCTAAGGCCCTACACCCGAAGCCCCCGCCGTCCCCTAACCTAACGTCCCCGTCGATCACTTACATGCCTTCAAGTCATCTGATCGTCCGTCCGGCCAGGCGTCCTCTTCCTCCGGCCCCGGGGTCTTCTCTCTTCTTTCCGCCATCTCCGCCTCTTCGTCCGGCCCCGGGGATCTTCTGTCTTCTTTTCGCTAACTTCCACCTCCGACGTCCTCTTCCTCTTCTGATTGGTCGCTGTATACTGCCCTCAGCCAATCAGAAGAGCCCCTCTTTTTTTATTATTTTTAAATTATTTTTAAATCATTTTTTTTATTATTTAATTTATTTATTTTTTTAAAGTCAGACTGCGACACAGTTCTCATTACTGTCCGCCTTTTTTTTTTTTTTTCATTATTATTTTTATTTAATTATTTATTATTTTTTATTAATTTTTTTTATTATTTTTTAATTATTTTTAAATCATTATTTTTATTATTTAATTTATTTATTTTTTTACTTGCGAGTGAGACACAGTTCTCATTGCGGTCCGCCTTTTTTTTCCCATTGACATACATTAGCGGTGTGTCGGCGATTTTATGGCCGCCCACCTGGTTCTATTTCTCGGCCTTAACATCGCGGACACACCGCTAATGCATCTCTATGGGCAGTCAGCCCGATTTCGGATTGAACGCCGACCAATCAGAATTCGAGCTGACTGCCCATAGAGATGCATTAGCGGTGTGTCCGCGATTTTAGGGCCGACGAATAGAACCAGGTGGCCGGCCATAAAATCGCCGACACACCGGTAATGTATGTCAATGGGAAAAAAAAGGCGGACCGCAATGAGAACTGTCTCACTCGCAAGTAAAAAAATAAATAAATTAAATAATAAAAATAATGATTTAAAAATAATTAAAAAATAATAAAAAAAATAAATAAAAAATAATAAATAATTAAATAAAAATAATAATTAAAAAAAAAAAAAATTTTAAAATAAAAAAATAATTTAATAATAGAAAAAAAATTTAAAAATTAAAAAAAAAAAATACAAAAATAATTAAAAAAAAAAAAATAATACTAATATTACTGTTAATAATAATGCTATTAATCCTAATATGTATGCTATTAATGGTAATATTTATGCTATTAATGGTAATAATTATGCTATTAATGGTAATAATTATGCTATTAATGCTAATAATTATGCTATTAATGGTAATAATTATGCTATTAATGCTAATTATGTTATTAATGGTAATAATTATGCTATTAATGGTAATAATTATGGTATTAATGGTAATAATTATGCTATTAATGCTAATAATTATTCTATAATGGTAATAATTATTCTATTAATGGTAATATTTATGCTATTAATGCTAATAATTATGCTATTAATGGTAAGAATTATGCTATTAATGCTAATAATTATGCTATTAATGCTAATAATTATGGTATTAATACTAATAATTATGGTATTAATGCTAATTATGCTATTAATGCTAATTATGCTATTAATGCTAATTATGGTATTAATGGTAATAATTATGCTATTAATGGTAATAATTATGCTATTAATGCTAATTATGTTATTAATGGTAATAATTATGCTATTAATGGTAATAATTATGGTATTAATGGTAATAATTATGCTATTAATGCTAATAATTATTCTATTAATGGTAATAATTATTCTATTAATGGTAATATTTATGCTATTAATGCTAATAATTATGCTATTAATGGTAAGAATTATGCTATTAATGCTAATAATTATGCTATTAATGCTAATAATTATGGTATTAATACTAATAATTATGGTATTAATGCTAATTATGCTATTAATGCTAATTATGCTATTAATGCTAATTATGGTATTAATGGTAATAATTATGCTATTAATGCTACTATTATTGTTATTGATGATGCTATTGATGATGCTATTGATGATGCTAATTGATGATGGTTTTGATGATGGTTTTGATGATGGTTTTGATATTTATGGTATTGGTATTATGTATGCACATAATAATTATGCTATTAATGTTAATAATTATGCTATTAATGGTAATTATGCTATTAATGCTAATAATTATGGTATTAATGCTAATAATTATGGTATTAATGCTAATAATTATGCTATTAATGGTAATATTTATGCTATTAATGCTAATAATTATGCTATTAATGGTAATAATTATGCTAATAATGCCAATAATTATGGTATTAATGCCAATATTATGCTATTAATGTAATAATTATGCTATTAATGTATAATTAATGGTATTAATGTAATAATTATGTATTAATGCTAATAATTATGCTATTAATGCTAATAATTATGTTTAATGCTATAATATGTATTAATGCTAATATTAATGCTATTAATTGTTATTGATATGTATTGATATGCTATATATGCTATTATGTTATTTTGATATGTATTGATGATGTATTGATGATGTTTATATTATGGTTATAGATGATATATTTGTTAATGTTATATTATGTATTAATGTATAATTAATTTATGCTATTAATGCTAATAATTATGCTATAATGCTAATATTATGTATTAATGTAATTATGTATTAATGCTAATAATTATGGTATTATGCTAATAATTATGTATTAATGCTATAATATGCTATTAATGTAATATTAATGCTATTAATGTAATAATTATGCTATTAAGTAATAATTATGCTATTAATGCCAAATTATGCTATTAATGCAATAATATGCTATTAATGCTAATAATTATGCTATTAATGCTAATAATTATGGTATAATGCTAATAATTATGCTATTAAATAATATGGCTATAATGCTAATAATTATGCTATTAATTAATGGTATAATATGCTATTATATGCTAATGAATTATGCTTTAATGCTAATATGTATTAATGCTAATAATTGCTAGATAATTTGATAATGGCATAAATTTGATATGCTATTTGATTAATGGTATAATTATGCATATTAATGATAAAATGTATTGCTAATATGTATGTACATATAATGCTTATGAATATTAATGCTAATAATTATGCTATAATGTGCTAATAATTTATTGATTTTATATGCTGATGATGTTATGAGGATTTAGATTTTAGCAATAATTATGGTATATGGTATTATGTATAATAAAATTATGCTATTATTATTAATGTAATAATATGTATTATGCTAATAATATGGTATTAAGTATTAGTATAATGTAATTTATAATTAATTTGTATTAATGTAATAATTTAATATTAATGGTAATAATTATGCTAATAATGTATATTAATGCTATATGAATTATGGCTATTAATGTATAATATTGGTATTAATGTATATTATGGTATTAAGTAATTATTATTGGATATAATATATTATGCTATAATATAAATGTTAGCTAATATTAATATGTATGTATGATATGTATTATGCTAATTATATGCTATTTGAATATGATTATGTTTATGATTTTATAATTTATGGATTATGTATAATTATTAATGTTTTATAAATGTTTTGATTAGGATATTTGGATTTATATATTATAATACTAATAATTATTTATTAATTAAAAATGCATAATAATGTAATATTATATGTAGATGATATTTAATGTAAATATTAATGTAATTAATTAATTAAATATATTATTTAATCTAATAATTATGTATTAATGTTAATATATATTATACATGATTTAAATAATTAAATGCTATAATTATAATAATTAATGTATTATGCTAATAATATATATATTAATGCCAATAATTATGTATTAATGCAATAATTATGGTATTAAAATTTAATAATATTATGTATTAATTAAATTATGTATTAATGCAAATATATTATGAATTAATGCTTAATTATGCTATTAATGCTATATTAGCTATTATATATGATAATAATTAGCATTAAGCTAATAATTATGATATGAATATTTGATAATGCAATATATGATTAAGTTAATTATTAAGAATATTTATTATTATTATAGAATTTATGTATGCAATATACTATAATAATTATGCTTTTAATGCATAATAATTATGCTAATTATTTTATGAGATGCTATGATATGTTTAATTTATGATTGTATTAGTATGCATAAATTATGTATTAATGTTAATATTCTATTAATGCTAATAATTATGCTATTAATGAATTAGGTATTAATGCAATAATTATGTATTAATGATATAATTAGCTATTATGCTAATAATTATGCTATTAATGCTAATAATTATGGTATTAATGCAAATAATTATACTATTAATGGTAATAATTATGCTATTAATGCTAATAATTATGCTATTAATGCTAATAATTATGCTATTAATGGTAATATTTATGCTATTAATGCCAATAATTATGCTATTAATGCTAATAATTATGCTATTAATGGTAATATTTATGCTATTAATGCTTATAATTATGCTATTAATGCTAATAATAATGCTATTGCTAATATATTGTTATTGATGATGCTATTGATGATGCTATTGATGATGCTATTGATGATGCTATTGATGATGGTTTTGATGATGGTTTTGATATTTATGGTATTGGTATTATGTATGCACATTTAATGTCCTTAAGTATTCAGTGACCTCTTACTATTATTGATATGAATGAGAAACATGTTTATATATTTGTAATACGTTGTAGGGTAAATTAAAGGACATACAAAACATGATATTTAAATATGTTCATTGTCTATCTGGAACTTATTATTTTCCTTAATAATTATTCTATACTTTTCAAGAATTCTTTTCTCCCAAAAAGCTTTTGTAAAAGCTCTTGCGTACCTATACATCTCCAAGCATAGTATTACCTTTGTATGTTCTAACATGACTTCAAAGGATACTAGCAAGGATGTTGGCGGGTACAAAGCCGCATGGATGCGTAAGACACGTGCTAAAGAAACTGAAGAAGAGCGACAATGTTGTTTGGATAAGTCTAAAGCTGAGTATAAGCAACGCATTGCAACGGAGTCGCTGGAACAAAAACAACTACGGTTGGCTAAAAATGCTCAGAAGCTACATCAACGGCGTCAAAAAAAAAAAGCGACACCACCAGTACATCACTCTGCTGATCAGACAGTAACTTCCTCAGTACAACAGTCTGCTGATCAAACTACAAGCTCACCTGTACAATACTCTGCTGATGTAACTCAGTGTGCTGATCAAACAGTAACCTCATCAGTACTACAGTCTGCTGATCCAACTGTAAGCTCACCAGTACTACAGTTTGCTCTAGCTCTTTCTAGCAGTTCACCGGATGAAAGGAGCACAATTGCTCAAGTTTCATCACCGCGTAAAGCAACAGCAAAGCGTAAACATTGTGCTGAGGAGACGTCACGCACAAAACGTTTTCGCCTTGAACAACAACAAACTCCTTTGGAGGCACAAATTGCTCAGGAGTCTTCACTATCCAAACAGAGCCGCTTACGTAAAAGTGGTGCCTCCCGTCGTCAACACCGCAAAAAGATGTCTTCTACTGTTACACAAGTGGATCCTGACTCTTTTTCTGCTTTATTACTTCAACGTCTCATCTATGTCGGTTTGCAGAAAGAAAATCGTATTTACCTACCTACACCTCCCTCTTCATATCCACCTGGATTTACAGATAGTGATTTTGGCATTGTGGAACATACCTGTGGCTCTATGATATTCATATGTAAGCATTGTGAAGCTCGACATTTCATGGATGAGATGCCATCGGATAAACAGTATACTCTCTGTTGTCACAAGGGGAAGGTCAAGGTTCCGTTACCTCAGTATCCAGAGATGTTGGAATGTATTCTTAAAGGTCAGAGTCCATACAGTCGGAATATGATGGATAACATCAGAAGTATTAATAGTTCATTTGGTTTTGCTTCTATGGGTGCAAGTATTGCTCCCCCACCTGGACATGGCCCTTATTGCTTCCGGATTCATGGCCAAATTTATCACCGTACTGGAACACTACATCCTGCTCCAGATCAAGCTCCTGCTTATGCCCAACTCTACATTTTAGATACTGCCACTGCTAATGACCAACGTTTACAGTGTGATGAAAATAAGAAATGTCATCCTAAATTGATGCGGCTCATTGCTAACTTATTAGATCGCATTAATCCTTTTGTTTCCGCATACAAAATGTTACGTTTTGTTGAACAAGAGGAACAGGAGAAGGCAATTGAAAATGGTACTGTCATGCCTAATATCATCATGGCTCTTAAACAGGATCGAGAACAAGACCCAAGACGTTATAATAAGCCAATTGTTAATGAAGTTGCTGTGGTCTTTGAAAATGCTGATGGAGAGCCGCCTTTCAATAGAGACATTTTAATTCATCTGAAACCTGACCCAAACAATCCTTTAGCTCCAAAAACACAGCAAGTTAGTATTCTCCACAGTAATTTGGATGCTTTACTGTATCCGTTATTTTTTCCGCATGGTGAACAAGGCTGGCATGAGGGACTGAAGCATCAAGGTGAAAATCCACGGAGAATTACACAATTGCAGTATTACTGTTATTTGCTATCTGTACGTCCTGGGTTCAATCCTATTTTAAATGGTGGAAAACTAACGCAACAGTATTTAGTAGATGCGTAATAAAAATTGAGGCTAATCGCTTAAATTTTATACGTCAACATCAAAAAGACTTAAAAGTGGAAGACTATTGCGTACTACAGGAACATCTGCAAAGAAAATCTTTTGAAAAAGGAATTCCTATTGGCAAGACGGTCATTTTACCATCGTCGTTTGAAGGCAGTCCCAGAAACATGCAGCAGAGGTATCAAGATGCCATGGCTATTGTTACAAAATTTGGACGGCCAGATCTTTTTATAACAATGACCTGTAATCCCAAATGGAGCGAGATTATCCATAATTTAGAACCATGGCAGAGGGTGGAACACAGACCGGATTTAGTCGCCCGTGTCTTCAAAATAAAATTAGAAGCCCTATTAAAAGATATAAACAGTGGATTATTTGGCAAGATTTGTGCAATGATTCATGTAATAGAATTCCAAAAGCGAGGACTACCACATGCTCACATTTTGGTTATTCTGGATAGCAATTCCAAATTACGCACTGAGGTAGATGTCGATCGTACTGTTTGGGCAGAAATTCCTGACCCATCCGAGTATCCTGTGCTCCATCAAATTGTGATGCAACATATGATTCATGGACCCTGTGGACAATTGAACCCCAATTCTCCATGTATGGATATTGGAAAGTGTAAAAAAGGATTCCCAAAAGATTTCCAACCAAAAACTGTAATACCACACGATGCCTACCCAACTTATCAACGCAATGCAGGACCTTCATTTACACAACGTTCTCACATGGTTGATAATTCTTGGGTTGTTCCCTATAACCCTTTCTTACTATTAAAGTATAAGTGTCATATAAATGTGGAAATCTGTGCATCCATTCAAAGTGTCAAGTATCTATTCAAATATGTTTACAAGGGGCATGATAAAGCCAATCTGGAAATTTCTCAAACAAACATACAACATGATGAACCTCACCAATTTATGGACTCAAGATACGTCAGTGCACCGGAGGCAGCTTGGAGAATTTTTGCCTATCCAATGCATAAACAATCACACAGCATTGTTCGCCTTGCCGTACATCTGCCACAGTCACAACCCCTTTATTTTCATGAAGATGCTTCTGTTGAGAACATTGCTGCCATGACGCATAAAAAATCAACTCTTATGGCCTACTTTGAACTGAATGAGAATGACCCACGTGCTCATGAATACTTCTACCGCCAAATTCCTGAGCACTATGTCTGGAAAGCTGGTGCATGGGAAATTAGGCAGAAACGTGGAACAACAGTCATTGGAAGAATGTATACGGTCAGTATGAAAGATGAAGAACGCTACTATTTACGGTTGTTGTTACTACATGTAAAAGGAGCAACAAGTTTTGAGCACATTAAGACCGTTAATGAAGTCGAGTACCCAACTTTTAAACAGGCAGCAATAGCCCTTGGATTACTTTTGGATGACAGTGTTTGGCGAAATACCTTACTGGATGGCTGTGTTCTAAACATGCCTGCACAGCTTCGGGATATGTTTGCTTACATATGTATCTTTGGTCCTCCTGCTCATCCATTGGAGTTGTGGCAAGAATTTAAAAAAGATTTTATTGAAGACTACTGCCGTGCATATCACCCTAACAATGAGGACTGTGAGCATTGTGAAGGCTATGCAATGACAGATGTTCAAAATGTGTTAAAATTTCATGGCAAAAGCTTTACGGATTTTAATCTACCACGCCCCAAAAGAAAACAACAACTACAACCACAATACGACAAAGAGGAGGAGTTTAGAAGAGCCCAAGAAATGAAAGAAACTTTAAATCAACAACAACTTTTGGCCTATAATGCCATAAATGAAGCATTACAGGATACAAGTCAGCAAGCTAAGTGCTTTTTCATTGATGGCCCAGGTGGCAGTGGGAAAACATATTTGTATGATTTGTTAATTCGTCAAATAAGAGGAGAAGGAGAAACTGTGTCACCTGCTGCCAGTACTGGGATTGCAGCCAACTTATTGGAAGGAGGAAGAACCATCCATTCACTTTACGGGATACCTATTCCAATCAATGAAACGTCTGTGTCAAGAATCAAAAATGATACTGATGCTGCACACCATTTGAAGAGTACTAAACTTTTCATTATTGATAAATCCACTATGCTATCCAAATTCGCACTGCATGTCATTGACCAACTATTAAAGGATGTTATGACCAAAGATATCTCGAAGAAAAATAAAACACCCTTTGGAGGGAAAGTCATTGTTCTGGGAGGAGACTTTCGTCAGTGTCTTCCTATTATTCCTCATGGAACACGAACTGATATCGTAGAGAGCTGCATTAAATATTCCAGACAATGGCAGATTTTCACTCAATTGCCACTACTTGACAACATGCGCTCTGTTGATCCAGAATACAGCAATTGGATACTTCAGCTGGGAAATGGACAATTGACCAATTCTTATAACCTTGGAGATGATGTTATAGAAATCCCTGAAGATATGATTTGCACAGGTTCACTAATATTTGACATTTTTGGTGAAAACATTGTAATTGATGTCAATGACAATGAAAGCATTCATACAGCAGCATCACATGCCATTCTTTGCCCCAAAAATGATGATGTGGATCAGGTCAACTCTAAGATCATGGATTGCATTGCTGGAGAGTATACAGAATACATTAGTGATGATTCCATTGATCCGGACGAGACAGAGGACCCAGAGCAATACCCTGTTGAATTTTTAAATTCACTTACACCCACGGGGATGCCATCTCATCGTCTGAAATTAAAAATTGGCACCATTGTAATGCTTTTGAGGAACTTCAACAGCAGAAAAGGTCTTTGCAATGGGACTCGCTTAATTGTCACCGGTTTGTTTGCCAACATGATTCGAGCAAGAGTCATTACTGGGTCTGCTGGAGGAAATGTGGTTTTCATTCCCAGGATTGATTTGTGCCCATCAGAAACCGGCTTGCCTTTTAAGTTAAGACGTCGCCAATTTCCTCTGAAGCCAGCTTTTGCCATGACAATAAACAAATCCCAAGGACAAACACTTGAGAAAGTAGGGATTTTTTTGCCAGAACCTGTTTTTGGACATGGACAATTGTATGTGGCTTTTTCAAGAGTGAGAAGACGATCCAATGTAAAAGTGAAAGTGGTGGACACTCCAATCCAAGGAAAATTGCTGCCTAACAGTGACAAAGTTTTTACCAAAAATATTGTCTACAAGAATATTTTGCACTGAACTCTTCCCTATGACTATTCTTCTGTTTATTTATCTTTTGAAAAAAAAAAAAAAAAAAAAAAAAAATTTTACTGTTTTACATTTTATTCTTTTATATACTGATTTCTACTATATTTTTGTGAACACACATTTAAAATAATATGAGAGATGTGTATCATCCACATTTCTACAGTGGGTGATAGAAACCACTATTTCAAGCTCCAGCACTATATGTGCTGAGAGATTTCATTGTCACTCTTTACAGGGAGAGGTTTTTGTGAACAGCTAAGAGACGGGTGGGATGGCTGTTCACACACATCTCATTAGCAAGGTGTGTTCCACATGTTTAGATAGATAGGGACAAACATAAATTATTAATTAGATTCTACCACACCATTTTTCTTAGATTTTTTCACTTTGTTGAGGAATATACTAAATGATAATAATTGATCATGAAGGACTCACCAACAACATACTTGCTGTAATTTTCATAATTGCATATATGTAATTTGTACTTAACTTGCGGTTTGTGCAGACAACATAGTTGCAGCAGTGTCATCCACATCAACTGCAGTCACCTGTGGTTAGTTAGTCGATGCATCTTATGCACCTGCTGAAGCTACGTTAACTCCATTTACCGTAGGTTAACTACAAGTTTTTTTGTTATTGCATGGATATTGCTGCAAGTCTGTAGCTGGTAACTCCTTCTGTATCAATTTACAAAATTTTATTATTTACATCACAATCCTCAAAAAATCTAAGAAAAATTCAGGTATAAAAAATATTTAAATTATATCAATTCGGATTTAGTTAGATTAGGACTCACCAGGCGTAAGGGCATCTTGACGCGATTGGTGGGCTGACACAAACTGGCTGATACACCTATTACTGTTAATTCATCAATTTTAATGATTGATGCATTAAGAAGTATTGCTACTTTGTGTTCTAAGACCCTTACAACATAATTATTCAATTTTCCTTATATGATATCAACAATACAAATATATGTAGTTGCTGTAAAGATGTCATTGGAATAATTGGATTATTTAAAAATCTTTAAAAAAACAATAAACATATTCTAGACAACCAATGCATTTGCATTAGTCTAACAGCTATAACTACTATAATCAAATTAACGTACGTTCTAGAATCCCGATGCATTTGCATTGGGCTCACAGCTAGTACAGAATAATACACATACTGAGGATTACACCCAGTATACAGGACAGGGGAAGTAGTACTGTGCAGTGTATATATACAGAATAATATAGATACTGAGGATTATACCCAGTATACAGGACAGGGGAAGTGGTACTGTGCAGTGTATATATATATACAGAATAATACAGATACTGGGGATTACACCCAATATACAGGGCAGGAGACGTGGTGC
Organism: Allobates femoralis; assembly: GCA_033576535.1. Taxonomy (NCBI): domain Eukaryota; kingdom Metazoa; phylum Chordata; class Amphibia; order Anura; family Aromobatidae; genus Allobates; species Allobates femoralis. The sequence continues at coordinate 357,811,716 of JARQOC010000001.1, forward strand.
TGTGCAGTGTATATATACAAAATAATACAGATACTGAGGATTACACCCAGTATACAGGACGGGAGAAGTGGTACTGTGCAGTTTATATATACGGTATAATACAGATACTGGGGAATACACCCAGTATACAGGACAGGAGAAATGGTACTGGGCAGTGTGTATATACAGAATAATACAGATACTGAGGATTACACTCAGTAGAATGGAGAATTATACCCAGCATACCCAGGAGGATGTGCTATATAGATAGGAGGCTGTGATATATAGATAGCCAAGACTCAGCCAGATCCTAAAGATGGGGAAAGATGAAAGGTGGTGGCAGAAAGTCCAGTGCTGAGCGTAGAGAGGAACAGAATCCATGGAGGCACCGGGAAGCACAGAGAGCGAACTCTGCCCACAGGAAAACTTTCTGATGCTGCACATTACAGACTGTGGGCCATATACACAACACAGACTGCCCACTGTATACACATTACAGACTGTGCACTGTATACACATTAGAGACTGCGGGCTGTATACACATTACACACTGTGGGCTCTGTACACATTACACACTGCAGGCTGGGTGCACATTACACACTGCGGGCTCTGTGTCCATTACACACTGCGGGCTCTCTGCACATTACACACTGCGGGCTCTGTGCACATTACACACTGCGGGCTCTGCACATTACACACTGCAGGCTCTACACATTATGCACTGCGGGCTCTGTGCCCATTACACTCTGCGGGCTCTGTGCCCATTACAGACTGCGGGCTCTGTGCCCATTACACACTGTGGGCTCTGTGCACATTACACACTGCGGGCTCTGCGCACATTACACACTGTGGGCTCTGTGCACATTACACACTGTGGTCTCTGTGCACATTACACACTGCGGGCTCTGTGCACATTACACAGTGCGGGCTTTGCACATTACACACTGCGGGCTCTGCACATTACACACTGCGGGCTCTGCACATTACGCACTGCGGGCTCTGTGCCCATTACACTCTGCGGGCTCTGTGCACATTACACACTGCGGGCTCTGTGCACATTACACACTGTGGTCTCTGTGCACATTACACACTGCGGGCTCTGTGCATATTACACACTGCGGGCTCTGTGCACATTACACACTGCGGGCTCTGCACATTACACACTGCAGGCTCTGCACATTACACACTGCGGGCTCTGCACATTACACACTGCAGGCTCTGCACATTACGCACTGTGGGCTCTGTGTACATTACACTCTGCGGACTCTGTGCCCATTACAGACTGCGGGCTCTGCGCCCATTACACACTGCAGGCTCTGTGCACATTACACACTGCAGGCTGGGTGCACATTACATACTGCGGGCTCTGCGCACATTACACACTGCGGGCTCTGTGCACATTACACACTGCGGGCTCTGTGCACATTACACACTGCGGGCTCTGCACATTACACACTGTGGGCTCTGCACATTACACACTGTGGGCTCTGCACATTACACACTGCAGGCTCTGTGCCCATTACACACTGCAGGCTCTGTGCCCATTACTCACTGTGGGATCTGTGCCCATTACACACTGCGGGCTCTGTGCCCATTATACACTGCGGGCTCTGTGCACATTACACACTGCGGGCTCTGCACATTACACACTGCGGGCTCTGTGCTCATTACAGACTGGGGCTCCATTCACATCTGAAAGTGCTGGTGTATATCTTGTATACACAGCACTCTACTGTATATACAGGTCCACACTATATACATACAGTATATAGGCACACTAATACAGCATGTAGTGTGGACCTGTATATACTGTATAGTGTTGTGTAGAGATAGACAGACACACAGACAGAAAGAAAGACACTCAGACAGACAGACAGATAGACACAGACATCATACTCACATATAATAGGACCTGTGATGATGTCACATGGAGGGGAGGCATCAGGGGTCACATGATCAGCTCAGGGCGGGATCAGGATTATGATGAAGATGGTGGAAGGGCCTGGGATCTGCACCAGTCATCTTGATTGGTGCCTGTGTGTGGGGCCCTGCTTTGGGAAATTTGTTCCGCCCACTTCATGTCCATGGCCCCGCCCCTACATGCCGTGGCCGCTCAGCTGCAATGATTTAAAGCAGGGTTGTGGCTGGAGGAGTGGGCGGCCCATGCACCCCACAAGTGGGCGGCCCATAGGGAAAAATCCTGCCCCTCCCGCCTATCAGTCCGGGCCTGCTTTCAGTCAAGTACTTGGTCAACCCCAAAAGTCCCTCAATTCCCTCATCAATACGGACTCTAACTTACTCATGGCCATTTGTTCTCTCTTGGGTTTCCCCACATGACTTAGGTATTCTACACAGTTTCTGAATAATTTAAATTTTTTTGGCTTGATTTTTAGTCCATGATCTCGGCGTCACTACATGACCTGCTCTAGTTTCTGCAGATGGTCTTTGAGTGATGTCTTAAACCCAACAACCAGAGTTTTAGTAAATGGCGTGCACTTTGTGGTGAGTTGCGAGGTGCCAGTTGAGGGGTCGTGGAGGCCAGTGATCAAGTCTAGAAGATAAACACTGCACACTCAGGAGTATTTTGCAAAGTGAGAAGTTTTCTTTAATGGTTCACAAATGACAACATGCGACTGGGCAAAAGACATTTTGGCCACCATGTCATGGCCTTTATCACAAAGTCGCGAGAAATAGTGTGTCGCCTAGAGTGCTTCTTTGGAATCCGGGTTGAGTAGAGGTGTGTATCCTGGATGAAGCTGCACGTATCACTGTAGCGTAAGGGTCAGATACAGTCCCGTCTTACTGCTTCTACAAAGTTTAGGTAACACCTCATTATCACAGATCATTCCAAAGCACTCCTAGGTGAACTGCACAAGTGAAGTTTTGCTCATGGGGTCCTGAACCGCTACTCTGCCTTGTGCTCTGACCCCAGCTACAGTGCAGAAGCTCAATCGAGTGAAAAGTTTGTTGTCCCAGTAGATGTAGCCTGCACCTTGCAACCAACCCCCATGTCACCTGTGTGTAACCGAGAATAAAGATTTCAAGTCCACCAATGGTGAGTGCATTCTTTTATTCTATGCTCTATAATCAATGAACTGTGCTATATAGGATTGCACCTCCACTGAGTGGTGATGTATCCAACTTCTCCTCTTCTTATGTGAATAAGATGAACACTCTGCAGTCCAAAGGATTAGTATGGGGCTTTCTCTATTATTACTATGTAGACATCTTGTCTAGTACTATAATCTGGACTACTTGCTCATTGTTAGTCAGGTCAATGGCTCTTTGAACCAAAAGGCCTATTTCCGAGGGTAAGTGGTCACTTTATCGCACAGGTAATAATAAAATGGTTGTTTATTACGCGGATATACAGAAGAAATTGTCTATGATAGCATTCACAACGATTTACTAAAGCTACCTGCTCTTTCAGCCACTTGCATACACTGTGCACTTACTGCTTGTAACACAGAATGGTCTCTACTGACTTATGCTACTCCCAAAAGCATGAGTAATGAGCTAAAATAGAACAAAAGCATAACATAAAGAGTAAATATGAAGGGGGAGGAAGATAAAGAAGCGAAGTTTCAGGTATTAGATGCAAAGTTATCAGTGATGCTAGAAAATATTGAGCTACTTTGCAACTTGTCTCAAGAAGTGTCAAGTACCACATTGTACTGACCAACAAAGTACAAACCTTAGAGACTAGATGGAATACCCTGGTATCTTATATATGGTATCTTATAAAACTTTGCACTCATTTTTACTTTAAAGCTGCTAGTACAAGTCCTTATCAAGCTCAACTAATTGTAAATAAATTTTAAAAGGGTTATGACAGGATGAATTTTGAGAAGTGCTCCAGAAAATTAACAGTCAGGACCAGCGCCTTTGCTTCATGGAAAAAGTGTTGTGGAGCGAGGTTCGTTGGATCAAGCGATTTCAATAGCTTATGAGTAGTGAGAGTGGGTTGAAAAGTGCATTGCCTGCTTGCGCTGCGTGCTCCTTGCCTATGACATCGGCCATGTTGAGATTACAGGGTGGCTGGTAATTTAGGCAATGAGCTGTACACTACACATTTAAAAATATCTTGTCTTTGAGAATACAGAGTATGTTTAATTAGTGGTAAATTGCAAAGTTGCTTGTTTTTACAAGAACTCTGTGATTTAACTATTTTATGATCTTGAGAAAGCCGCTTTACTTTAATTACCTTGATTACTGCTTTACTTTATCTATTTACTATTTTAGTTTCCATTCATGTTGTGCTTTCTTCAAATTAAAACTCAACACAAATGTAAGAAATGCAATATGTAGTACTATATACAAAGTTAGAATGTAAACTGCTAAATTCATTTCTAGATTACCATTTTCATCCCTGATGAATGGTTGGCCTTCATATACATGAGATTAAGCTCATAAAAGGGGTTCATAAAGTCATATTTCCATCTTGCCATTTTGCATAGATATTGAAATTTTAATAAAACAAATAAAATGAATTCCAATGAAGCAGCACTGTCAGTTTGAGCTGCTGTGTTAAATGAAAGGATGTTATTAAATTTGACAGATCTTTCTCTTTTCTGAACTACTCAAGCTCTGTAAAGATAATCATATCTTTCCACTCATCAATCTATCATAAATGTAAATTTTTGACATATGAAATCAAACTAATAGTTCATGTAAATGACCATAATAGAACTCCTAAGCATTAAACTAATATGAAAGGGGACCCATTGGCTATGAGAAAAACATAAAGCACCACAGTAGATGAATTAATAATTCAGTTTTTAAGAAAATCACATTACAAATTAATGATTTTGCTTACTGTTACAGAGACAGACTTTACTTTCACTCTACAAGCGTTAGTATAAAATCTAGTGAGATCCTTGACTCTGATGTACCGTGAGGGTGGGGTGTTGGGGGGAAGTAGTAGAGGCTTGTGCTCAGGTCTGGCAGAATTTGGCTTTTTTCGCCATTTTGTTTATTCACTGGTTCATAGAATACAATGTGAGAATTGATTTACTATTTAATATCAGGCAACAATTTCTCACTTTCAACCAGTATACTAAACTTTACTCAAAAATTAAACAGGCTCTATCACTTTTTTAGTTATGATTTATAATTATGTGAACATACATATTTAGGACAATATAAAATGAATTGGTGTAATAGTTTAATTTTTTCATAAGCTACTAGGGCCAGTCATTTTTGTTTGATTCCATGCAATCTGTCACAGCACGACACTTACATACAGTATGAAAATTATTTCTGTCACACTCAAATTTGAAAAATAAAGTCCAACAGTAGTAAATTTAGAAGTTACTTCAGGGGAAATGGTGTATCAGTGTCCGCGCTGCTAAATTCTTTTACACCAGTTGTGGGTCTCACAACTGTGCAAGGTGAGTGAATTCATACCCACCACATACATTAGTGTCACTAGTGATAAGGCACTATTGCGCCTCTTGTTCCCCCCCTATTTTTTACTTTGAAACAGTAGTAAATGTGAAGCAAAATATAGTTTTATTTGGTTCTGATCTCAAACTAAAGAGCTGTTTTTCCACAAGGTATCGGCGTCACATGCCTTGATCACGTTACAGCTGATGCAAATGTCATAAAAAAACAAAGATACAGAACATATATTAATAAAGTGTCATGACCAATAATAATTATATTGCTATTAGCATATCAAAAAAACCTATTCCAGCCCGACACATTATTCAATAACAGTGTCAACTCATCTTTCATAATCATACATGAGATATTGGGATTCCATAAAGCAACCAAATTATCCATGGTTAAGAAAAACAATAATGTATATATACCTTTTAACTTGAGGTATCGCTAATAATTAACCCTATACGGATTTTATAAGAAGGGTACCATCACTAAACCTGGTGACTAGAAAAAATATCAGAATAAGCATAACTAGAATGCATAAGTTACTGAGGTAAGACAATGTAGGAGGGTATGCCATAGTATTACCTTTCATGAAGTTTTAATATTACTGCTGCAATAAGGGTACTGTTATGAGGCAAGCACTCTCTGTAATAGCGCTCTTGATTCCATATGCATATACCTATTCCAATCTCAATAAACAGTAAATGTGAATACACATGTGCATGGGAACAGCTACAGTGTTGGCCAAAAGTATTGACACCCCTGCAATTCTGTCAGATAATACTCAGTTTCTTCCTGAAAATGATTGCAATCACAAATTCTTTGGTATTATTTTCTTCATTTAATTTGTCTGCAAAGAAAAAACACAAAAGAGAATGAAGCAAAAAGCAAAACATTGATGATTTCACACAAAACTCCAAAAATGGGCCGGACAAAAGTATTGGCACCCTCAGCCTAATAATTGGTTGCACAACCTTTAGCCAAAATAACTGCGATCAACCGCTTCCGGTAACCATCAATGAGTTTCTTACAATGCTCTGCTGGAATTTTAGATCATTCTTCTTTGGCAAACTGCTCCAGGTCCCTGATATATGAAGGGTGCCTTCTCCAAACTGCCATTTTTAGATCTCTCCACAGGTGTTCTATGGGATTCAGGTCTGGACTCATTGCTGGCCACCTTAGAAGTCTCCAGTGCTTTCTCTCAAACCATTTTCTAGTGCTTTATGAAGTGTTTTGGGTCATTGTCCTGCTGGAAGACCCATGACCTCTGAGGGAGACCCAGCTTTCTCACACTGGGCCCTACATTATGCTGCAAAATTTGTTGGTAGTCTTCAGACTTCATAATGCCATGCACACGGTCAAGCAGTCCAGTGCCAGAGGCAGCAAAGCAACCCCAAAACATCAGGGAACCTCCGCCATGTTTGACTGGAGGGACCGTGTTCTTTTCTTTGAATGCCTCTTTTTTTCTCCTGTAAACTCTATGTTGATGCCTTTGCCCAAAAAGAGAGAACATTCTTCCAAAACGTTTTAGGCTTTCTCAGGTAAGTTTTGGCAAACTACAGCGTGGCTTTTTTATGTCTCGGGGTATGAAGTGGGTCTTCCTGGGTCTCTTACCATACAGTCCCTTTTTATTCAGACATCGACGGATCGTACGGGTTGACACTGTTGTACCCTCGGACTGCAGGACACCTTGAACTTGTTTGGATGTTAGTCGAGGTTCTTTATCCACCATCTGCACAATCTTGTGTTGAAATCTCTTCTCAATTTTTCTTTTCCGTCCACATCTAGAGAAGTTAGCCACAGTGCCATGGGCTTTAAACTTCTTTATGACACTGCACACGGTAGACACAGGAACATTTAGGTCTTTGGAGATGGACTTGTAGCCTTGAGATTGCTCATGCTTCCTCACAATTTGGTTTCTCAAGTCCTCAGACAGTTCTTTGGTCTTCTTTCTTTTCTTCATGCTCAATGTGGTACACACAAGGACACAGGACAGAGGTTGAGTCAACTTTAATCCATGTCAACTGGCTGCAAGTGTGATTTAGTTATTGCCAACACCTGTTAGTTGCCACAGGTAAGTTACAGGTGCTGTTAATTACACAAATTAGAGAAGCATCACATGATTTTTCTAACAGTGCCAATACTTTTGTCCACCCCCTTTTTTATGTTTGGTGTGGAATTATATCCAATTTGGCTTTAGGACAATTCTTTTTGTGTTTTTTTCATTGAAGACAAATTAAATGAAGATAATAATACCAAAGAATTTGTGATTGCAATCATTTTCAGGAAGAAACTGAGTATTATCTGACAGAATGGCAGGGGTGTCAATACTTTTGGCCAACACTGTATATAACAATCTTAAGGCAGGCACTTGGGGCATACATCATGGCATAACACCTACTTGTCACATGAAAGTGCGCTGCTAATGGCAAAATTCCAGTCCCAGGCTAGTCAGGTCCCACTGCAGGGAAAAACAATGCTTATATAAATTACCAAGTAGAAAGTGCAAGGGTATAAGCTTTAGGTCCATGTTGAGTGCCGCCCTTAAATATCATGTGACCAGTGGCGTCTTTACCACTAAACCCGTAGTGCGCATGCACGCGACGTAATGCGCCGCTCCGAGAATTACCGAAGTTGTGCGAAGTGAGAGGAGTCGGGCGGAGGCGGGGAATGATGTCAGGTCCCCGGACAGGGCCGGGGAGGAGCTGAATACAAGCGCTGGTGCTGTAATGTCTGAATTCGAGCGCTGGTCTGTGAAGTCTCTGTGGGGAGATGGTACCATCTGCTTAAGACTCTGGAAACTAGGAAAAATAAGATAGAAAGTTTCAGTGCACTTATTTAGATTGGGTAATCATATATAGTAGTACATGAATAAGAAACATTCTAACCTCATAGCATTTGACCAGATCCCTCACAGACTAAAATCACAGATAATCACATATATATTATAATGAATAAAGAGATACAGTAGCCTGTTCGTCATAAATAGGGACAAGTAACGTATGACAAATCTTGTTAAAGATGCAGAACTATTTCACAGGTGAACTACCTATGTTAATATTTCATACTCCCTATTTAAGCCTCGTGGTTCCAGTGTTTCAAGAGTATGAATCCAATAACTTTCTTTTTCTTTTAACTTCCTAATTCTATCCCCTCCTCTCCTTGACAACGGAACATGGTCTATGACTTGAAATTTAATTGCGAGACCCCGTGACCACATGTATTAAAGTGATGCGGAATCGGCAAAAGATCCTTTTTGCAGCTAATGGTAGATTTGTGCTGACTTATGTGGTCTCGGACATGCTGGGTAGTCTCCCCAACATATCCGAGACCGCACGGACATTTAATAAAATAAACTACGTATGAAGACTCACACGTGAAGAACCCCTTAATCTCAAACCTCTTCCCTGATGGGGGATGGAAGAAATACTCACCCTGGTCACATGCGAGCATGGCATGCAACTAATACTTTATTATTATTTATTTATATAGCGCCATTAGGTTCCATGGCGCTTTAAATGAGGATAGGGGAGACAAGGACAATTACAATAACTCTATAGAATCAGGACATATAGGTACAGGAGGGGAGGGGACCCTGTCCAAGAGGGCTCACAGTCTACGAGGGGCGGGTGGGGTACAGTAGGCTGGGGGAGTGTCAGTTATGGGGCGGTCGCCTGGGTATCTTGGCAGGTTGTAAGCTTGATGGAATAGGTGAGTCTTCAGGTGACACTTGAAGCTTCTCAGGGTCGGAGAGTGTCTGACGTGTTGGGCCAGGGAGTTCCAGAGTATGACAGATGCCCGGGCGAAGTCTTGAACACGGTTGTGCGAAGAGGAGATGAGGGGGGAGCAGAGGAGGAGTTCTTGGGAGGAATGGAGGTTGCATAAGGGTAGGTATCGGGAGACCAGGGCAGAGTTGTATGGTGGGGACAGGTTGGGTATCGCTTTGTATGCCATGGTTAGTGTTTTGAACTGGGATCTCTTGGAGGCGGGGAGCCAGTGAAGGGCTTGGCAGAGGGGGGAGACAGGAGAGTAGTGGGAGGACAGATGGATTAGTCAGGCAGCGGAATTGAGGATAGATTGGAGAGGTGTGCAGGAGTTGGATGGGAGGCCAGTGAGAAGGAGGTTGCAGTAGTCAAGGTGGGAGATGATAAGGGCATGAATAAGTGTTTTAGCGGTGTCCTGGGTAAGGATGGAGCGGATCAGTGAGATGTTTCTAAGCTGGAGCCGGAGGGATGTGGAGATGGCTTCGATGTGGGGCTTGAAGGATAGGGAGGAGTCAAGGATTACTCCCAAGGCACTTGGCTTGGGAGACTGGGGAGAGGACGCAGTCATTGACGCAGATGGATAGGTTGGGAAGTGGGGGGGAATTTCTTGGGGGGAAGCGAGCAGAGAAAAAGGATGAGATGGCGGAAAGGCATTGTGGGATTTTCAAGAGTAGGGAGGTGATGTCGGGGCCGGACAAGTAGATTTGGGTGTCGTCGGCGTAGAGGTGGTACTGGAGGACTCAATGAGTTGCCCTAGGCCGAGAGTGTATATGGAGAAAAGTAGTGGTCCCAGGACCGAACCTTGGGGGACTCCGACAGAAAGGGGGTAGGGCGAGGAGGAGGTGTGGGAGTGGGAGACACTGAAAGTCCGGTTTGCAAGTATGAGTAGATCCAAGAGAGGGCAAGGTGGGTGATGCCGAGGGGTTCCAGGATCCGGAGAAGAAGGGAGTGGTCAATCGTGTCGAAGGCAGTGGACAGGTCGAGGAGGAGGAAATGGAGTAGTGGCGTTTGTTCTTGGCGGCAAGTAGGTCATTGGTGACTTTGGTCAGGGCTGTTTCGGTGGAGTGGAGGGGTCGGAAGCCGGATTGTAGGTGGTCGAAGTGGGAGCAGGAGGAGAGGTGAGAGGACAGTTCAGAGTGGACGTGCTGTTCGAGTAACTTAAAGGCGAATGGGCAAAGAGATATGGGGCGATAGTTGGCGACAGAGGTAGGGTCGAGGGAGGGTTTTTTAAGGATGGGCGTGATTAGGTCGTGTTTGAAGGCCGAGGGGAAGGCGCCAGTGGTAAGTGATAGGTTGAAGAGGTGGGTGAGGGCTCGGATGAAAATGGAGGTGTGGTTGGGAATGAGGTGGGATGGGAGCGGGTCATGGGCGCTGGTGGTGAGGGGTGATTTCGACAGGAGGGAGGAGAGTTGGTCTTCAGTTATGGGGGAAGTGGCTAATGGAGGAGGAGGGCAGTGTAGGTGAGAGGGGTAGTTGTGGGGAAAGTGGGCCAAAGCTGTTTCTGATCTTAACGATCTTCTCCGTGAAGAAGGTCGCAAAGTCTTCAGCGGAGATGAGGGGAGGTGGGGGAGCGGGTGGGCGGAGTAAGGAGTTGAAAGTTTTGAAGAGCTGTTTGGGGTTGCGGGACAGAGAGGTTATTAGGGATGAGAAGAAGGCTTGCTTGGCAGTAGCAAGTGCTGTCTTGAAGTCAGTGAGGGATTGTTTGAACAGAGCAAAGTGCTCGGAGGTGCGGGACTTTTTACATCTCCTCTTGGTGTCCCTGGATGCCCGTCTTAGGTTTTTAGTGAGGGTCGTATGCCAGGGTTGCCTGTTAGAGCATGGAGCGTGTAATGTGAGGGTGGCGGCTAGGTCGAGGGCGTTCATTATTGTGGTATTGTATAGGGTGGTGGCAGTGTCTATGTCACCAGCGGAGGGTATGTCGGTGAGAGGGAGGAGGGATTCGGAGAATAAAGGAAGATCAAAATCTCTTAGGTTTCGGCGAGGGTAATCGAGTTTGTGGGGAGGGGGTAGCGTGGCAGGGGAGGAGAGGGCGGAGAAGGTCAAGAGATGGTGGTCAGATAGGGGGAGTTCCGAGGTTGTGAGGTTGGAGAGGGAGCAGAGGCGGGTACAGATGAGGTCATGGTGTGGCCTTGTTCATGGGTGGGAGAGGAGGACCATTGGGAGAGCCCTAGGGAAGTGGTCAGGAAAAGAAGGTTGGAGGCGGCTGGGCGGGGAGTGTCAATGGGGATATTGAAGTCGCCTATGATGATGGTGGGGATGTCAGCAGAGAGGAAGTGAAGTAGCCAGGTGGTGAAGTGGTCAAGGAAGGAGGCGATGGATCCAGGATGTCTGTAGATAATGGCTAGCTGGAGGTTGCAAGGGGGAAAATATTCAGACTGAGTGGGCTTCGAAGGAGGGGGCAGTGATGAAGGGGGGCGGGGGAATAGGGCTGAAGGTGCAGGAGTTGGCAAGAGTATGCCGACGCCACCACCGTGTTTGCCAGAGGGACGGGGTGAGGTCGCCGTATGATAGTGCAGCTGAGGAGGCCGTGTCGGAGGGGGTGAGCCAGGTCTCGGTGATTCCAAGGAGTGATAGTTTCTTGGAGATATAGAGTTCGTGGATGTCTGGGAGTTCATTGCACACTGAGCGGGCATTCCAGAGTGCGCCGGGTAGAACAGTGGGGGGGGGGGCAGGGGTTGGGGGAATAGGTCTAAGGTTGCTAGGGTTGCGAGGGTTAGTGGTGGTGAGGTTGCAAGGGTAGGAGATGGGTCTTGAGTGTGGGATGAAGGTGGTTGTAAGGTACCCCTTCTCGTTGTAGTTAGTGTCCCCTGAGTCATTTTGGGTTAATTAGAGCCTATATCGGCTCGTACTAAATGGTCCCTGAGGTTTCTAGGTCTTTTGAAACAACACAAAGGGTTAGAGGAAAATTCTGCTACTTTCGGATACGCGGAACGGAGAATACCCCAGTGTCTCCTAACGACAGAATTGATTAAATTAGAAAAGGGATGGTACGTATTGACGAAAGCTATGCGCCTCTCACCTACTTCCCTATTGTAATTCGTAGTAGTTGTTGATAATGTACACGTAGGATAACCCCTAGCCTTTAATTTCGATTGCATTTCTTTTAACCTGATAGTCTTAATTTCAGGATCAGATACTATCCTCTCCACCCTCGTTAGTTGTGACTTAGGTAATGCCCTCTTGAGGTCCTCGGGATGGCAACTGGTGTACATAAGTAGACTGTTTCTGTCAGTCGGTTTACAATACAGATCAGAGATGAGAGTACCTTGTGGTGTCCGTGTCACTTGTGTATCTAGAAAATTGATTGTAAAGGGATCATAGATAAGGGTAAGGTTTAGGCCCTGTATGTAGCTATTGAGGTCACTGAAAAATGGTCTAATCCATCTCTTGTACCTTGCCATATAAAAAAAATGGCATCTATAAAACGTAGCCATAAGGAAACGTGTGTCGTAAAAAACGGGTGAGTATACACATATTTACATTCGAACTCGGCCATATAGATGTTTGCATATGGTGGTGCTACATGTGAGCCCATCGCAGTCCCTTTCTTCTGTAAAAAGAATGAGTCCTCAAAAAGAAAAAAATTATTATTAAGTTTTAACTGTAGAGCATCCATGCAAAAATACTTTTCAAGCAACGTAAAAGTTGTTCTAGATGTTAGAAAAGAACTTTTAGAAAGTGGTGAGAGAATAGACTCCGTAGAGGCAACAATCGGCCTACCCGGTGTATTATGTAAATCTTTGTGGATTTTGGGTAAAACATAAAAAAACGGAATAACCAGATTCTTATGCAGTAAGTACTCTGCAAGCTTATCGTCGATAATATCATTGGTTCTGTATAATTGAATAAAATCAATCAATTAGTTCCTTATTTCTGCTGTTGGATTCCTGGGAATAGGAGAGTAAGTATCAACATCCTGTAATTGTCTATAAATCTCATTAATATATTGACTCCTATTCATAACTACAATTGAGCCCCTTTTATCTGCGGGTTTCACTATAATAGATTTATTTGTTGAGAGACTCTGTAGGGCCCTGGACTCATTCACTGTAAGATTGTGTTTTATATGTAATTCTCCACGTGTAATCTTTTGAAAGATCTCAGCAACCTTAGCCGATTCCGCATCACTTTAATACATGTGGCCAAGGAGTCTCGCAATTAAAATTTCAAGTCATAGACCATGTTCTGTTGTCAAGGAGAGGAGGGGATAGAATTAGAAAGTTAAAAGAAAAAGAAAGCTATTGGATTCATACTCTTGAAACACTGGAACCACGAGGTTTAAATAGGGAGTATGAAATATTAACATAGGTAGTTCACCTGTGAAATAGTTCTGCATCTTTAACAAGATTTGTCATACGTTACTTGTAAATTCCCTATTTTTGACCAACAGGCTCCTGTATCTCTTTATTCATTATAATACATATGTGATTATCTGTGATTATCTGTGATTTTAGTCGGTGAGGGATCTGGTCAAACGCTATGAGGTTAGAATATTTCTTATTCATGTACTACTATATATGATTATCCAATCTAAATACGGTTTAAACGTGCACTGAAACTTATCTTATTTTTCCTAGTTTCCAGAGTCTTAAGCAGATGGTACCACCTCCCCACAGAGACTTCACAGACCAGTGCTCATATTCAGACATTACAGCACCAGCGCTTGTATTCAGCTCCTCCCCGACCCTGTCCGGGGGACCTGACGTCATTCCCAGCCTCCGCCCGACTCATCTCACTTCGCACAACTTCGGTAATTCTCGGAGTGGCGTATTACGTCGCGCGCATGCGCACTACGGCTTAAGTGGTAAAGACGTCACTGGTTACATGATATTTAAGGGCGGCGCTCAACATGGACGCTGCTCCACACCAGCATTGTTATCGCATTCAACAGACTCACGGTCAGGTAAAGCGCACCCTCCCTGGAACCTAAAGCTTATACCCTTGCACTTTCTACTTGGTAATTTATATACAGTCATGGCCAAAAGTTTTGAGAATGACACCAAAATTATATTTTCACATGATCTGCTGCCCTCTGGTTTTTATTTGTGTTTTTCTGATGTTTATATCACATACAGAAATATAATTGCAATCATATTATGAGTACCAAAAGGTTATATTGACAGTTAGAATGAGTTAATGCAGCAAGTCAATATTTGCAGTGTTGACCCTTCTTCTTCAGGACCTCTGCAATTCTCCCTGGCATGCTCTCAATCAACTTCTGGACCAAATCCTGACTGATAGCAGTCCATTCTTGCAAATGCTTGCATTTTGCCAGAATTTGTTGGTTTTTGTTTGTCCACCCGTCTATTGATGATTGACCACAAGTTCTCAATGGGATTAAGATCTGGGGATTTTCCATGCCATGGACCCAAAATCTCTATGTTTTGTTCCCTGAGCCAATTACCGTATATACTCGTGTATGAGCCGACCCATGTATAAGCCGACCCTCCTACTTTTGCCCCCAAAACTTGGGAAAACCTATTGACTCGTGTATAAGCCGAGGGTGGACCCCAGCACAAGTATACAGCCCCCAGCAGTGTGGTATACAGCAGCCTCCCCAGTGGTAGTATACAGCAGCAGCCCCAGTGGTATATACAGCAGCATCCCCAGTGGTAGTATACAGAAGCCCCAGAGGTATATACAGCAGCCCCAGTGGTATTATACAGAAGCCCCAGAGGTATATACGGCAGCCCCAGTGGTAGTATACAGAAGCCCCAGAGGTATATACAGCAGCCCCAGTGGTAGTATACAGAAGCCCCAGAGGTATATACAGCAGCCTCAGTGGTAGTATACAGAAGCCCCAGAGGCATATACAGCAGCCCCAGTGGTAGTATACAGAAGCCCCAGAGGTATATACAGGCCCCTCCCATCAGTATACAGCAGCCCCAGTGGTAGTATACAGATGCCCCAGAGGTTTATACAGGCCCCCCCCATCAGTATACAGCAGCCCCATTGGTAGTATACAGATGCCCCAGAGGTATATACAGGCCCCCCCCATCTATATACAGCAGCCCCAGTGGTAGTATACAGATGCCCCAGAGGTATATACAGGCCCCCCCATCTATATACAGGCCCCCCCATCAGTATACAGGCCCCCCGCCGAAATCCTGTAAAGGAAGAGATTAGTATACTTATCCCTGCCGCTGTCCCGCTGCTGCTGTCCCGCCGCCATCGTGATCTTCCGTCTTCTTCTGGCTTCCTCCTCGGTCGCGCAGACAATGACGTCATTGCCTGTGCCCACCGGAGGAAGCCGGAAGAAGACGGAGGATCGCGATGGCGGCGGGACAGCGGCAGCGGGACAGCGGCAGGGATAAGTATACTAATCTCTTCCTTTACAGGATTGCGGCGGGGGGGCCCTGTATACTGATGAGGGGCACTGTGTACTGTATACATTGTATACAGTATACAGTGACTTGCGTATAAGCCGAGGGGGGGACTTTTCAGCCCAATTTTTGGGCTGAAAAACTCGGCTTATACGCGAGTATATACGGTAGTTATCACCTTTGCTTTATGGCAAGGTGCACCATCATGCTGGAAAAGGCATTGTTGGGCGCCAAACTGTTCTTGGACGGTTGGGAGAAGTTGCTCTTGGAGGACATTCTGGTACCATTCTTTATTCATGGCTGTGTTTTTAGGCAAGACTGTGAGTGAGCCAATTCCCTTGGCTGAGAAGCAACCCCACACATGAATGGTTTCAAGATGCTTTATAGTTGGCATGAGACAAGACTGGTGGTAACGCTCACCTCTTATTCTCCGTATAAGCTGTTTTTCAGATGTCCCAAACAATCGAAAAGGGGATTCATCAGAGAAAATGACTTTACCCCAGTCCTCAGCAGTCCACTCCCTGTACCTTTTGCAGAATATCAGTCGGTCCCTGATGTTTTTTCTGGAGAGAAGTGGCTTCTTTGCTGCCCTCCTGGAAACCAGGCCTTGCTCAAAGAGTCTCCACCTCACAGTGCGTGCAGAAGCACTCACACCAGCCTGCTGCCATTCCTGAGCAAGCTCGGCACTGCTGGTAGTCCGATCCCGCAGCTGAAACAGTTTTAAGATACGGTCCTGGCGCTTGCTGGTCTTTCTTGGGCGCCCTGGAGCCTTTTTGACAACAATGGAAGCTCTCTCCTTGAAGTTCTTGATGATGCGATAGATTGTTGACTGAGGTGCAATGTTTCTAGCTGCGATACTCTTCCCTGTTAGGCCATTTTTGTGCAGTGCAATCATGGCTGCACGTGTTTCTTTAGAGATAACCATGGTTAACTGAAGAGAAACAATGATACCAAGCGCCAGCCTCCTTTTAAAGTGTCCAGTGGTGTCATTCTTACTTAATCATGACTGATTGATTGCCAGCCCTGTCCTCATCAGCACCCACACCTGTGTTAATGGAACAATCACTAAAACGATGTTAGCTGCTCCTTTTAAGGCAGGACTGCAATGATGTTGAAATGTGTTTTGGGGGTTAAAGTTCATTTTCTAGCCAAATATTGATTTTGAAAGTAATTGCTGTTAAGCTGATCACTCTTTATGACATTCTGGAGTATATGCAAATTGCCATTAGAAAAACTGAAGCAGTAGACTTTGTTAAAATTAATATTTGTATCAATATCAAAACTTTTGGCCATGAGTGTAAGCATTGTTTTTCCCTGCAATGGGACCAGACTAGCGTGGGACTGGAATTTTGCCATTAGCAGCGCACTTTCATGTGACAAGTAGGTGTTATGCCATGATGTATGCCCCAAGTGCCTGCCTTAAGATTGTTATATAGCTGTTCCCATGCACATGTGTATTCACATTTACTGTTTATTGAGATTGGAATAGGTATATGCATATGGAATCAAGATCGCTATTACAGAGAGTGCTTGCCTCATAACAGTTCCCTTATTGCAGCAGTAATATTAAAGCCTTATGAAGGGTAATACTATGGCATACCTTCCTACATTGTCTTACCTCAGTAACTTATGCATTCTAGTTATGCTTATTCTGATATTTTTTCTAGTGTCCAGGTTTAGTGATGGTACTAGTGATGGGCGAACCCTAAATTACTCGGAAACGCTTGACACTAGCGAGTCCGAGCCCAGGACTCGCTACTCGTTGCGAGTCTAGCGAGTCCACTGTTAATGAATGGGGAAGCGAGTAATAGCGAGTAGTGTGCGATTTACAAATCACAGATGTGTCTCGGAAGCTTCAGCCTGAAGCAATCCTAGTTTTGCCATTGATTTGCATTGGACTCGTTTACTGTGCAAGTAATCGCTGGGAAACTCGCACAGATAAGAGTCCTGCTGTCTCCTCTGTGCTGGCTGCCGCAGCTCCAGGGTCCTAAAGCCCGCCTACTGCCTGATGTAGCAGAGCTGAGATTGTTCTCAGTCTGCTCATTCCCTGTGCATAGACATCTATATCTATGCACAGGGGATGTAGCAGATAGAATAAAAAAAAAAAGCCATTAGGGACTCCATCTTTAATTAAAAAAATCCTCTTCCGTCCGACGTAGTCCAAAACGCAATGTCCTCTCTGCTACATCCCCTGTGCATAGATATAGATGTCTATGCACAGGGAATGAGCAGACTGAGAACAATCGCAGCTCTGCTACATCATCTCTGTGAGCAGGCGGGCTCTAGGACCCTGGAGCTGCGGCAGCCTGCACCGAGAAGACAGCTGGACTCGGCTCGCAAAGTAACAGCAGTTACTTTGCAAGTTTCCCTGCTATCACTGGCACAGTAGCCGAGTCTAATGCAAGTCAAAGGCAATCCTAGTTTTGTCAGCGTCTCTGACAAAACTAGGATTGATATTGATTTGCATTGGACTCGTTTACTGTGTGAGTAATCACTGGGAAACTCGCAGAGTACCGAGTCCTGCGAGTCCCTTACTACTCGCTGAGTAACGAGTCCTAGCGAGTAGATTCGCCCATCCCTAGATGGTACCCTTCTTATAAAATCCGTATAGGATTAATTATTAGCAATACCTCAAGTTAAAAGGTATATATGCATTATTGTTTTTCTTAACCATGGATAATTTGGTTGCTTTATGGAATCCCAATATCTCATGTATGATTATGAAAGATGAGTTGACACGGTTATTGAATAATGTGTCGGGCTGGAATAGTTTTTTTTGATATGCTAATAGCAATATAATTATTATTGGTCATGACACTTTATTAATATATGTTCTGTATCTTTGTTTTTTATGACATTTGCATCAGCTGTAACGTGCTCAAGGCATGTGACGCCGAAACGTTATGAAAAAACAGCTCTTTGTTTTGAGATCAGAACCAAATAAAATTATATTTTGCTTCACATTTACTACTTTTGGACTTTATTTTTCAAATTTGAGTGTGACAGAAATAATTTTCATAGTGTTCATATATTTTTCTGGGCACCTCAAACAAGGAAGGGGTGAGCAGACATATTTCGGTAACTAGACAATTATTTTTTTTCTGGCTCCCAGATGTCCTTCCAAACCTTATCCTTTAATCATGATGAAGCAACATCTATACTATCCAGGGTGAATCCAAGTTCACCTTTTTTGACGGTTCCACCGGAGGAGCTCAAGACCAAGGACTTTGAAAAAGACCTAAACAAGAGGATCGCCCTTGATCTGCATAGTGCAATGCTTGCAGAATATTATCGGGTACAAAGAATACCAAGAGGTCTCAGGGTTTCTTTGAGACCAACCCTTTTTCAAGATAACCAAAGTTATTGTGACAAATTCGAGCAAATCCTGAATAAATGTTCTATGGATCTGATGCTACTCACTATAGACTATATTCAAGACGAGCTTCTGACATTGGATGAGAAGATCGAGGCTAGCGAGATACAGTTAACTCAAACTACTAAAGATTTCAAGAATATCAAATCTAAGATCAACACAACGATCAACGAGTTTAAAAAGACTCTACAGAATAAGAAACGGTCGAAATTTAACAGGGACGAGGAAGATTACCAAAAAAATCAGGTATACTTCTGGAAATTTACGGATTACTCGCGTTTCAGAGTTCCTCGTAAACCATGGTCTACTACATCCAGTTCAGATGGAGACCAGGGGAACAATCGACCTGGTCCATCGGCTCCTTTTTTTGATCCACGTCGAGGCCGATCTTCAAAAGGAAAATACAGAGGAGTAAGAGAGGGCGTATTGACCAGATCTCAGGTAGGTCGGAAAATCTAGTGTATAATATTTCCTCCTATTGCTTATCTCCATCAGAGGCTAATTTACTACAAAAAGGTCTATCCTTTTGTCCGGTACCATCATTTAGTACATTTCAGACAGAGCAGGAGCTACATAGATTTTTTCGGAGTGTGAGGTTGTAGGCATATTTTTCATCTTCTCCATTAGCGCCTGTGTCGACCAGTACACACTCCTCCACATTTAACCTCTAGGACCTGGGATTATACACTCCTAGTAATTTTCAGCCACCGAGGAATATTCACGCAGCTGAAACGTATATCTCCATTGTACAACGGGAGGTTGCTGAGATCTTTCAAAAGATTACACGTGGAGAATTACATATAAAACACAATCTTACAGTGAATGAATCCAGGGCCCTACAGAGTCTCTCAACAAATAAATCTATTATAGTGAAACCCGCAGATAAAGGGGGCTCAATTGTAGTTATGAATAGGAGTCAATACATTAATGATATTTATAGACAATTACAGGATGTTGATACTTACTCTCCTATTCCCAAGAATCCAATGGCAGAAATAAGGAACAAATTGATTGATTTTATTCAATTATACAGAACGAATGATATTATCGACGATAAGCTTGCCTATTACTTATGTGGCACCCCAAGGGTTAATGTGCCACAGAAACAGCAACACGGGTTTGCTCCCCACACAACACTACACTAAAAAGTGGGAGGAGCTTAGGTGGCACCTGCAAGAGTGGGAGGAGCTAATGTTTACCTCAGAGCAGGAGTTACAGTTAGTCAGTTGAGAGTTTAGTTTAGTTTGAGTCTGGAGGAGAGTTGAGTTGGAGTGGAGGTCCTGAGAGGTCTGAGGAAGGAGACAGAGAAACAGAGGAACACACCCGGGACAAGGAGTTACCCTGAATTCACCCTGGAGAGGCGCTTAGGACGGATACCGGATCCGATGCTGTGCCTGAGACAGACACGACAGTGAATACTGGGATAGTGAAGGTCCACTATCTTCACTGTACCATAGCAAAGCAACACGGAGGGGTCAGTGACACAAAGGACTCAAGTTGCCTAGCAGATTGGTACCCGTGAGTGGAGACAGGGCCAGCAGTAGGCTAAAAGCGGCAGCAGGGCCACATACAAAGTGCAGAAGTAAGAAGCCAAGGACCCGGTCAGGGTGGGAGCAACCCAGCCCCGGTACAGACTCCGTGGACAATACTCTGCTTTACCATCTGCACAGTAAAGACTTGGAAAACAACAACAAACGTGAGCGTGTGTCATCCTTGTGCTGAAACCCTACTTTTCCTCATAAACTGCCATTGCCTCCACTCTCATCATCTCTACTACTACCTCTACTTTCCTGTAACATCTGTAACAACCATCACAGATTTTAATTACCACTGCTCCAGGGAACCAGGCTCTACCTGCGGAGAGCCATTCCATCTAAAGCTGCTAAAACATCATCCCCAGAGGTTCTGCAGCAGCGGTGGTCACCCTGACCACAACCTGTGGGTGGCGTCATGACAAACCTAATCCCTTGTAAATACACCCCATTTACTTGTGTGAACCCGGGACACGGTCCGGACCAGGATCGCCGTGACATTCCCCAGCAGCACCCCGGTCCGGCACCGAGTATCCCGTCACAGTGGGCTCCACACTTACTGCATAATAATCCGGTTATTCCGGTTTTTTATGTTTTACCCAAAATCCACAAAGACTTACATAATCCACCGGATAGGCCGATTGTTGCCTCTACGGAGTCTATTCTCTCACCACTTTCTAAAACTTTAGATAAAATACTGACCCCATTGGTCTTTGGGATAGAATCATTCATCAAGGATACAACAGACTTTCTTTCTAAGATAAGTACCATTACAGGCCTTACGGATGAGACCCTTTTGGTGACCATAGATGTCAATAGCTTATACACCTCGATAGAACATCACAATAGTATTGACTCTAAAAATTCTTTTCTAACATCTAGAACAACTTTTACGTTGCTTGAAAAGAATTTTTGCATGGATGCTCTACAGTTAATACTTAATAATAATTTTTTTCTTTTTGAGGACTCATTCTTTTTACAGAAGAAAGGGACTGCGACGGGCTCACATGTAGCACCACCATATGCAAACATCTATATGGCCGAGTTCGAACATAAATATGTGTATACTCACCCACTTTTTATGACACACATTTCCTTATGGCTACGTTTTATAGATGCCATTTTTTTTATATGGCAAGGTACAAGAGTTGGATTAGACCATTTTTTCAGTGACCTCAATAGCTACATACAGGGCCTAAACTTTACCCTTAACTGTGATCCCTTTACCATCAATTTTCTAGATACACAAGTGACACGGACACCACAAGGTACTCTCATCTCTGATCTGTATTGTAAACCGACTGACAGAAACAGTCTACTTATGTACACCAGTTGCCATCCCAAGCACCTCAAGAGGGCATTACCTAAGTCACAACTAACGAGGGTGGATAGGATAGTATCTGATCCTGAAGTTAAGACTATCAGGTTAAAAGAAATACAATCGAAATTTAAGGCTAGGGGTTATCCTCCATGTATATTATCAACAACTACTACGAATTACAATAGGGAAGTAGGCGAGAGGCGCATCGCTTTCGTCAATACGTACCATCCCTTTTCTAATTTAATCAATTCTGTCCTTAGGAAACACTGGGGTATTCTCCGTTCCACGTATCCGAAAGTAGCAGAATTTTCCTCTAACCCTTTTTGTTGTTTCAAAAGACCTAGAAACCTCAGGGACCATTTAGTACGAGCCAATATAGGTTCTAATTTACCCAAAAAGACTCAGGGGACACTAACTACAATGAGAAGGGGTAATCTTCCCCTGTATTAGTTGCATGCAATGTTCGCATGTGACCAGGGGTGAGTATTTCTTCCATCCCCGATCAGGGAAGAGGTTTGAGATTAAGGGGTTCTTCACGTGTGAGTCTTCATACGTAGTTTATTTTATTAAATGTCCATGCGGTCTCGGATATGTTGGGGAGACTACCCAGCATGTCCGAGACCGCATAAGTCAGCACAAATCTACCATTAGGTGCAAAAAGGATCTTTTGCCTATTCCGCATCACTTTAATACATGTGGCCATGGGGTCTCGCAATTAAAATTTCAAGTCATAGACCAGAGGTCCCCAAATCCAGGCCTCAAGGGCCGCCAACAGTGCAGGTTTTCAGGATTTCCTTAGTATTGCACAGGGCTTGGAATCATTACCTGTGCAGATGATCACATTAGCACCTGTGCAACACTAAGGAAATCCTGAAAACCTGCACTGTTGGCATCCCTTGAGGTCTGGAGTTGGGGACCTCTGTCATAGACCATGTTCCATTGTCAAGGAGAGGAGGGGATAGAATTAGGAAGTTAAAAGAAAAAGAAAGTTATTGGATTCATACTCTTGAAATACTGGAACCACAAGCTTAAATAGGGAGTATGAAATATTAACATAGGTAGTTCACCTGTGAAATAGTTCTGCATCTTTAACAAGATTTGTCATACGTTACTTGTAAAGTCCCTATTTTTGACCAACAGGCTCCTGTATCTCTTTATTAATTATAATACATATGTGATTATCTGTGATTATCTGTGATTTTAGTCTGTGAGGGATCTGGTCAAACGCTATGAGGTTAGAATATTTCTTATTCACGTACTACTATATATGATTACCCAATCTAAATAAGGTTTAGATGTGCACTGAAACGTTCTATCTTATTTTTCCTAGTTTCCAGAGTCTTAAGCAGATGGTACCACCTCCTCACAGAGACTTCACAGACCAGCGCTCGTATTCAGACATTACAGCACCAGTGCTTGTATTCAGCTAATCCTCAGCCCTGTCCGGGGGACCTGACGTCATTCCCCGCCTCCGCCCGACTCCTCTCACTTCGCACAACTTCGGTAATTCTCGGAGTGGCGCATTACGTCGTGCGCATGCGCACTACGGCTTTAGTGGTAAAGACGTCACTGGTCACATGATATTAAAGGGCTCCACAACCAGCGTTGTTATCGCATTCAACAGACTCACGGTCAGTTAAAGCGCACCCTCCCTGGAACCTAAAGCTTATATCCTTGCACTTTCTACTTGGTAATTTATATAAGCATTGTTTTTCCCTGCAGTGGGATTGGACTAGCCTGGGACTGGAATTTTGACATTAGCAGCGCACTTTCATGTGACAAGTAGGTGTTATGCCATGATGTATGCCCCAAGTGCTTGCCTTAAGATTTTTATATAGTTGTTCCCATGCACAAGTGTATTCACATTTACTGTTTATTGAGATTGGAATAGGTATAAGCATATGGAATCAAGAGCGCTATTACAGAGAGTGCTTGCCTCATAACAGTACCCTTATTGCAGCAGTAATATTAAAGCCTCATGAAAGGTAATACTATGGCATACCTTCCTACATTGTCTTACCTCAGTAACTTATGCATTCTAGTTATGCTTATTCTGATATTTTTTCTAGTCACCAGGTTTAGTGATGGTACCCTTCTTATAAAATCCGTATAGGATTAATTATTAGCGATACCTCAAGTTAAAAGGTATATATACATTATTGTTTTTCTTAACCATGGATAATTTGGTTGCTTTATGGAATCCCAATATCTCATGTATGATTATGAAAGATGAGTTGACACGGTTATTGAATAATGTGTCGGGCTGGAATAGTTTTTTTTGATATGCTAATAGCAATATAATTATTATTGGTCATGACACTTTATTAATATATGTTCTGTATCTTTGTTTTTTATGACATTTGCATCAGCTGTAACGTGATCAAGGCATGTGACGCCGAAACCTTGTGGAAAAACAGCTCTTTATTTTGAGATCAGAACCAAATAAAATTATATTTTGCTTCACATTTACTACTTTTGGACTTTATTTTTCAAATTTGAGTGTGACAGAAATAATTTTCATAGTGTTCATATATTTTTCTGGGCACCTCAAACAAGGAAGGGGTGAGCAGACATATTTCGGTAACTTACATACAGTAAATGTGTCACAGGTCTACCTCCTGTGCTGTAGCTGCTTCAGCTGTGAACTGTGCATGTGTATGTCATGCATATTTCACAGCTATAGGTGAAGCCAGGCAGTATTTTATTGTAGCCTAGTGCTATGGTCCGAGATGCAATTTCCCTCTGTCACCGCTCATCATTACTGTCCTCTCTACACAGAACCTTGAGGTGCGTGCATAGCCTGACAAGCAGCTCAACATATCTACTGTAGTCCAATAAGAAGACCATATCCTGTAGTCTATGTAGTTTATTGAACGCTCATCTATTCCGACAACCTACAGCCTACTGTGAGCCTCGGTCCACCAAACCACTGCACGACCAACTCTACCCTCTCCTAAGGTATCATCACCTGCCCCTTGTAGTTTGTGAGCCCATGCGGACAGCGTCCTTTCTCTCCTCCTGTACCTGTGTGCCATATGTTGTCCATGTACCTTGTACTTGTCTTTATTTACCCTTTCCACATGTAAAGCGCCATGGAATAAATGGCGCTATAATAATAAATAATAATACTTTAGTAAATATGTTCAGTGAAACTGGAAGCAATGAAAGAACAAAGAGTCAGCACATATATAAAGGCAACACAGAAATACATATGACAAATGGCTGTACAGTTTACAAACATGTGCTAAATCAGCCTGCTGTACAGTCTTATAAATACACCTGACTAAAGTAGAGGGGACAGACTAGAGTATATAATGGCTGCAAACAGGTGCCACAAAGTGTACTCTCTAACTCAGTTCATGATGAAAACGGGCTTTTTCTTCCCACAATACTCCTCTACAAAGAGAGGCATAGGAATCACGGAAAGACAAAAAAAACAATGCTGATATGCAAATTCTGCCTGTGAACAAACACTTTGATTATAAAAACATCAAACTTAATGCAGAAGGCATGACACTTACACTATTCTGAGTGCAATGGTCAAACCTCACCAGCTGCCGTGTTCTGCACAATGTAAGTAACAGTAAGTTGTGACAGCAAATGGGACAACAGGACTGCAGGGGTGACTTACTTAAGTGGTAAGAACAGGTTGGGCAGCCTGGCATTACTAGTATAATGACAGGCTGCCTGATCTGTTCTCACCAATGAAAGGATCTGTCTGACTACTGCGCTCTGCAACATGGATACCAAGTTGGGAGACATACAGTGTTGGCCAAAAGTATTGACACCCTTGCAATTCTGTCAGATAATACTCAGTTTCTTCCTGAAAATGATTGCAGTTTCATGAAGCAAAAAGCAAAACATTGATCATTACACACAAAACTCCAAAAATGGGCCAGACAAAAGTATTGGCACCCTGATATTTGAAGGGTGCCTTCTCCAAACTGCCATTTTTAGATCTCTGCACAGGTGTTCTATGGGATTCAGGTCTGGACTCATTGCTGGCCACCTTAGAAGTCTCCAGTACTTTCTCTCAAACTATTTTCTAGTGCTTTTTAAAGTGTGTTTTGGGTTATTGTCCTGCTGGAAGACCCATGACCTCTGAGGGAGACCCAGCTTTCTCACACTGGGCCCTACATTATGCTGTAAAATTTGTTGGTAGTCTTGAGACTTCATAATGCCATGCACATGGTCATGCAGTCCAGTGCCAGAGGCAGCAAAGCAACCCCAAACATCAGGAAACCTCCGCCATGTTTGACTGTAGGGACCGTGTTCCTTTCTTTGAATGCCTCTTTTTTTCTCCTGTAAACTCTATGTTGATGCCTTTGCCCAAAAAGAGAGAACATTCTTCCAAAACGTTTTAGGCTTTCTCAGGTAAGTTTTGGCAAACTCCAGCCTGGCTTTTTTATGTCTCGGAGTAAGAAGTGGGGTCTTCCTGGGTCTCCGACCATACAGTCCCTTTTCATTCAGACGCCAACGGATAGTATGGGTTGTCACTGTTGTACCCTCGGACTGTAGGGCAGCTTGAACTTGTTTGGATGTTAGTCAAGGTTCTTTATCCACCATCCGCACAATCTTGCGTTGAAATCTCTTCTCAATTTTTCTTTTCCGTCCACATCTAGGGAGATTAGCCACAGTGCCATGGGCTTTAAATGTATTGATGACACTGCGCACGGTAGACACAGGAACATTCAGGTCTTTGGAGATGGACTTGTAGCCTTGAGATTGCTCATGCTTCCTCACAATTTGGTTTCTCAAGTCCTCAGACAGTTCTTTGGTCTTCTTTCTTTTCTCCATGCTCAATGTGGTACACACAAGGACACAGGGCAGAGGTTGATCCATGTCCATGTCCTTTAATCCATGTCAACTGGCTGCAAGTGTGATTTAGTTATTGTCAACACCTGTTAGGTGCCACAGGTAAGTTACAGGTGCTGTTAATTACACTAATTAGAGAAGCATCACATGATTTTTCTAACGGTGCCAATACTTTTGTCCACCCCCTTTTTTATGTTTGGTGTGGAACTATATCCAATTTGGCTTTAGGACAATTCTTTTGTGTTTTTTTCATTGAAGACACATTAAATGAAGATAATAATACCAAAGAATTTGTGATTGCAATCATTTTCAGGAAGAAACTGGGTATTATCTGACAGAATTGCAGGGGTGTCAATACTTTTGGCCAACACTGTATATACCAGAATGGAGACCATGCATACTCGGATAGGAACATATATACCATGATGGGGACCATGTATGCCCAGATGAGGACATATATACTAGGATAAGAGTCATATACCATGATAGAGACCATATATACCTTGATAGGGACATATATACCAAGATGGGGATATATGTACCAGGATGGGGACATATATACAAGGTTGGGGCTCATGTATAGAACAGGAGGGGCGACATTTATACCAGGATGGGGCTCATGTATAAAACAGGAGGGGGGACATTTATACCAGGATGGGGATCAGGTATAAAAAGGATGGGAACATATATATTAGTAGGGAGACCATCTATACCTGGATGGGGACATACAGATGCATCTCAATAAATTAGAATATCATCAAAAAGATAATTTATTTCAGTAATTCAATACATAAAGTGAAACACATATATTGTACTACAAACAGAGTGATCTATTTCAAGGGTTTTATTTCTGTTATTGATGATGTTTATGCTTGCAGCCAATAAAAACCCAAAAGTCATAATCTCAGAAAATTTGAATAATTAACATAAAACAAATGCAAAGGCTTACTAAGCATTTAAAGTGGTCCCTTAGCCTGGTGCAGTAGGTACACAATCATAGGGAAGACTGTCAACTTGACAGGTGTCCAGAAGGCAGTCATTGATAAGCTACACAAGGAGGGTAAGCCAAAAAAGGTAATTTGAAATCAAGGTTCCAGAGTCAGAAGGAAGAATGGAGAGGCACATACCGTATATACTCGCGTATAAGCCGACTTTTTCAGCCCAAAATTTGGGCTGAAAAGTCCCCCCTCGGCTTATACGCGAGTATATGTATATATACAGCCGCAGCCCCGGAGGTATACAGGCCCCCCCCATCAAGCTCCAGGGCCCCCCCCTTGAGCGGCGTCCTGTAAAGGAATATCATACTTGCCAGTCTCCTGTCGCGCCGTCCGCAGCTGCCGACACGCGATCCCGGGCTTCATTCAGTGAGAGGTGTACTGAGAAGACCTGTGGTGACGTCAGAGGGGGGGCGTTCCCGGGGCGTTCCCAGCGCTGATTGTTTGTTCGCGGTCATGTGATATTTATCACATGACCGAGAGTGCCCGGGAACGCCCCTCTGACATCACCACAGGTCCTGTCAGAAGAGATCTCACTTGGAACTGGGGATCGCACAGCGGCAGAAGGCGTCGGACAGGTGAAGTATTGATTCTTTTTTATTTTTCAGACCTCAAGGGGGGGGCCCTGGAGCTTGATGGGGGGGGCCTGTATACCTCCGGGGCTGCGGCTGTATACAGCCCTGGGGCTGCGTCTGTATACAGCCCTGGGGCTGCGGCTGTATACAGCCCTGGGGCTTCTGCTGTATACAGCCCTGGGGCTTCTTCTGTATACAGCCCTGGGGCTTCTGCTGTATACAGCCCTGGGGCTTCTGCTGTATACAGCCCTGGGGCTTCTGCTGTATACAGCCCTGGGGCTTCTGCTGTATACAGCCCTGGGGCTGCTGCTGTATACAGCACTGGGGCTGCTGTATACTACCTAAGGGCTGCTGTATACTACCACTGGGGCTGCTGTATACACCACTAGGGCTGCTGTATATACCTCTGGGGCTGCATATACCTCTGGGGCTGCATATACCTCTGGGGCTGCATATACCTCTGGGGCTGCATATACCTCTGGGGCTGCATATACCCCTGGGGCTGCATATGGGGCTGCATATACATATGGGGCTGCATATACATATGGGGCTACATATGGGGCTGCATATACCTCTGGGGCTGCATATGGGGCTGCATATACCTCTGGGGCTGCATATGGGGCTGCATATACCTCTGGGGCTGCATATGGGGCTGCATATACCTCTGGGGCTGCATATGGGGCTGCATATACCTCTGGGGCTGCATATGGGGCTGCATATACCTCTGGGGCTGCATATGGGGCTGCATATACCTCTGGGGCTGCATATACCTCTGGGGCTGTATATACCTCTGGGGCTGCTGTATACTACCACTGGGGCTGCTGCTGTATACTACCACTGGGGAGGCTGCTGTATACCTCACTGCTGGGGGTTGTATACCTGTGCTGGAGTCCACCCTCGGCTTATACGCGAGTCAATAAGTTTTCCCAGTTTTTGGGGGCAAAAGTAGGGGGGTCGGCTTATACACGGGTCGGCTTATACACGAGTATATACGGTAATACAAGCTGCTTGAGGTCTAGTGTGAAGTTTCCACAATCTGTTATGGTTTGGGGAGCCATGTCATCTGCTGGTGTAGGTGCACTGTGCCTTATCAAGACCAAAGTCAGTGCTGCCATCTACCAGGACATTTTAGAGCACTTCATGCTTCAGTCTGCCAACAAGCTTTTTGGAGATGGAAATTTAATTTTCCAGCAGGACTTGGCACCTGTCTACACTGTCAAAATTATCAATACCTGGTTTTATAACCACAATATTAGTGTGCTTGATTGGCCACCAAACTCTCCTGACCTAAACCCCATAGAGAACCTATTGTCAAGACGAAGATGAGAGACTCCAGACCCAACAATACAGTTGAGCTGAAGGCAGCTATCAAAGCAGCCTGGGCTTCCATAACACCTCAGCAGTGCCACAAGCTGATGACCTCCATGCCACGACACATTGATGCAGTAATTCATGCAAAAGGAGCCCCGACCAAGTATTAAGTGCATGTACAGTACATACTTTTTATTAGGCCAACATTTATGAGTTAAAAATCATTTTTTCAGTTTGTCTTATATGATATTTTAATTTTCTGAAATAATGACCTTTGGTTTTTAATTGGCTGTAAACCATAATCATCAACATTTACAGAAATAAACACTTGAAATAGATCACTCTGTTTGTAACTATATAATATATGCGTTTCACTTTTTGTATTGAATTACTGAAATAAATTATCTTTATGATGATATTCTAATTTATTGAGATGCACTTGTAACATAATGGCTACAAGGACAATGTTATGAACTGTATATCTTATTTTAGACATTATTTTGAATAATAATTATCAAATTTGTCATTGATTATAAATAATCAGGATAATAGTTTCAGATCATATTGATTCCTGAAGTTATATTGATCATTGGTTTATGAATGAAATGATGCACATACAGTCATTATTTATGAATTATTCACCATCAAATATTAATTGACTGTGCTGTATAGGCTTTATTATGATTTAATTATTATGAAGTATCAATGAAATATGAATAAGTCACTTGTCTTTTTGATAAATGATGTAGTTACCTTGATTACAAATAATTTGATTGTAAACATTAGAATTTCGCTTCAATCTGCTAAAGGTAAATAAGGTAAGTATTCATTAATAATTAATTCTGCCAATATACCTATATCACAAAAAAGACAGTGTAAAAAACGTCCAAAAATATATCTCTGCATTATAAGTAAAAAGCAAGTGCAAAATTGTGTCAACAGCAGGGTTCTTAGTTAGTACGTTTTTTGCAAAAAAAGGTACGGAAGCCGATCTACCACTCCACGGTGACCCCTATCAGAACGGTCCCTAGACTAACGTATTTAAAACCTGATCTAGTGTGAACATACCTCTTAGATGCAGGATGCAGCAGGGCCAGATTCATTATGGGCACACAAGGTAGAAGCAGCAATTTATGTGCTCAGGCTCAGTGAGAAGGGGTGGGGCACTTCTCAACTTGCAGGACAAGAAACTAATGAAAAACTGATACTGAGCCGGATCACAATGTGAACAGGTCTGTAAACCGTGTTCACACCACCAAGAATCTATATCACAAAAAAGACAGTGTAAAAAACGTCCAAAAATATATCTCTGCATTATAAGTAAAAAGCAAGTGCAAAATTGTGTCAACAACAGGGTTCTTAGTTAGTACGTTTTTTGCAAAAAAGGTACGGAAGCCGTTCTACCACTCCACGGTGACCCCTATCAGAACGGTCCCTAGACTAACGTATTTGAAACCTGATCTAGTGTGAACATACCTCATAGATGCAGGATGCAGCAGGGCCAGATTCATTATGGGCACACAAGGTAGAAGCAGCAATTTATGTGCTCAGGCTCAGTGAGAAGGGGTGGGGCACTTCTCAACTTGCAGGACAAGAAACTAATGAAAAACTGATACTGAGCCGGATCACAATGTGAACAGGGCTGTAAACCGTGTTCACACCACCAAGAATCTATATCACAAAAAAGACAGTGTAAAAAACGTCCAAAAATATATCTCTGCTATATAAGTAAAAAGCAAGTACAAAATTGTATCAACAGCAGGGTTCTTAGTTAGTAGACCCTGCTGCATCCTGCATCTATGAGGTATGTTCACACTAGATCAGGTTTTAAATACGTTAGTCTAGGGACCGTTCTTGCTTTATACTTATATAGCAGAGATATATTTTTGGACGTTTTTTACACTGTCTTTTTTGTGATATAGATTCTTGGTGGTGTGAACACGGTTTACAGCACTGTTCACATTGTGATCCGGCTCAGTATCAGTTTTTCTGCCAATATACCTGAAGAAAAGAAAAAGAAAAAAAATAAAATTACTAATATGCATCCATGGGTAAAATTGTAATTGGTTATGATAATGTCGATCACATATCTTAAGTGGCTCAATAATAGACATGATATGTATATTGTGAACAATTTTATAAAATAATAAGATTGTTTAGGAGTATAGTATTACAATTTCTCAATGAAATGCTAAAAAAGTACAATAAATGCTTCATTACTTACATTCGAACTTATACTTCTGATTTCATAAATCTATTGAATTTCTTCTGGATCAATTCATAAATTTAAATGACCATGTGTTGGTCCCACTGTTATGTAATGAAAACTTCAAAATACTTAAAGAGTGATGCTATGCTAACTGAATGCAGCACTGAATGTAGCGTGTCTGTTGCATTCAGGGAAGGGGTCCCCCATATCTCTAGCCCCCTGTAAGTTGTAAAAAAGACTTTATAAAGTGTACAGATAAGGAGTCCAGAGGGACTTACTCAGTAATGAGTCATCGCTGTTGCTGGTGTCCTCCCCGCTTCTAGACCTCTCTGTGCCACCTTTTGTTCAGCCTCCTTTATGTGTTTGCCCTCCTCCCCGCCTCCAGCCTTCTCTGTGCCACCTTCAGCCCTCTCTTGTTCAGTCTCCTGTATTTGTCATTGCTGAGGGCTAGAGGTGGCACACAGAAGGCTGGAGGCAGGGAGGACACCAACAACAGTGATGACTCATTATTGAGTAAGTCCTTTCGGACTCCTTATCTGTACACTTTATAAAGTCTTTTTAACAACTTACAAGGAGGCTAGAACATGCAGGACCCCTTCCATGAATGCAGCAGACATACTGCATTCAGTACTTCATTCAGATAGCATAGCACCAGGGGGGTGACCAGGGGCTGGCTGGCAAATTTTAGCCTGGGGGGCAAGCACATAGCAGTGGCCCATGAGCCGCGGCCCATTGTTAAAGAGGTTTTCCAATCTTAAGCTACAAGTCTACCGTCACTATATGTGAATCCTCACATTGTGCACATTGAACGCTATGAGGTGTCTCTGGTGCCGGCGGTGGGACCAAGCAGTTATGTGATCTCAAGTATGTGATATATATATATATTTATACTCCCAGCCACATTGCAACTAGACTGTTTCTGGTCTTGCTCAATACAGGTGCATTAAGTGAGGCCGAGTAAGTTTAGTCGGCATGTGACCGCATGTATGCAAATCATACACTTACAGTCATCTGCCCGCCGAATCATAACAGCCCTGTGAGCATCCACAAGTCTGCAGTCACAGAGTGACTTGTAGCTTAAAACTGCACAACCCCTTTAACATGTGTACCTCAGGCTGCTTCAAAGGCTATATTCACACTACATTATTGCCTATCTGAATGTTGCTCGTTGTAAAAACTGGCAGCACTTGGGATCAGCTCAGATGAGCGTTTCTATTGCTCAGACAAATCACATATTATGCTCATGTATTACTATTTTTAAACGGGATATACATTTTCAGATATGTATGTAAAGTGCTATGGAATTAATAGCGCTATATAAATGAATAAATATTATTATTATATGTAGTAAAGCAAAGCATGTGATGCTTCTCATCATTGCCTATGAATTTATTTATATTTTTACAATACTCTAAACTGGTCACACCTGGACCTGCCTACAGTACCTCAGATATCATATATGGAACCATATAATTTTCAATTTTAACACATGAAGCACCTTATGGTTTGCTACATGTGTACATGATCAGAAAGAACCACCGTCAGTAGATAAATGCAGCGACAGAAACCACCATCAGTAGATGAATTCAGCAACAGAACCACCCATCAGTAGATGAATCCAGCAACAGAACCACCATCAGTAGATGAATCCAGCAACAGAACCACCGTCACTAGATGAATCCAGCAACAAAACCACGGTCAGTAGATAATTGCAGTGACAGAGCCACTATCAGTAGATGACTGCAGTGTCAGAACCACAGTCAGTAAATGAGTACAACATTAGAACTACCGTCAGTAGATGAATGCAGCACCAAACTTAGTACAGTGATCCATTTCAGTGTCAGATCAGCCCCATGATACACTTGTATGACATGAACCTATACCTCCCAGTATGTTCCTAACTATGGTAAGGAGCTGCTGGGAGTTGTTGTTACCATCTTCATTAGACTTCGGTCCATACAGGAACCACAGTACTGAAGAGATGTAGTCATCATCACAAGCATGTACATCCTGGTAACATACATGACATCGTACCTGATTGGAGTCATTCCCGTCCCTTTTGATTTCATGTAGTACAGGTGCCATGATGAGGCTTCATGCCCACAGCTAGTGTCTGCATGCTTCCCTCTTCTACATCTTGAGCAGCACATCTGGACACGGTGCCCTTAAAAATAGAAAGTATCAGTGCACTGCTCCCAAGGTATTAATATCTACCATGCTGCACCACTGACTAAATAATTTCCCATCACTGTGTTTCCTGCACAAAAAATCCCCCTCAGGCTCTCTCCATAATATCCCTCCCACATCACCTTTCTCCTTAATATACACATTACACCACACCTCCCCATAATATACTTTCTACACCGCCCCTGCCCATAATATACCCCCAACACCGCCCCTCACCATAATATACCCCCAAAATCGCCCCTCCCTATAATATACGTCCCTCCCTATAATACTCCCTCCACACACAGCAACCCTTTCTCATAATATAACCCCCATACTATAATATACCCCTTTCACTGACCCTCCCCATAATATACTTCTTACACCACCTCTTCCCATAACATACTGCTAACCAACACCACCCCTCCCCATAATATACTCCTTCTCCATAATATGCTGCCTACACCATCCCTCTCCATAATGTTCTTCATAATGTCTGTCTCCATAATGTCCTCCACTTACTGTTTCTTTCAATAATGTCCCCCCATATACTGTCCCTAATCTCGGTAATGTCTCTCATATAGTCCCTCTCCATAATGTCCTCCACATACTGTCCCTAATCTCCTTAATGTCCTCCACATACTGTCACTAGTCTCTATAATGTCCCCCACATACTGTCCTTCTCAGTAATGTCACCCACATACTGTCCTTCTCAGTAATGTCACCCACATACTGTTCCTCTCTATAATGTCCCTAATGTCCTGTCCCTCTCTATAATGTTCCCGACATGCTGTCCCTCTCCTTAATGTCTCCCACATGCTTTCTTCTCCTTAGTGTCCTCCACATGTTGTTCCATCCTCTCCATAATGTCCCTAACATGCTGTCCCTTTCTATAATGTCCCCTACATACTGTCCCTCTCCATAATGTCCCCCACATGCTGTCCCTCTCTAATGTCCCCAATATAATGCTCCTCTCCTTAATGTCCCCCACATGTTGTCCCTCTATAATATTCCACTCCATGATGTCTCCCATATACTATCCTTAGTCTGTATATTTGTCCCCTACATACTGTCCCTCAATAATGTCCCCCACATGCTGTCCCTCTCTATAATGTCCCCATATACTGTCCCTAGCCTCTATAATGTCCCCCACATACTGTCCCTCACATGCTGTCCCTCTCTATAATGTCCCCACATACTGTCATACTGTCCCTTTCCATAATGTCCCTCACATACTGTCCCTCTCTATAATGTCCCCATATACTGTCCCTAGCCTCTATAATGTCCCCCACATACTGACCCTCACATGCTGTCCCTCTCTATATTGTCCCCATATACTGTCCCTAGCCTCTATAATGTCCCCCACATACTGTCCCTCACATGCTGTCCCTCTCTATAATGTCCCCATATACTGTCCCTAGCCTCTATAATGTCCCCCACATACTGTCCCTCACATGCTGTCCCTCTCTATAATGTCCTCCACATGTTGTCCCAGTCCTCATCTCTATAATGCCACCAGTCTCTATAATGTCCTCCCTCTACACTGCCTGTCTGAATAACACATACACACTCACACTCATACACACACATTCACACTGATACACACACTGACAATGTTGTGCCTCTTATTCCTAATGTGCGGCTGCCGCCTGCCATTTTCGACTAATAACATGATCCACCATTAAATGACAGTATAGGAGCTCCCAGCTCCTCATCGCAGCGCTCAGCTGCAGTGCTCACCATTTTTCCCTCCGGCACCGCATCCCCCCTCTTCCGGACCGCTATGAGTCTCCAGCAGGCATGGAATGGAACTGAAGCAGGTTCCAACACAAGTCAGACAGTATGGCACCGCGGCCTGCGCCTGGCCGGCCCTGTCTGTCTTCACTGTCTCTGCTCCGCTCTGGAGGGTTCAGACAAGGTTCAGTCAGGGCGTGCTGACGTAGCATGCACGCTCCCTGTATGAACCTGCTGGTTGGCTCATCCAATCCCGGCGCCGGGTGCCATAACAATACTGCTGCGCTGCCTCCAGTCGCAAGTCCTGTCAGCCGCTGACGCCCTCGGCCCGCCTGCTGCGTCCAGGTCCCGCTGTCAGTAAGTTGAGTGCGGCCGCACCGCGCCGGCAGGCGCCCGCTCTTCTGAGCGCTGCATGATCATTTCACTTTCAGGGTGGCAGTTGGCAGTGCCGGGCGGCCCTGAACTGTCACCAAACCACCGGCCTGGGAGGCAAATGCCTCCCTGTCACCTGGGCCAGTCCGCCCCTGGGGTTGACAGGTCCTCTTTAATGTACAAGTTTTGACTAGTACGCTGTGCTGCATATACCTATTCAATTGTTAACATTTAATGAATTGATGTAATATAATAATTATTTTGAACCACAAGATTTATAAAAGTTTTAACTTTTTGGCATGAATTTCCAAGTAATTTCCATAAATATTGAGACAATAGGAAAGATGAAATCAGCAGTTTACATACACTATAAAAAGACACATATGCAAGTTTTTCTCGCTATCTGACATGACATCAGACTAAACCTTTCCCTTTTTAGGTCAATTAGAATTACCATAATTATTTATTTTTACCAAATGCCAGAATATTGAGACAGAGAATGTTTTCCGGCATTTTTGTTACATTTTGCAGTCAAATGTTTACATACACTAAGATTACTATGCCTTTATACAATTTGGGACAGCCCATATGAGAATGTTATGTATTTGGAAGCTTGTGAAGTTTATTGGCAACATCTGAGATACATCTGTGGATATATTTTCATGCACACCTGAAAGGCACTGCTTCTTTGTGTAGCATCATGGGTAAGTCTAAAGAAATCAGCCAATATATCAGAAAGAGAATTATGGACTTGCACAAGTCTGGTTCCTCCTGTGGTGCAATTTCCAGATACCTGGAGGTGCCTTGTTCATCTGTACAAACAATCATATGTAAGTATAAACAAGATTGATATATCCAGCCATCATACCACTCAGGAAGGAGATGGGTTCTGTGTGCCAGAAATGAATGTGCGTTGGTCCAACATGGGTATATCAACGCAAGAAAAAAAGCAAAAGACCTTGTGAAGATAATGGCGGAAGTTGGTAAGATTGTGTCATTATCCACAGTGAAAGGAGTGCTATATCAACAAGGGCAGAAAAGCCACTCTGCTAGGAAGAAGCCATTACTCCAAAAGAAACATAAAAAAGCCAGATTAATTTTTACAAATGTACACAGCAACAAGACCTAAATATTTGGAGATATGTTCTGTGGACTGATGAAACAAAAATTGAGCTGTTTGGCCATAATGACAATCATTACGTTTGGAGGAAAAATGGAGAACCTTGAAAGCCAAAGAACAATATCCCAACTGTGATACACAAGGGTGGCAGCATCATGTTATGGGGTTGTTTTGCTGCAGGAGGGAGTGGTGCACTTCCCAAAATAGATGGCATCATGAGGATAATTTCTCCAGGATCTGGTATCACAGGGGTCTTTTCCTGGATTGGGTATCACAAAGGTCTTCTCCTGAATCTGGTATCATGGGGTCTTTGTCTGAATGTGTGGCTATAAGCCCGCCTTGTAGCTCACACAACCTTCTTGCTACACATTCTGGTGCAAACTCCACCCCGTCTTTGCCATCCCTGGCTTTTTTAATAAGTATTTACGCCACAACTGTCACCTGAGTAAACATCTCTTTTACTCTCTTTCTTCGAGGAAACACCTACTTCACTGTTTAGTTTCTGCTTGCTCTTTCTGACCAGAAGATGACGATATTCTCCTGTAGATACTAAAAGATGTTAACTGAGTGCGTCTTTTGCTTCTCTTACTCCCTTATACTTGGATGTACATCTAGCTGAATTAGAAGCTGGCATCAGCGGGCCTCCCTCCCACCTGGGTTCGATTGCAGAGGGTGTGACTGTGACCAAGCATGTGCATGAGGGTGGCCCACAAATGGCAATGCAAATTTCAGCTGAATTGTTATGCTTCTCATTCTGGCATGTTGACTATTTTTCTGTTTACAACATTTGCTATATTGGTCAATTTACTTTATATTTTAATTTGCCTGAATTTTACAGTTGGGGTGATGTCAACTATGGTATTTTTTACCATTTTTTTATTTTTTATATTTACAATGGTGGCGAAGGGGTGTTATTCTAATGTAAATCTTATTTATTCATTTTTTTTACTTTATTTTATTGGTACTCTTGGGCTACTTGAACCTTCAATCATTTAATTATTTGTTTTTTTTACACTGCAATACTATAGTATTGCAGTATATTGGATCAATCACAGTCTCCTATGAAGCTCAGGCTTCAACATTTCCCTGGTTGCATGTTAACCCAATGGTATCCCATTATCGATATCAATGGAAGCTTGTGCTTGCACGAATTGACAACCCAGCGCTTATGGAGCTCAGAAAGAAGTGCTGTTAAGAGCTATGATATTTAAGAAAGCTCATAAATGAATTCACACAATTAACAAGCATTATGTTTATCCATTGTGTGTGATTGGTAATCTTTTGAAAGACCAAAAATTGTTTTTTTTTATTAATGGCCAGGGTAAATGCACCTTAGAGAGTAAATAAATATGCAGATTGATGGGGTCCAGGTATTAAGCCCCCAATGATCGCTCAAAAGACTCATTAGGGTGCACCTAATTTGGATTATGGAAGCATTAGCCTTAGATCAGTTGCAGAAGGGATTATTAGGGTGACAGACAGAGATAAAGGTAGAGATGTATGATGGTGCGGAATTGGGGGAGCCTTGTGGGTGAGAGCTAAGTTCATTTTGCGCTCTGTAGTGGATGTGTAACAATTACAATGGCTGGTTCAATGTAGAGTCATACAGTGTTGGCCAAAAGTATTGACACCCCTGCAATTCTGTCAGATAATACTCAGTTTCTTCCTGAAAATGATTGCAATCACAAATTCTTTGGTATTATTATCTTAATTTAATGTGTCTTCAATGAAAAAACACAAAAGAGAATGAAGCAAAAAGCAAAACATTGATCATTTCACACAAAACTCCAAAAATGGGCCGGACAAAAGTATTGGCACCCTCAGCCTAATACTTGCTTGCACAACCTTTAGCCAAAATAACTGCGATCAACCGCTTCCGATAACCATCAATGAGTTTCTTACAATGCTCTGCTGGAATTTTAGACCATTCTTCTTTGGCAAACTGCTCCAGGTCCCTGATATTTGAAGCGTGCCTTCTCCAAACTGCCATTTTTTAGATCTCTTCACAGGTGTTCTATGGGATTCAGGTCTGGACTCATTGGACTCTGGACTCAGACCTTAGACGTCTCCAGTGCTTTCTCTCAAACCATTTTCTAGTGCTTTTTGAAGTGTGTTTTGGGTCATTGTCCTGCTGGAAGACCCATGACCTCTGAGGGAGACCCAGCTTTCTCATACTGGGCCCTACATTATGCTTCAAAATTTGTTCGTAGTCTTCAGACTTCATAATGCCATGCACACGGTCAAGCAGTCCAGTGCCAGAGGCAGCAAAGCAACCCCAAAACATCAGGGAACCTCCGCCATGTTTGACTGTAGGGACCGTGGTCTTTTCTTTGAATGCTCTTTTTTTCTCCTGTAAACTCTATGTTGATGCCTTTGCCCAAAAAGAGAGAACATTCTTCCAAAACGTTTTAGGCTTTCTCAGGTAAGTTTTGGCAAACTCCAGCCTGGCTTTTTTATGTCTCGGGGTAAGAAGTGGGGTCTTCCTGGGTCTCCTACCATACAGTCCCTTTTCATTCAGACACCGACGGATAGTACGGGTTGACACTGTTGTACCCTTGGACTGCAGGGCAGCTTGAACTTGTTTGGAAGTTAGTCGAGGTTCTTTATCCACCATCCGCACAATCTTGCGTTTAAATCTCTTGTCAATTTTTCTTTTCCGTCCACATCTAGGGAGATTAGCCACAGTGCCATGGGCTTTAAATGTCTTGATGACACTGCGCACGGTAGACACAGGAACATTCAGGTCTTTGGAGATGGACTTGTAGCCTTGAGATTGCTCATGCTTCCTCACAATTTGGTTTCTCAAGTCCTCAGATAGTTCTTTGGTCTTCTTTCTTTTCTCCATGCTCAATGTGGTACACACAAGGACACAGGACAGAGGTTGAGTCAACTTTATCAATGTCAACTGGCTGCAAGTGTGATTTAATTATTGCCAACACCTATTAGGTG
This sequence comes from Allobates femoralis, assembly GCA_033576535.1. Taxonomy (NCBI): domain Eukaryota; kingdom Metazoa; phylum Chordata; class Amphibia; order Anura; family Aromobatidae; genus Allobates; species Allobates femoralis. The sequence goes on from JARQOC010000001.1 coordinate 357,851,642, forward strand.
CCACAGGTAAGTTACAGGTGCTGTTAATTACACAAATTAGAGAAGCATCACATGATTTTTCTAACAGTGCCAATACTTTTCTCCACCCCCTTTTTCATGTTTGGTGTGGAATTAGATCCAACTTGGCTTTAGGACAATTCTTTTTGTGTTTTTTCATTGAAGACAAATTAAATGAAGATAGTAATACCAAAGAATTTGTGATTTCAATCATTTTCAGGGAGAAACTGAGTATTATCTGACAGAATCTCAGGGGTATCAATACTTTTGCCCAACACTGCATGTCTAGCAGCTGGACATAAATATGACCCTGGCTATCACATTCAGTATGTATTGGAAAGACAAATGTTTTGTTAGAGGGAGACCAATTAGTAGAGAGTTGCAGTAATCCAGACAAGAAATAATAAATTTTTGCAGTTTCACAGATGGAAAAATGTTGAATTCTGGAGATATTTTTAAGATGCTGGTGATGTGAGTGAGTGATTTGATATTGGGAATAAAGGAAAGTTCTGTGCTAAATATAATTCAAAGACAGAGTGCGTGCTGCGTAGACTTATGGTTGACTCACCCAAGGAAATTACAATATTGAGTATACATAGATTAGTAGTGAAGAGAAAAGGTTAGCAGAGAAAGAAAATATATACATATAACAAATTTCCAAAAAATGTAGTTACTCTTTAAATGTTTAATGGTGATACTGCCTGCATTTAATTGGTAATGTGATTCATGTATTGGCCACAGTTCAATTTTGACTAGTAAGAACTCCCATCACCACATTACCATTGTTGAGGTCCTACTGGTAGCTATAAATATATGCAAAAGTATATGGTGGGTGCTGACTTACATTACAATTGATTGCACTGCTAATCTTGATGCTTCATGTATGTTCTGGTTCTGGTGCTATATGCATTTACTTATAATGGTTTTGGTGTTGTTTTCTTCAAGTGATGGTGGGTATGAGGATAGCAATCATGTACTGATAGTTGTTCTAGTGCTGTAACCATGTATGCACTGATGGCAGGTTCTAGGGCTGTATTCATTTCACCCCCTATTAAAAGTTGGATGATTAATACACAACATATGAATCTAAGCAGCATAGTACAGCATCTTTTTTCCTGCACGATGGCAGCAAATTATAATAATTAACCCTACTACAATATTTTTGCAAATTTCATATCCAGCAGTAAAAAAAAAGGAATGTTAATCTTTAATAAACATGTGTAACTACTTTGCCATGTAATTTGAATTATATGCATTGCCATTAATAATTTGTGAGCTGCAGCTGACTTTTTACAGTTATTAATGTTAGTAATTAACATGATGAATGATAGAAATCGAATCATATACACATGTTATATCAGGTTGAAATGTATCACCTACAGAAAAAATATTTTTGCATAGTTGGAATACACTGAGGGATACTGTTGAAGTAACACTTTCTCAAAATAAACACAATTTAGAATGCATTCAATCATTGCTATATTTATAAAACCATTAGCAGGTCTTCTTCTTGTTTTGAGATGTTTGCCCTGGATTCTTCAGCATTATTTAATGCCAAAGAACACAGTGAACAAAGTAATATACAGGGTGGGCCATCTATATGGATACACCTAAATAAAATGGGAATGGTTGGTGATATTAACTTCCTGTTTGTGGCACATTAGTATATGGGAGGGGGAAAACTTTTCCAGATGGGTGGTGACCATGGCAGCCTTATTGAAGTCAACCATTTTGGATCCAACTTTATTTTTTTCAAGGGGATGAGGGTCATGTGACACATCAAACGTATTGAGAATTATTATTTAAGTGTATCCATATAAATGGCCCACCCGGGCAACTGAGCCACTTACATGAATACACCTAAATAAAATGGGAATGAATGGTGATATCAACTTGAAATAACTCATGAAAGAATAAAGTTACGTTAAAACCAAGCACACCATTGTTTTTCTTATGAAATTCTCAATAAGTTTGATGTGTCACTTGACCCTCCTCCATTTAAAAAATATAGTTGGATTCAAAATGGCCAACTTCAAAATGGCTGCCATGGTCACCACCCATCTGGAAAAGTTTGTTCCCTCCCATATACTAATTTGCCACAAACAGGATAATTGATATCACCAACCATTCCCATTTTATTTAGGTGGATCCATATAGATGGCCCACCCTGTAGTATAGTCTGAAAATGAAACTAACAAAGATAAAATGCTTTTGCCTTTTGGTTTGCAGAAAGTAAAAATCATTTAGCAAAAAGTGAGTAATTCACTTAAAAAGGTTTTCCAGTTTAAGTTAATTCTCGACATAAGATGTAATAGTTAATTTGAGAAGGTGTTGCTGCAAATTATCATAATGGTACGTTTTGTGGAATTGGTCACCATGTTAACAGAGATAGCTAAGGAGTTAAGATGGCTTATGTCCCTGCCAGCAGATCATTCTCCCTCATCGCCCAGAAGGGCATCCATGCCTCCTGACATCAGCAATTACATTATTTTTCCATTAAAATGCCCTATCTCTGTGCACTTCTTCACAATAGTTATTGCAATTGCTAGTCAGCAATAGAGATGAGCGTATCTTTTAAACCTTGGATTCGGTTTGCTGAATGGGCATATGTTCACCGAATAGATCGGCGAACAGTTAGTCGAGCTTCCGAACCCCATTCAAATCAATGAGATGCAAAATCAAGGGCCTCGAAAACACATTCAAAGGGGCACAAAAGCTGTCAAAACAGCTCATATTAGGGACAGACATCAGACAAAGTGTCATCTATTTCCCAGAATTACAATTTTGATCATTGTGCATTATGGATGCATGGGAAAAGGCCTGGCCCAGTATTTCAAGCTTCAACATTAATTAGGAGCAGGACGATGAGTGACAGGTGTAGGCATAGTGTTCAGAGAGCGCTGCTAAATTTACAAAATATACAACAAAGACACCCAAGTAAGAGTCTCCACATTTTCAAAATATAGGGCCAGATATCACAAAAGTGGCATCAATGGACCCAGAATTAAAATTGTAAACTGGTGCAGCCTGCCTACATGGCACAGGGTCTGGAACAGGGCCTGGCCTAGTATTTTAAGGTTAAAACATTCATTGGTAATGGTAAATTAACAAAAATCATTGGTAAAGGATGAGTGACATGGTAGTCATCATACTCACAGAGCCCTGCTAAATTCACATAACAGACAAAAAGGAGACTCCAAAGAAGAATCTCCACATTTCAAAACATTAGGGCCAGTGGGGGGAGTGGCCTAGGAGCTCATGTAGATGGCTGCTTGATCCCGGAGCTCCCGCAGCCACAAAATTTGTAACGGCTTACCGCAGCTCTCACCGGCCGTTTTTACCCTTCAGCACATGATTATAGAAGGCTGACCTGTCACCATACCTTGGGGAGGCTCAAAGTGCTCCGAGCCCTCGGCGAAGCTGACTGATTACTTCGGCCATGATGCTGGGTCAGGCTCGCTCTCTAATATGGAGCTGGGCTCTCTGCCTCCTCCCGCTTCTCCTCTAAAGGCACCAGAGGAGAAGAAGCGATGGAGCCCTCTGATATTCTGCTGACGCCAGGCACCATGGAGAAACTCCTCTCCTCACTAAGAAAAGCACTCCACGAAGATATAAAAGGTATGGTGGGGAGCTGAAGAGAGAGATAGGCATTCTGGGTGAACGAATAGACAGGATTGAGAGAAAGATGGCTGAGTATGCTGGAGCCCACAACCACATGGCTGATGTTTTGCAGCATTAGAAGAGAGGATGAGTGACAAGCAGATGAAACTGTGGGACCTATGTCCAGGAGATGCAATATAAAACTCAGAAGAGTACCTGAGTCGGTGGCTGATTCTGCCTTAGCTGACCTTTTAACTTCCTTCATTAAACATGTTCTACCTGATGCCCCGCCAGACGCTCTTGGGATTGAAAGAATACACCGAGTCCCAAAGCCCCAACACATCAATCAGTCTCTAGCCAGAGATGTGCTAGCATGTATGCATTCCTACAGATTGAAAGATGACTTCCTCCAGGCCTTATGACAACACCCGGCCCTGCCTGATTCCTTTGCTGGCCTGGCGATATATCCGGATCTGTCCCCAGGCACATTGGTGAAGTGCAGGGAATTCGCCCCCATGTGCAATGTCCTCCGGGACAATATGATTGCCTACAGCTGGGGTTTCCCGCGAAAGTCCGCTTTACATATGACGGCATACACCATGTTTTCCAAAACACCTGGACCGGGCCCTAAAACTTGGAAGCTGGCCCCTTCGACCCACAAAGGAGAATCTCCCCCCGGTCCGAAGACCCGTGGCTGGAAGGTGATAACCGACTGGGAGACGGCTAAGTGAAGCCCCTGTAATGGGTTTTGACATATACGTCTGTGCCTGTGGGACGGTCGCTCCTCTCATGATGGCTGTTAGCTGTGTACAGCCTGGGAGAGTGCTTACTTACCATCAGAGCAGTCCATGCCCCCCCTTCCCCCTTCTTCTTAAGCGGACGATAGTCTGCCTGCCAGTTTACATATGTGTTTTATATTGTTTATCCGTTGGTTCACAACTTCCCCTTCTTTTCTTGATTTCCTCCCTTGGATGGACATGCCTGAGATATGAGATCTGTCATTATCCACCATGATTGTTAAGTTTGTTACTCTGAATGTACATGGCTTGAACTCGCCTGCTAAGCAGTCCATGATGTGGACTAAGGCCCGAAGGTCTAAGGCAGACATATTGTGCGTTCAGGAATCACACAGGAGGACAATTTCGGAACTCAAAACTGACAGTTTAACTAGGCTTTTTTTGCTAACCACCCAGAAAAAAGAAAGCAGAGGTCTGTATTTTTATCAGAAACTCAGTTTATTTTCAGCTAACCTGTTTGTTTGGTGGCAGACCCAGCATACCACTATATCGTTTTGATTTGCATGCTATCTGTTCGACCGTTTATAATTGTTAATGTATATGCACCTAACTGCTCACAGGTTAAGTTTATATGCTGTGTCCTAAATCTGGTGGAGGAGGCAGCAAAGGGCTCACTTATCCTTTGCGGTGACTTTAATATCACTCCGCTGCGGTTCCTGGATTGCGCTTCTAATGCTGCCCCAGGAAGGGGTGATGTAGCCCACCTATGACAGAAGAACCACCTCCACGACGTGTGGAGGTACATGCACGTCACGGAAAGGGATTATTCCTTCTTTTCCCACAGACACAGATCGTACTCTAGAATTGACTTTTACTTAGTAGACAGCATGACTCTTCCGAGCTCTGTTGCCTCCGAGATTGGTCTGATGTCTTGGTCTGACCACGCTCCTTTGAGCCTCGTCGTTTCTGTGGGGGGCGGTCCCTCACCATCGTGGAGGTGGAGATTAAACCCGAAACTCCTCTCTAGATGTAAGGTGGGTGAGGATGTGGAAGTGGCACTCTCCGATTTCTTCTCTCTGAACGATAACCGAGAAGTCTCGGATGAGACGCTTTGGGCATCCCATGAGGCCTTTGTCAGAGGCCTTTTCATCCAAAGGGCCTCTCAACTAAAAAGAGAGGGAGATCAGGCCAGGGCAGCTCTCACATCATAACTATCCCGCCTGGAGGAGATTAACAAAGCCTCTCCGTCATCCCCTATTTCTGATCAAATCACCCGAGTCTGCATGCAACTCTGTGCTTTCTTACTGATGCAGCACGAAAAATGTCTGCGGAGGACTAGGAACAAGTACTGTGCTATGGGAGACAGAGCTGGCACGCTTCTTTCCAAACAGATCAAAAAACGGGAGTGTACCTCCCGTATAGATACCCTTCATGACCTGTCTAGGAATATACACCAAAACCGGAAAGAAATTGCTGACTCATTTGCCCAATTCTACTCCCGTTTGTGTAATTTAAAAGATGATCCACAATCCCTCAACCCTACTAGTCACGAAATCACGTCGCTCCTAAACTCTCTCAACCTTCCCAAGCTGACTCCCACTCAATTGGACACTTTGAATTCCACATTCACACTTATTGAGATTGTAAACGTGATTAAATACACTAAACTCCAGTCTGCCCCTGGCCCTGACGGGTTCCCCAATGAATGTTATAAACAATTCTCCCATCAGCTTGCACCTTACCTCCAATGAGTATTTACCCATTGGCAACACTCAGAAATTGTCTCTCCAATAGCCTTGAAAGCCACGATTGTCACCATACCCAAGCCTGGCAAATCTCCGGTAGATCTAGGAAGTTATCGCCCCATATCCCTACTTAACTGCGATGTTAAGATATACACAAAACTGCTAGCCGCCAGATTAAGCAAGATCATTCCATCCCTGATACACCTTGACCAGGTTAGTTTTGTTTCAAGTAGGCATACAAAAGATGGTACCCAGAGAATACTAGACCTGATCTGAGTGGCCGAGAGATTGGGATCCTGTAGTGTGTTCCTGTCACTGGATGCTGAAAAAGCCTTTGACAGGGTACACTGGGGTTATCTCAGAGCAGTTCTAGCCAGGTTCAGGTTCACTGGCCCGATCCTTTCAGCTATGTTATCTTTATTCTCGAGTCCTAATTCTCGAGTACTTTCCTCCGGCTTCCTCTCGTCTGGCTTCTCCATCATAAACGGTACCCGTCAGGGATGCCCCCTGTCTCCAATCATTTTTGTCTTAGCAATTGAACCACTGGCTGAGGTGATTAGGTCTAACTGTAAAATAATTGGACCCCAAGTAGGCCCAAAAGCCCACACCATCGGCCTCTATGCAAACGACATTATCATAACATGCACCAATATTGATAAATCCCTAACTGCGATTATGGCGATGCTTAGCTCCTTTTCCAACCTATCATATTACAAGCTAAACCCCTCAAAATCATTAATATTCCCAATTAGGGTTCCTAAACCACTCAAAGATAAAATGCTATCAAAGTTTTCCTTTAAATGGGAGGAGACAGGGATCCCCTATTTCGGAGTCATCCTCACCCAATCCCATCTCCTAATCCCCCGTTATGTGACCCATGGAAGCATTAAAAAAGGAAATGACCAAGCACCCGCTGCCTATCCTATCATGGATTGCACGTATCCACGCTTCTAAAATGATACTACTCCCCAAAATCTTTTGTATCTTTAAGTATTTTTTTTTAGGAATCTTCTGATTACCTTTCCGGCCGTGTTCTTTGGGAAACTCCAAAGTTTAACTAACAAGTATGTGTGAGCACACAAGAGAACGAGAGTGTCCAGGAAAATTATGCATCTCCCTTATGCTCATGGAGGTATGGGCATGCCTAATATTGTGGGATACCACAGACCTATTAGTGTGGAAGAAGCCTGGCACTGGTGGTCCACTAACTCAGAATTAGGATGGGTGCAAATTGAGACCCATTATCCTGGAGTAACTCGTTGCGTCTTCTCTTGGAGGCTGAGGCCATCAAACCCACGGGTTTTGGCACCCCCCCATTGCCCATGCAATGTACACGTGGCTCTGGAGGGAGGTGGTGGGCACGTGGATTGTATTTCTGTTGGATTTGATTAATATTAGGGCACTCACCCTCCACATACCACACCTAAACCTGCAACTGTGGTGTGAAGCTGGAATTTCCTCTCTGGGGGATATTTTCCATTACGGCTCTCTGGTTTCTTTCCCTTCTTTGCCCGCCCGGTTCCCTGGAATTCGCACTAGCTTCTTTCAACTCGGCTAGATTTCCCATTTTTTTAAGTCGTACTGTCTCCTGCCACCCCCAAAACCTCCTCAAGTACCCTCAAAATATCAGAGGTTTCTCTTATCTGATCCTCCCAAACGTAAGGGTCTCTCTGACATTTATAAAACCATCAATGCCCAGCTCTTCTCTTCAAAGCCTAGTTTTATGCGTAGATGGGAGGAGGACTTGTCCTTCCAGGCCTCTGAGGAGGAGTGGAGGGCCGGCCTGAGAGTGGTCCAAAGAGCGACCAGGTGTGTTAATCACCTTCAATCTCTGAAAAAAATACATTTGCGGTGGTATTACCCCCCGACATTCCTCACCTACTTCTCACCTGACCTCTCCTCATTGTGCTGGAGCCAGTGCGGAGGAAGGGGCACTCTTGCACACATGGGGTGGCACTGCCCGAGAATCACTCCTTTTTGGACAGTGATAGCCAGCTTGCTAAAAACACTCACGGGCATTGCCCTTCCTCTCCCCCCTTAGTTGGCAGTCCTAAGTGTGGGTAATGGTATTGATTCCCTACCACACGATCTAGTGGGGCTGGTGTTGACTGTTGCTAGAATTACCCTAGCAGCTAAATGGTGCTCACATATGCCTCCGACCTTAAATGAAGTTGTAGTATGATTAAATGCGATTTACCACCACGAATATTACCTCTTGTTAGAAACCTTGTCATGAAATCCTGGTCACCCTGGGCATCTCACCCTCTTGCCGAGCCAATTTGTTAATATGAATCCTTTGGGTATAATTGAACAATTGAATAATGACAGATGTGTTCCATCCCCCCCTCCTCCCTCCCTCCTGAGTCATGTCATGATTTGGTAATTGTGTTATTCCGACATGTTATGTTATGTCACACTGAAAATCTAAATACAGATTATTGGAATTAAAAAAAAAAAAATTAGGGCCAGTTACCACCAAATTGGCATCAATTGACCCAGAATAACAATTGTAAAATGACACAGCTTGCAAACATGGCACATTCATTATAAGTGCCTATTCCTGTCACTTTACCTGGCTTTTCCTGATGCCCTGGTGCAGTGATATTGGGGTGATAGAAGGGTTTAATTACAGCTGAGAAATGACAGCTGTCATTAAGTCCTAAATTGATAATGTCAGGCTTCTATGAGTCCCAGTCATTACCAATCTGGTGAGTAAATAGTTAAAAAACACATAGAGAGAAAAATGCTTTATTTGAAATAAAACACACAGACAAAAATCCTTTAAATTCCATAAAAAATAGACAACCCTCTTTGACCTATTTATTAGCTCTCAAACATACGCTCTGATGGTAATCCACAATGATGTCCCTTGTAGCATCTCAGCTCTGCTGCATTGAAGCTTGCACTGAAGCTGAAGCATCCTATCAGTACGACCTCCGGCACACAATCCCTGTATGGAAAGCTACAGCTGTGACAGCGGCGCCATGAGTGAGGTCACCTGATGACATAACTGTTGCAGTTACCATGGTTAAAGAAAACAGAGAAGCAAGTCACATTCTTGAGTGAAGTAGAGTAAAGTAAGAAGCATCAGGGACTGAGACAGAAAACCTAGCAGTACGGTACGGAGTGTCTCTTAGTCAGTTAAAGGGACAGAGAAGAAGGATAAGTGAGATAAAGAGAAGTACCCCTTGTGGTGGTCCAGAGGTATCAATAGAGTGAGCAGCTTAGTATCTATTTTGACAAAGAAAACTCTGGTAAGGGGAGTAAGCCATGGAACCATGGGTGGAAATATAGTACTCTTGCTTGCCTGGACTCTTGTGCCGTTATTGGGGAGGAGGAGATTACTCCTGGGACAGTTTGGTGAGCTGTATTGAAACAAACAGAAAGCAAGAGTGATTCTAGGAAGTGATGGGGAGGAAGAAGCGTGTGATAATATACCATGTGATATTTCAAACATTCAGGAAAATATACTGTATTCCATTATACTCAATTGCCCCAATTCTCTTGCCACTAAGCACTCATCAGTGGAGCAAGTCGCAGATCAGTATATATGCTTACTTTTGGGGGAAGATATTTTTTTCCAAGTTTTTTTTAAATAATTTTTGATTTACACAACTACCATGTAACATTGACTGCTGATCAGTAATGTACCATACCTGTCCCAACTTTGCTCTATTCACTATTACCTATCATTTATCAAAGTCCATTTTAAAATTTTGATGCAAAATTGTTTTTTTTAACTAATATTAAAAATATTGAATTTAAATTTAGGCACAGCATGATTTGTATTAAAAATGTATTAAACAATTAGTAGAAATAAGTGATTCAAGCAAAATTTTAATTTGTCTGCATATTTTCACAGAAAATGTGATTTCAGAGACATTATTCTCAGTGAATTAAACGTACCTTATTATGCTCTAGGGCAGTGTTTCTCAAACTCCAATCCTCATGGCCCCAAACAGGACACATTTTCAGGATTTCCTTAAGGCATCGCCGCCAATTACATAGGCAACGTAGGGGCGTGGCCTATTGGCGGCAACATTACCCCTATGTCGCCTCATGTAAAGGGGCGATGTCGGCGCTGCCGGGAGGTTGCCTGGTTTCAGAGCAGTGCTCTGAAACCAGGCGACCAATCTGGGGCCATGTACACACGTCGCCCCATGTAACCGGCCGCCGGCGAGCAGACAGGTGGTGAGAGCCATAGGCTCCCATTGTCCTGCATCACCGCTGGGGTTTTAAGACACCCCAGCGGCGATGCCGCCTGTCAGATCGCCGGCGCGGTGCTGTAGATGTCGCCCCATGTAAATGGGGGATGGCAACGCTGGCGGGGCGCTAAAAACATGCGCGCCCCCGCCAGTCGCCGCCGACAACTACAGCGCCGTCGCCTAGTGTGACGGTACCTTTAGGATTGGACAGGTAATGGAATCATTATCAAGGCATCACCTGTGCAATACTAAGAAAATCCTGAAATCATAACCTGTTGGGGGCCGTGAGGAGTTTGGGAAACACTGCTCTAGGGTCTCTTTTTGACCACAGTAGATAAAAAAATATAAGTTGTATATATAAAAAAATACTTATACTCACTTTACCGCTTACCTGTCTGGCCCCTATGCATCTCATGGTTATCCGCGTTGTCCTCACTACATCTTATCAGCACCACTTTTGCTGAAATTTCTGAGCCTCTCCAACTAGGCCAGGACTTCTAGCTCTGAAGAAGACTAGGAATGTTCTGTGCAATTTTGTGAAAGGTTATAATGTTGTGAGGGCACAATGTGCATTGTGACTTTACATGAGTATGGACAGAACTGTCCCAGCCCTCATTAGAGTTGGAAGTCACAACCTAGTGTCAGAGGCCTGAGGATTTCAGGACAATCAATGATAATTAGGAGATGTGGTTAGGACTGTAAAGGTGAAGTTGAGGAGCGGAAAAGCCAGAGAGGTCAATGGTGAGATGAGTAAAATGAGTTTTTATTATATTTATTAACATTTTGATGGCCATAATAGTTTAGAAAATGGCGCTTTCTATTTGAGTCCATGTGGAAGTGAATTACCCACAAATCTGCATTAAATAACATTTTCTATAGGGATATCAGTAAAAACAATTGCTAAACTCCCATTACTAACTGGCACTAATGGTAATTTTTTACATTTTTGTGAAAATTAGTGCTAATACTACAGTACTTTTCACTAAAATGTAAAATTACCATTAGTGCCAGTTCGTAATGGGAGTTTAGTAATTGTTTTACTGATGACCCTAGAGTAAATTTTATTTAGTGAATATTAGTTGGAAAAATACAGTAGTAATTATTATACTACACTTTTTCTACAAAGATAAAGAATTATGCTTACCTACAGTTAGTTGTAGGCGTTCACTAGGGATGAGTGAGTCTACTCGTTACTACTCGTTACGCAGCGAATAGTAGGGTACTCGCTCTACTCGTTACTCTGCGAGTTTCCTAGCGATTACTCACAGAGTAACGAGTCCAATGTAAATCAATGGGAAATGCAATTCCTCTGCTGCTGGACCCTGCAGGCAAGCATGAACTCACATGACCCTGCCAGCACTGCTACTTCAAATGAACAGCTGACCTGAGTCAGCTGTTCATTTGAAAATACAGGCGGGAAGGCGTCAAAAAGAGAAAACCGGTTTCAAAACCAGATTCTCCCGGATTGCCCCGGTCCGGTGCAATCCGGGATCATAGAGCCCCATGTTATGGGGCGCCGGATTGCATCGGACCTACACAATCCAGGAGAATCCGGTTTGAAAACCGGATTATCCCGGATTGTACCCGTCCTATGCAATCCGGCGCCCCATAACATGGGGCTCTATGGTCCCGGATTGCTCTGGACTGGGGCAATCTGGGAGAATCCGGCTTTATTTCAGTTCACGACCTCGGACAGCTCCCTGCTGGCCGCGGTCGGTTCTGCGCTCCCCGGCTGCCTGACAGCAAGATCCTCAGCTCCACCCCGCAGCCTCCCCTCTCGATCTTAAGTTAGGATAGGTTGGGGAGGCGGTGGGGGGAGCGGAGGATCCCGCTGTCAGGTGGCAGGGAAGCTGTCAGCAGCTGTCAGCATTGTATTTAAAGCCGGCGGCTTTTTACCGCTGGCTTTTAAACAATGAAGTGGGGAATTGCAGGTTTTTCCTCTGCTGCCAGACCTCTTTATAGGGTCCAGCAGCAGAGGAATTACTCGCAATACTCGCTTCCCCATTGACTTACATTGGACTTGCTAGACTCGTAACAAGTACCCGAATGTCAGGACCTACTCGTTACGAGTCTAGAGAGTCTGAGTTTTTTAGTACTCGCTCATCCCTATTCATAGTATATGATATTACTCAACATGCTTACCTATGAGTACATGCCAAAGCCCTAGGGCACCATGAAAACAATGTAAGCACACTTGAGCATCATCATGGTGGAAACAAATGCAACACACACATGATACTGAGGTGCTGCCAAACAAAATGGCAGACACCCAAAATAAAATTAAAAATAATAAATAACCTCCAACAATCTGGTTTCTGAGTCTGGATGGCTGCAGCAAAACGTATTGAGGATGAACTTAGCAAAACACAGTACAGCATTGACGCAAACAGAGATGTAATCATCAGGCAGAAAGCATGTACACACATATGAGATACCTGAAACAATGTGGACACAGCAGCTTGTGGGTAAAACTATTATACTTGCATTAATAAAGTTGGATTGCAGCTACACACAACATGAACAACAATATGCACACACATGCTACCTAGGTACGACACGTTGCACAGAACACAAATTCTTGTACCCATTTAGTTCCCAGAATTATGCACATTAATTAATGCTTTCCGGCATGTTGCTGCAAATTACATAGGAGCAAAAACTAAGGCCAAAACCAGCCAGATTAGTAGACAGGATTTAGCAAACATGACAGAAGATCAGACACCAGCACATGTATAAGACAACACAAGTCTTGCAGCCATTACACTACAACACACATGAAACTTACTAATTTCCTGCTGCACCTCATGTGCACTCTGTTGAAAACTGGGGAACATTTGGTGGCAAATCCTGGTCCAGGCAGACTCACGACAGAGCCTATTGGAATAAGCTGGATCACCCTTGTCCCATATTACTGGATGGTCCTGAACAAGCACAATTAACATCTCAACATTAATATACCGGGACATGATGCAGGATCAGGCTCCGTGGAGGATGAAACACAGCTTGTGCTTGTAATGGGACCCTAATAGCAGCTGCGCTTCCTGATAAGCTGATGAGTCAACTTCCTGCTCCAAACTGTTTTTGTGCGTTTTTCATGCATGACACTCGCCTTGTGTGTTACAATGGTGCATTTTTTTCACTCATCCATTGACTTACATTGGGCACTCGCGCGTGAAAACCGCGTGCAATCGCAGAATGCTGCAATTGTACACGCATTGCCCTCGCAATGCGTGTTCGATGTGAGAAAAACGCACCAATATGCCCTGCAGCATTGCTTAACATTGGTCCGAGTGCAATGCGATTTTTTTCACGCATTGCACTCGCGCGAGTCTCACACCAGTGTGCCTTCAGCCTGAGTGCAAAAACAGCAGGGAAAATTTTACAAAGGTTTGTCTTGTACAAAAATACACCTCTGATTTTGATATAACAACTAGTAAAAAGGCCCGATGCAATTGCATCGGGAGCGCGGTGAATGAATTGTGTGTATACAGGCGGGTGAGTGGCTAGCAGAGTATACATGGGGCTCTGTGGGTAGCAGACTATACAGGCGGGTCTGTGGGTAGCAGAGTATACAGACTGCTCTGAGGGTAGCAGATTATACAGGCGGCTCTCTGGGTAGAAAAGTATACAGGCGGCTCTGTGGGTAGCAGAGTATACAGGCGGGTTTGTGGTTAGCAGATTATACAGGCGGCTCTGTGGGTAGCAGAGTATAGAGAAGGCTCTGTGGGTAGCAGAGTATAGAGGCGGCTGTGTGGGTAGCAGAATATAGAAACGGCTCTGTGGGTAGGAGAGTATACAGGCGGCTCTGTGGGTAGCAGAGTATACAGGCGGCTCTGTGGGTAGCAGAGTATAGAGGCAGCTCTGTGGGTAGCAGAGTATAGAGGCAGCTCTGTGGGTAGCAGAGTATACAGGGGGCTGTGTGGGTAGGAGAGTATACAGGCGGCTCTGTGGGTGTCAGAGTATAGAGGGGGCTCTGTGGATAGCAGAGTATGATGTGGCGGCAGGCTGGAGGAGTGAGGGGAGCAGAGGCTGGAGGGTGAGGAGAGCAGAGGCTGGAGTGGTGAGGAAAGGTCCAGCTGGAGGGGTGAGGAGAGGTCTGGCTGGAGGGGTGAGGAGAGATGCGGCTGGAGGGGTGACATCACCGCCCGGCGGCAGGACGTGGCTGCGTGCTGGGGCTGATGGCAGCCCCAGTGACACGGCATTGTCCTCTGCGGCGGGTTGGGTGATGCAGAGAGGGATCAGTTCTTGCCCTCAGGTCACACATGTGACCTGAGCGGAAGGAGCGGATTGGGCGGTGTGTGGTAAAGACAGGACGGTCATCCGATTGGTCTAGGACGCCAAGTCCTGGGCAATGGGATGGGCGTCCTGTGTGTACAACACAGCGCCCAATCTGCTTGCAGGGGCAGGCAATGGGAGTGAGCGGGGCGTGTCAGGCTTTGCAGGCTGACACGGTCCGCTCACTCCCATTGGCTGTTGCTGGCCACAGGACGACGTCCCTGGCTCCCAGCACCCGGCCACAGCCCGTAGACCGCTACTCCACCAGCATGGCGACATTGAGAGGCCAGCGGTGAGAGAGTGGCGAGGGGCGGAAGGCTCCGGCGGCATCCGGGCAGCATGGACCTCGCGGAGGGGGCGAGGGCGGTGGGGATGGAGCGGGGCCGACGGTTGGCAGGAGGCAGGATGGCAGCGGTGTCAGGTAGTGCGGCTGAGGATGGAGGAGGGTGAGAGGCTGGAGGAGGCTGTGAGGCTGGAGGAGGCTGTGAGGATGGGGAGGCTGTGAGGCTGGAGGAGGATGTGAGGCTGGAGGAGGCTGTGAGGATGGGGATGCTGTGAGGCTGGAGGAGGCTGTGAGGCTGTAGGAGGCTGTGAGGATAGGGAGGCTGTGAGGCTGGAGGAGTCTGTGAGGCTGGAGGAGGCTGTGAGGATGGGGAGGCTGTGAGGCTGGAGGAGGCTGTGAGGCTGGAGGAGGCTGTGAGGATGGGGAGGCTATGAGGCTGGAGGAGGATGTGAGGCTGGAGGAGACTGTGAGGCTGGAGGAGGCAGTGAGGATGGGGAGGCTGGGAGGCTGGAGGAGGCTGTGAGGCTGGAGGAGGCTGTGAGGATGGGGAGGCTGTGAGGCTGGAGGAGGATGTGAGGCTGGAGGAGGCTGTGAGGCTGGAGGAGGCTGTGAGGATGGGGAGGCTGTGGGGCTGGAGGAGGATGTGAGGCTGGAGGAGGCTGTGAGGCTGGAGGAGGCTGTGAGGATGGGGAGGCTGTGAGGCTGGAGGAGGCTGTGAGGCTGGAGGAGGATGTGAGGCTGGAGGAGGATGTGAGGATGAGGAGGCTGTGAGGCTGGAGGAAGCAGTGAGGCTGGAGGAGGCAGTGAGGCTGGAGGAGGCTGTGAGGCTGGAGGAGGCAGTGAGGCTGGAGGAGGCTGTGAGGCTGGAGGAGGCTGTGAGGCTGGAGGAGGCTGTGAGGATGGGAAGGCTGTGTGGCTGGAGGAGGATGTGAGGCTGGAGGAGGCTGTGAGGCTGGAGGAGGCTGTGAGGCTGGAGGAGGCTGTGAGGATGGGGAGGCTGTGAGGCTGGAGGAGGATGTGAGGCTGGAGGAGGCTGTGAGGCTGAAGGAGGCTGTGAGGATGGGGAGGCTGTGAGGCTGGAGGAGATTGTGAGGCTGGAGGAGGATGTGAGGCTGGAGGAGGCTGTGAGGATGGGGAGGCTGTGAGGCTGGAGGAGGCTGTAGGAGGCTGTGAGGATGGGGAGGCTGTGAGGCTGGAGGAGGCTGTGAGGCTGGAGGAGGCTGTGAGGCTGGAGGAGGCTGTGAGGATGGGGAGGCTGTGAGGCTGGAGGAGGCTGTGAGGCTGGAGGAGGCTGTGAGGCTGGGGAGGCTGTGAGGCTGGAGGAGGATGTGAGGCTGGAGAAGGCTGTGAGGATGGGGATGCTGTGAGGCTGGAGGAGGCTGTGAGGCTGTAGGAGGCTGTGAGGCTGTAGGAGGCTGTGAGGATGGGGAGGCTGTGAGGCTGGAGGAGGCTGTGAGGCTGGAGGAGGCTGTGAGGATGGGGAGGCTGTGAGGCTGGAGGAGGCTGGAGGAGGCTGTGAGGATGGGGAGGCTGTGAGGCTGGAGGAGGCTGTGAGGCTGGAGGAGGCTGTGAGGATAGGGAGGCTGTGAGGCTGGAGGAGGCTGTGAGGCTGGAGGAGGCTGTGAGGCTGGGGAGGCTGTGAGGCTGGAGGAGGATGTGAGGCTGGAGGAGGCTGTGAGGATGGGGATGCTGTGAGGCTGTGAGGCTGGAGGAGGCTGTGAGGCTGTAGGAGGCTGTGAGGATGGGGAGGCTGTGAGGCTGGAGGAGGCTGTGAGGCTGGAGGAGACTTTGAGGATGGGGAGGCTGTGAGGCTGGAGGAGGCTGTGAGGCTGGGGAGGCTGTGAGGCTGGAGGAGGCTGTGAGGCTGGGGAGGCTGTGAGGCTGGAGGAGACTGTGAGGCTGGAGGAGGCAGTGAGGATGGGGAGGCTGTGAGGCTGGAGGAGGCTGTGGAGCTGGAGGAGGGTGTGAGGCTGGAGGAGGGTGTGAGGATGGGGAGGCTGTGAGGCTGGAGGAGGCTGTGAGGATGGGGAGGCTGTGAGGCTGGAGGAGGGTGTGAGGCTGGAGGAGGCTGTGAGGATGGGGAGGCTGTGAGGCTGGAGGAGGCTGTAGGAGGCTGTGAGGATGGGGAGGCTGTGAGGCTGGAGGAGACTGTGAGGCTGGAGGAGACTGAGGCTGGAGGAGGCAGTGAGGATGGGGAGGCTGTGAGGCTGGAGGAGACATTTACTGTACTGAGCATGCTCAGTACAGTAAAAGGTCTCCAAACAGGAAGGCAGGGGTTAAAAAAAAAAGAAAAAAAGTTAATGCTCACCTCTCCCCGAGCCCCCGCCGTCTCCTGGCGTCTTCCTCCAAGCTTCCGGTGGCTGCCGCAGGCTCCCAGTGTCTGCAGAGCTGTTCTAGTGCAGTTCAGGACCTGCGGTGATGTCACAGTCACGTGACACCAGGTTACCATGGTTTTTTTTACAGTAGTGCGGGTCTGCGGCTCGTGATGACGCTGCGCGTCATCACTCGCGGTCCCGCAAAGCATGTTGGGATTCAGCTACAGTGCCCGAATTCCCAACTGCGGATTATATAAGTAGACTAGTAAAAAGGCCCGATGCAATTGCATCGGGAGCGCGGTGAAATGAATTGTGTGTATAGACGCGGGTGAGTGGGTATCAGAGTATAGAGGTGAGTCTGTGGGTAGCAGAGTGTGGAGGCGGCTCTGCGGGTAGCAGAGTGTGGAGGCGGCTCTGCGGGTAGCAGAGTGTGGAGGCGGCTCTGCGGGTAGCAGAGTGTGGAGGCGGCTCTGCGGGTAGCAGAGTGTGGAGGCGGCTCTGCGGGTAGCAGAGTGTGGAGGCGGCTCTGCGGGTAGCAGAGTGTGGAGGCGGCTCTGCGGGTAGCAGAGTGTGGAGGGCGGCTCTGCGGTGGAGGGGTGAGGAGAGAAACACACAGTATATACATACATGAGACATTGTATAGACACAGTATGCAGAGATTAGACACATTATACACACACATTACAGACAGTATAGAGACATTACACACAGTATAGAGACATTACACACAGTATAGAGACATTACACACAGTATAGAGACAGTATAGAGACATTACACACAGTATAGAGACATTACACACAGTATAGAGACAGTATAGAGACATTACACACAGTATAGAGACATTACACACAGCAGACAGAGACATTACACACAGCAGACAGAGACATGACACACAGCAGACAGAGACATGACACACAGCAGGCAGAGACATGACACACAGCAGGCAGAGACATGACAGAGCAGGCAGAGACATGACACACAGCAGAGACATGACACACAGCAGAGACATGACACACAGCAGAGACATGACACACAGCAGAGACATGACACACAGCAGAGACATGACACACAGCAGAGACATGACACACAGCAGAGACATGACACACAGCAGACAGAGACATGACACACAGCAGACAGAGACATGACACAGAGCAGGCAGAGACATGACAGAGCAGCAGAGACATGACACACAGCAGAGACATGACACCAGCAGACAGAGACATGACACAGAGCAGACAGAGACATGACACAGAGCAGAGACATGACACAGCAGAGACAGACACAGAGAAAATGACACAGCAGAGACATGACACAGCAGAGACATGACACACAGCAGAGACATGACACACAGCAGAGACATGACACACAGCAGAGACATGACACACAGCAGACAGAGACATGACACACAGCAGACAGAGACATGACACACAGCAGACAGAGACATGACACACAGCAGAGACATGACACACAGCAGACAGAGACATGACACACAGCAGACAGAGACATGACACACAGCAGAGACATGACACACAGCAGAGACATGACACACAGCAGAGACATGACACAACAGCAGAGACATGACACAGAGCAGAGACATGACACAGAGCAGACAGAGACATGACACACAGCAGAGAGACATGACACACAGCAGACAGAGACATGACACAGAGCAGACAGAGACATGACACAAGCAGACAGAGACATGACAACACAGAGCAACAGAGACATGACACACAGCAGCAGAACAGAGAACATGACACACAGCAGACATGAACACACATGACAACACACAACAGAGACATGACACACAGCAGACAGAGACAAGAGCATCACAGCAGACAGAGACATGACACAACAAGCATGCCAAGAGACATGACACACAAGCAGACAGAGACATGAACAGAGCAGAGACATGACACACAGCAGAGACATGACACACAGCAGAGACATGACACACAGCAGAGACATGACACACAGCAGAGACATGACACACGAGAAGAACACAGCAGAGACATGACACACAGCAGAGACATGACACACAGCAGAGACATGACACACAGCAGAGCAGAGACATGACACACAGCAGACAGACATGACAAGAGCACAGAGACATGACACACAGCAGACAGACATGACACACAGCAGAGACATGACACACAGCAGACAGAGACATGACACACAGCAGCAGAGACATGACACACAGCAGACAGAGACATGACACAGCAGAGACATGACACAGCGAGACATGACACAGCAGAGACATGACACAGCAGAGACATGACACACAGCAGCAGAGACATGACACACAGCAGAGACATGACACACAGCAGAGACATGACACACAGCAGACAGAGACATGACACACAGCAGCAGAGACATGACACACAGCAGACAGAGACATGACACAACAGCAGAGACATGACACAAGCAGCAGAGACATGACACACAGCATGACAGAGACATGACACACAGCAGCAGAGAGACATGACACACAGCAGAGACATGACACACAGAAGACATGACACACAGCAGAGACATGACACAGCAGCAGAGACATGACACACAGCAGCAGAGACATGACACACACAGGCATGACAACAGCAGACATGAACACAGAGACATGAACAGGACAGAGACATGACACACGAGCAGACAGAGACATGACACAAGCAGAACAGAACATGACAACAGAGCAGAACAGAAAGCACTGACACACGAGCAGACGACAGAGAGACATGACACAGCAAGCAGACAACAGGAGACATGACACACAGACAGAGACAGAGCAACAGCAGAGACATGACACACAGCAGCAGAGACATGAACAGCACAAGCAGACAAGCAGAGACATGACACACAGCAGACAGAGACATGACACACAGCAGACAGAGACATGACAACACAAGCAGACAAGACAAATGACACACAGCAGAATGACAGAGACATGACACACAGCAGCAGAGACATGACAACACAAGATGCACAGAGCAGAGACATGACAGAGCAGCAGAGACATGACAACAGCAGAGACATGACACACAGCAGAGACATGACAACACAGCAGAGACATGACACACACAGCAGAGACATGACACACAGCAGACAACACGAGCAACACAATGACACACAGCAGAGACATGACACACAGCAGAGACATGACACACAGCAGAGAGACATGACACAGCAGCAGAGACTGACACACCAGCAGAGACATGACACAGCAGCAGCACAGAGACATGACACCAGCAGAGACATGACACACAGCAGAAGAACAAGACACACAGCAGAGACATGACACAGAGCAGAGACTAACAGAAACACACAGCAGAGACATGACACAGCACAGCATGCAGCAAGACATGACACAAGCAGACAGAGACATGACACACAGCAGACAGAGACATGACACACACAGCAGAGACATGACACACAGCAGACAGAGACATGACACAAGCAGCAGAGACATGACACCAGGCAGAGACATGACACACAGCAGAGACATGACACACAAGCAGAAGACATGACACACAGCAGAGACATGACACACAGCAGAGACATGACACAGCAGAGACATGACACAGCAGAGACATGACACAAGCAGAGACATGACACAGCAGCAGAGACATGACACAAGCAGCAGAGACATGACACACAGCAGAGACATGACACACAGCAGACAGAGACATGACACACAAGCAGACAGAGACATGACACAGAGCAGACCAGAGACATGACACAGCAGCAGACAGAGACATGACACACAGGCATGCACAGAGACATGACACACAGAGACATGACACACAGCAAGACATGACACACAGCAGAGACATGACACACAGCAGAGACATGACACACAGCAGAGACATGAACACAGCAGCAGAACATGACACACAAGACATGACACACAGCAGACAGACAGAACAGATGACACACAGCAAGACATGACAGCACATCAGACAGAGACATGACACACAGCAGAGACATGACACAAACAGCAGAGACATGACACACAGCAGAGACATGACACACAGCAGGACATGACACACAGCAGAGACATGACACACAGCAGAGACATGACACACAGCAGAGACATGACACACAGCAGAGACATGACACACAGCAGACAGAGACATGACACACAGCAGACAGAGACATGACACAGAGCAGGCAGAGACATGACAGAGCAGGCAGAGACATGACACACAGCAGAGACATGACACACAGCAGACAGAGACATGACACAGAGCAGACAGAGACATGACACAGAGCAGAGACATGACACAGCAGAGACATGACACAGCAGAGACATGACACAGCAGAGACATGACACAGCAGAGACATGACACACAGCAGAGACATGACACACAGCAGAGACATGACACACAGCAGAGACATGACACACAGCAGACAGAGACATGACACACAGCAGACAGAGACATGACACACAGCAGACAGAGACATGACACACAGCAGACAGAGACATGACACACAGCAGACAGAGACATGACACACAGCAGACAGAGACATGACACACAGCAGAGACATGACACACAGCAGAGACATGACACACAGCAGAGACATGACACACAGCAGAGACATGACACAGAGCAGAGACATGACACAGAGCAGACAGAGACATGACACACAGCAGAGACATGACACACAGCAGACAGAGACATGACACAGAGCAGACAGAGACATGACACAGAGCAGACAGAGACATGACACACAGCAGAGACATGACACACAGCAGAGACATGACACACAGCAGAGACATGACACACAGCAGAGACATGACACACAGCAGAGACATGACACACAGCAGAGACATGACACACAGCAGAGACATGACACACAGCAGAGACATGACACACAGCAGAGACATGACACACAGCAGACAGAGACATGACACACAGCAGAGACATGACACACAGCAGAGACATGACACACAGCAGACAGAGACATGACACACAGCAGAGACATGACACACAGCAGAGACATGACACACAGCAGAGACATGACACACAGCAGAGACATGACACACAGCAGAGACATGACACACAGCAGAGACATGACACACAGCAGAGACATGACACACAGCAGAGACATGACACACAGCAGAGACATGACACACAGCAGAGACATGACACAGAGCAGACAGAGACATGACACAGAGCAGACAGAGACATGACACAGAGCAGACAGAGACATGAGACAGAGCAGACAGAGACATGACACACAGCAGACAGAGACATGACACACAGCAGACAGAGACATGACACACAGCAGACAGAGACATGACACACAGCAGACAGAGACATGACACACAGCAGACAGAGACATGACACACAGCAGAGACATGACACACAGCAGAGACATGACACACAGCAGACAGAGACATGACACACAGCAGACAGAGACATGACACACCCCAGCAGCAGGCACACTTATGACACTAACACACACACCCAGCAGCAGGCACACTTATGACACTAACACACACACACACCCCTGCAGCAGGCACACTTATTACACACTCACACACACACAGACACAGCATCCATTACCATATCATGAAGGTCGTGATCGATATGCAGCAGGAGAGGAGGCACTGCGACCTGCAGAAACGCAGTAAGCATCTGCAGGACCTTTGAATGTAGATCACATGACAGTGAGGAAAGTGTTTGAGTTGCCGGGCTCCTACAGGCTTTCTCCTGCTTTGTACGGAGTAAATCAGTGCACAGAGCAGGAGAGAGAGGGAGAGAGGGCAGCTTGTGTGTGAGCGTCTCCTCACTGCTTCCCTCGGACACAGCAGTGGGCCGTGTCACTTGTTAAGGGCCCGGCATGTGGGCTGGTATGTCGGGTGCTGAGGCCGGGGCAGGGTAGCGCGGCTGCGGCTCGTGATGACGCTGCGCGTCATCACTCGCAGTCGCGCAAAGCATGTTGGGATTCGGCTACAGTGCCCGAATTTCCCAACTGCGGATTATATAAGTAGATATATAAAAATGGCAAGTATACAGTTGATCTCACAGAAGTCAGTGGAGAAATAATTGCAGATTAAACACTCCTACGTTGGCCTCATAACAATATTTACATTCACATAATTACAGTGAAATGAATTGGGGCAAAGCATTTTTTAAGTAAAATCGTAAGTTGGGGTTACCAGTCAGTGATTGAAACCAGTTTTAACTGCTTTGAACAGGTGTGAGTGTACAACCTTAAGTAACAAAATGTGGTTTGACTGCTTTTAGTCAGAAAATAACAGCTAGCTGCCCCCTCAGCTTTCAGTTGAGAGCTTGTTTCTGTGAGGAATCATTTAGTGTACTTTTTCTCTGTGTGATTACTGCCTGTAAAAATGGATGTTACTCCCGGAAGAGGTCTAGAATTATTACTCTTAATGAACATACAAGTTTGACTGTAAAGGTACCTTTACACGCGACAACTTTTCTAGGAATTTCACTGGCAACTTACTGGTTGCAGTGAAATCATAGAGACATTGTTCCATTTGTACACAGCAACAAGATAGAACAATGTCTCCATGATTTCACTGCAACCAGTAAGTTGCCAGTGAAATTCCTAGAAAAGTTGCCGCGTGTAAAGGTACCCTAAGAGAAATTGCTTCTACCGTTGGTATTGGAAAATCTCCCGTTTCATAAATAATTAACACACACAATGAAATTGGATCGTTTTCTCCAAAACAAAAATGGAAATGTGGAAGAAAAAGGAAAACGACACGAAGAACTGATAAAGCACTTATCAGCAATAGTAAAACTAATGCAAGAAAAACAAGTAAAGACTTGCTTTGTCCCAATTAATTTGCACAGCACTGTAATACAATTGCATCCCATCTAACATATACAGCCACTCAAGTTAGAGAATCTAATATATACTTACCTTAAATTGACCATCATCCACTTCGGTTTGGACGTCCTAGAATCCCACAATCCATCGCCCAACCAAGTGATGGATGTTCCAATATGGCACCCGCTGGTGGTACCAGCCCCTTGCGCAGTACCACCAGTGTGATATCACCGGGACACCCCTCTGACACCACTGGGATACCGCCAACAGGACCCCCACCGCCACCGGGACCCACCACCGCTACCGGGACACTCCCCTGATTCACCACAGCACTGCCTGCATCAACCTCCGTGTAGCCACAGCCGCCAGGAAAGTCCGCATCTTGCGGCCTGTGGTGGAGATGGGGTGCAGAGGGTGCCGCACTCGATCTCATTCATCATAGGCAATAAGCCACAGACTTTCCTGGCGGCTGTGGCTGCATGGAGCACGCTGAAAGGTAAAGAGCTGAGGAGGCCTGGGAGCCAGGGGCCACAGATGTGGGGGGCCACAGGTGGGAGAGGTCATGAGCAACAGGTGGGAGACATGAGGGGGCTACAGATGGGAGATGTGCAGGGGGTACAGGTAGGAGATGGTGAGGCCACATGATGGAGGTGTGGGGGGCCACAGATGGAGAAGTCAGGGGGCCACAGGTGAGAGAGGTGAGGGAGCCACAGGTGGTAGAGGTGAGGGGGCCACAGGTGGGAGAGGTCAGGGGCAACAGGTGGGGGAGGCCAGGGGCCACAGGTGGGAGAGATGAGGGTGCCAAAGGTGGGAGAGATCAGGGGCCACAGGTGGGAGAGGTCAGGGGCCACAGGTGGGAGAGATGAGGGGGCCACAGATGGGAGATGTGTTGGTTGCACAGATAGGGGATGGGGGCCACAGGTTGGAGATGTGTGGAGCCCAGTGGGACAGGATACTCGGTACTGGATTGGGGTACTGCTGGGGATGTCACGGAGGTCCTGGTCCGGACCATGTCCCGGGTTCTCACAAGTAAAAGGGGATATGTACAATGGATAAAGTTTGTTGTGACGCCACCCACGGGTTGTGGTCAATGATGGGACCACCGCTGCAGCGCTGCTCTGCCAGGAGGATAGAGGGATGGATGGGCTGCAGCCAGATGGATGAGCCCGCCGCGGGTCGGGCTGCTCCTGACAGGATAAAAGGTAAGCAAAGTTCAATATACCTGGAATCAAACACGGACACTCAGGCAGGGTTCACCGGGTTTACTTGTCAGTTATTCACAGTTAACACAGCTCACGGTACAGTTCAGTTCTTAACAGTTCACAGTGCAGTTAACCCCGGGAACACTCGAACCCTCTGCAGCCAGGCTGTCACTCCATCTAAGTCCTTCCAGGCTGCTGTTTCTCTCTCTCTTGTCTCCCCAGGTTGTATGGCGGCAGCTCGGACCCTTGTGGGTCCTCGTGGTTGCTGCTGTGCCTTCAACCCTTGTTGTGAGAACTCCAACCTGGAGTTAAAGCTCCCCGTCGGTTAATCTGGGAAGCCGGGTGAGTCATCGGTTTCCTCCAGAGTCGACACTCTGCTGTTTGCCTAGTCTGCAGTAACCCTTTCTTGCAAGGTGTTACCAGACTCCATCTAGCCCTTGTGACTCCAGCTCAAATAGGGAAAACTTCTCCACCAGTTAGTCAGTTCTGCCGTGTTCCTCGGACCCAGTACTGCTGGTCCGGTCTCTTTCCTCACACTCCCTTGGGATGCCGGCTATGGACGAGCTTTCTCTCCATAGTTTCTGTGACTCTGTGGATTCTGCCTTCTCCATGTAACCCAATCCCACCGGGACGTGTCTCTGTCTTTCTGATGTCTGTTCTGCTCGGCTCACTCTGGCCTACTGTGTCTTTTCCTCTCAGCCTACTCCGGCCTACTAACTCCTTCCTCCTCTTTCTCCACTATTTCTGCTCTCTGTCACCTGATCTATGTTCGTTCCCACCCACTTTCCTCTAAACCCACCAGTCCTTGCCCGCCTAGAGTTCCGGGCTCCGGGATGGGTGCCGCCTCTAGTGGTGTGTGTGTGTGTCCGTGAGGGTGTTTGTTGTACAAACTGTCTATCTTTCTGCCTGGCTGCAGTTCCCTATGTGGCCACCCTGGTCGCAGGGGCGCCACAGATGTGGGGGGACACATATGGAGAGGTCAGGGGGCCACAGATGGAGAGGTCAGGGAGCCACAGGTGGGAGAGGTGAGGGGGCCACAGGTGGGATAGGTCAGGGGCCACAGGTGGGAGAGATGAGGGTGCCACAGATTTAGAGGTGAGGGGGCCAAAGGTGGGAGATGTCAGGGGAGCCACAGATGGAGAGGTGATGGGGCCACAGGTTGGAGATGTGGTGGGGCCACAGGTGGGAGAGGTCAGGGGTCACAGATGGAGAGGTCGGGGGGCCACAGATGGGAGATGTGGGGGCACAGATAGAGAGGTCAGGGAGCCACAGGTGGGAGAGGTCAGGGGGCCGCCGCTGGAACATGCTGCCATTGCCACCACTGGGACACCCTTGCCATGACTCTGCGCCACTGCCACCACCGGAACCCCCCCGCCTGGACCGCCTACCACTGCCAGGACACCCCTGCCAGTACACACCTCCGCTACCACAAATGGGACACCACCGCCATTGCCGGGACATCCCCTGCCTCGCCCAACATCGCTAGCTAACAGCGCTGCCAGCACCCACCTCGTTGCAGCGAGGAAAGTCCGCAGCTTGCGCCCTCTGGTGAAGATGGGGTGTGGGCACCTCTGGTGGCTGCAGAGGGCACCGCACTCAATCTCATTCATCATAGGCCACAAGCTGTAGATTTTCCTGGTGGCTGTGGCTGCACAGAGGTGGGTGCAGGCGGTGATGTCAGGTGAGCGGACACACACACCACATATATACACACCACATACTCAGACATGCTTTTACGCACATATATACATGTACACACATAGATATGCATACACACACACTATAATGTCCTCACACACCTACACATGCACATACAAAAAAACATGCATATGCACGCACATACACATACATACACATAGTATAATGTCCCCACACACATACACAAACATGCACACATACATGCACATACACACGCTGATACATACAAACATGTATGCGCCTACACACAGTATAATGTCCCCACACACACATACACAGGCATACACACAGGCAAGCATACACATACACACATACGCACGCACATACACACAGTATAATGTCCATGCACCTACATGCAAGCAAGCACATACACATACACAGGCATGGACATGCACACACATGCAGATACACACAAACACGCATACGCACGTGCATGCCCACACGGTATAATGTCCCCACACACGCACATACATGTATGCACATACAATCAAAAAATGTACATACATACACACTGGTTTTATCTTTTTGACGCCTTCCCGCCTGGATTTTCCAATGAACATCTGACTCAGTTCAGTTGTTCATTTGAAGTAGCAGTGCTGGCAGGGTTCATATGAGTTCATGCTTGCCTGCATGAACTCATATGAACTTTCCCATGGGTGCACAGCTCTGCTACATCTCTGGTGGAGGCTCTCTACCAGAGATGTAGCAGAGCTAAAGAAGAACCCTGAATTGGACTACGTCGGATGGAAGAGGATTTTTTTTAAATATAGAGTCCCTAAGTGTGTTTTTGTTTTTTTTTTCAAATGAAATTTTTTTTCTTGGGGTTGTGTTTTTATTTAAACAATTTAATAGAAATTCATGGCGGTCATGTCTAATATTGGTGTGACCCCATGAATTTTGGGCTTAAGGCCAGCTGATAACAAAAAGCTGACCCTAACCTCTTTATTACCTAGTGAGCCACCGCACCAGGGCCCAGGAAAAGTTGGATTCAGCGCCAGAACATGGCGCTTCAATTACCGCACCATTTTCTGGGGCAGCTGCGGGCTGCCATTCGCAGCGGGGGGTGCCCAGAAGGCTTGGACCTCCCTGCGCTGCGGATTCCAGCCCCCAGCTGCCTAGCTGTACCTGGCTGGACATAGAAATCACGCGGAGCCCCACGCATTTTTTTTTAATTATTTCATGAAATTCACGAATGAATAAAAAATAAGGGCTTCCCGATATTTCTGTGTCCAGGCAGGTCCAAATAATCAGCTGGGGGTTGGTGGTAGCCCGTCGCTGCCTGCTGTATCCGGCTGGATACAAAAATACGGCGAAACCCACGTCAATTTTTTTTCAGAAAAATCAAAAAAACAATATGAATGAAAGGGACTGCATCTTTATTAACCCCTCGACCATGGTCGATGGGTTAATAAAGATGCAGTCCCTTTTTATAGGATTGTTTAATGGATTTTTCAGAAAAATGTTGACATGGGCTTCGCCATCTTTTTGTATGCCAGCCGGATACAGCAGGTGGCAATGGGCTGCCCCCATCCCCCAGCTGACTATTTGGACCTGCCTGGACACAGAAATATTGGGAAGCCCTTATTTTTTATTATTTCATGAATTTCATGAAATAATAAAAAAAAAAAATGTGTGGGGCTCTGCGTGATTTCTATGTCCAGCCAGGTCCAGCTAGGCAGCTGGGGGCTGGAATCCGCAGCGCAGGGAGGTCCAAGCCTTCTGGGCACCCCCCGCTGCGAATGCTACGTT
Source organism: Allobates femoralis (assembly GCA_033576535.1). Lineage (NCBI taxonomy): Eukaryota > Metazoa > Chordata > Amphibia > Anura > Aromobatidae > Allobates > Allobates femoralis. The sequence continues at coordinate 357,880,250 of JARQOC010000001.1, forward strand.
CATTGAAGCGCCATGTTCTGGCACTGAACCCAACTCTTCCAGGGCCCTGGTGCGGTGGCTCACTGGGTAATAAAGGGGTTAGGGCTAGCTTTTTGTTATCAGCTGGCCCTAAGCCCGAAATTCATGGAGTCACACCAATATTAGACACGACCTCCATGAATTTCTATTAAATTGTTTAAATAAAAACACAACACCAAGAAAAAATATTTCCGTCCGACATAGTCCAATCCAGGGTTCTTCTTTAGCTCTGCTACATCTCTGGTAGAGAACCTCCACCAGAGATGTAGTACAGCTGTGCACCCATGGGAGAGTTCATGTGAGTTTATGCAGGCAAGCATGAACTCACATGAACCCTGCCAACACTGCTACTTCAAATGAACAGCTGACCTGAGTCAGCTGTTCATTTGAAAATCCAGGTGGGAAGATGAAAAAAGAGAAATCCGGTCCGGGCAATCCGGGACCATAGATCCTCATGTTATGGGGCGCCGGATTGCACCAGACCGGTACAATCCGGTTTTGAAACCAGTTTGAAAACCGGATTCTCCCAGACTGTACCCGTCCGGTGTAATCCGGCGCCCCATAACATGGGGCTCTATGGTCCCGGATTGCCCAGGACCGGGGCAATCCGGGAGAATCCAGTTTTATTTCAGTTCACGACCGCGGACAGCTCCCTGCCGGCCGCGGTCGGTTCTGCGCTTCCCGGCTGCCTGACAGCAGGATCCTCCACTCCCCCGCAGCCTCCCCACCCGATCCTAAGTTAGGATAGGGAGGTGAGGCAGTGGGGGGAGTGGAGGATCCCGCTGTCAGGCGGCAGGGAAGCTGTCAGCAGCTGTCAGCATTGTTTAAAAGGCGGCGACTTTTTACCGCTGGCTTTTAAACAATGAAGTGGCGAATTGCAGTTTTTTCCTCTTCTGCCAGACCTCTTTATAGGGTTCAGCAGCAGAGGAATTGCATTTCCCATTGATATACATTGGACTCGTTACTGTGCGAGTAATCGCTAGGAAACTCGCAGAGTAACGAGTAGAGCGAGTACCCTACTATTCGCTGAGAAACGAGTAGTAACGAGTAGACTCGCTCAGCCCTAGTCGCCACACATGCAGATACACACATGCCCATGCAAGCAAGTATATATATGCATGCACATACATAGACACATACACAGTATAATGTTTTCACACACATGCATACATGCAAACATGCACATATGCACATACACATGCAAGCACACACACACAAACACGCACATACATGCACATACACATACATGCAGGCACATACATAGACATGCACAAACACAAAAACACACATATGAACGCACATGCAAACATATATGCATACACACACAGAATAATGTCCCCACACATGCCCACACAAACATGCACATACATGCTTACACGCACATGCAAACACACATGCAGATACACACACATACATACAGATGCACACTCACGAATACACACTAACACGTATACACACTCACGCACGCACATACACACATGCGTATATACATGCATGTACACTCATGCGCAGTCACACACACCCTCATACATGCGCATACATTCACACACATACAGGCACATTCACACATGCACACACACACATTCATGCACATACAGATGCATACACACATATAGATGCGCGTACACACACGCACAAACATACGGACACTTACACACATGTGCATACATGCACACACACATAGATACACATGTTGATACATCCACACGCACATACATATGTGCATACATGCACACATATGCATACACACGCAGACGCCATCTTTGGACACTTAGGTATACAAAGATGGCAGCCGCGTGATGCAACACACTCCAACACTGCAAGATTACGTGGGAGGGAAACTTGGTGGGAGCTAATAAAATGGATAACAAGGTGTCTATTTTGTATGTAATAAAGGATTTTGTCTTTGTGTGTTTCTTTCCCTCTTTACTGAAAGTATTGCCATTGGCTGTCTGTCATACTGACAGCTGACATTAGCAATACAGCTTGATATCAGCTGCCAAAAAAAGCTGACATCAACCCCTTTATTACCCAGTCTGCCACCACTACATGGCAGCTGGAAGAGCGGGGTAACTGCCAGTTTTAGTGTCTCTCATGGCTGCCAGCTGCAATTTGCAGCGTGCGGGGCCCAGAACGCTTGGGCCTTACCACGTGGAGAATTTAAGCCTCAGCTGCCTGGGTTACCTTAGCTGGCAACAGAAAGTACGGTGGAGTCCACAGCAATTTTTTAAAGTTTTTTATTCAACGGAAATGATGCTGCGGGACTGATCAGCACTTCCGTTGGCGTGATCAGTCCCTCCTTGTCACTTACGGTTTTCTAAAGACATGATGATATGGCGGTCTTTATATCATGCAAAAGAAAAAAACAAAGGTTGCGCCACGCTGCATTGGGGAATCTAGATTAAGCGATATTCAGGATTTTCACTCACCTTTACTAGTTGTGCCTTATCCGCACAACTAGATTGTGGATATGTGGTGAGTGAAGGTTTGTATTCACTGATCTTCTGATCTTTGGTGTTCCCCTTCAACGTTTTTAATATAAGATTCCTGCCTTCTCTTTAGCTGGCTCGCGTGAAGGATCATGTGCCGATTTTAAGGATGGATAAATGTAGCCAGGTCCTGCTCCGGAGCAGCTCACAACACCACGCTCCCCGAAGGGAGATTGTAGATAAGCCGATGAATAAATGTGGTATAATAATAGTAAGCGCTGAGAGCTAAAACAGGATACACAATGCTCTTAAATATATTACCTTTGAGTTTTATTCATTCAACAAATAAAAGCCCTCCTGCCACAACGCGTTTCGACGCTGACTTCCGTTGGCGTGATCAGTCCCTCCTTGTCACTTACGGTTTTCTAAAGACATGATGATATGGCGGTCTTTATAAGAATGAATACAAATGGTGCCAGCTTATCCCGTATTTCTAAATACATTAATATCTTGATGGTAATTATGTATGTATTTCTCTAATTTGAGTGGCTGTATATGTTAGATGGGATGCAATTGTAATAATCATGTGAATGAAAATATTGTTATGAGGCCAATGTAGGAGCGTTTACTCTGCAATTATTTCTCCACTGACTTCTGTGAGATCAAGTTTTTGGCTTATTAACAGTGTACTTTTGTGCAATCCATTTATACTTGCCATTTCTATATACTGTTATATCAAAATCAGAGGTGTATTTTTGTACAAGACAAACCTTTGTAAAATTTTCCCTGCTGTTTTTGCACTCATTGTGACTTTGTTCACCCTGCACTGTCTCCCCTCCAAGGGCTTTTTATGGTGTATGTTAATAAATAAGCACCTTAATTTGCACATTTGAAGCCTTGACTCAGGGCCGGCGTCAGCACCCGGCGTACCCGGGCAAGTGCCGGGGCCCAACCAAGACTGAGGGGCCCACCGCGGCCGCCCGCCCAAATTGCGCCACCGGTATTGTTATTTTTCTTACTGGCGCAGACTTTCATTCATTCAAAAGCCGGCCGCCAGCCCCTGCATCCGGCCTGCACGTCGCATCCGACCCGTCACATCAGGCTGGGCAGCTGACCGCTGATTATGCGTTCCACACTTTGGAATGCATAGAAGAGGGACCCCCCCGCTCCGCCCCTTCTCTTCCTGTGGAACGCATAGAAGAGGAGGAAGATGCCAGACTGCAGGTGAGTATGGCTGGGGTCCGGGGGAATCCAGGGCCAGTCTTTAGCACCCGGGGCCCTGGTCTGGCGGGTAGGCCCCCTGTGAACCTCTCGTCTTGCAGGGGCCCCTGAGTGCTGCCCCTCTTTCCCCCCACACTGAGCGGCAGTGGCATGTCTGCTACTGCTCACTACAGTCAGATGCTGCAATCAGCATCTGCCTGCTGCTGCTCAGGTTAGGAAGGAGAGAGGGGGCGCAAGGGGGTGGCGGAGGGGGAGGGGAAACAGCACACAGGGGCCCCCAGCAAGGGGAAAACTAAACAGGGGCTCACAGGGGCAAATTACACAGGAGATCCCCTGTCAGGGGCAGATTACATAGGGGCCCCCTGTCAGGGGCAAATAATACAGTGTCCAGGGGTCCCCTGCGTGCAGTGGGTAGACAGGCACAGGGGGAGAGCTGGGCTATTTAGAAGCTGTGCTGGGGTATTTAGAGGCTGTGCAGGGCTCTATGGAGGCTGTGCAGGGCTTTATGGAGGCTGTGCAGGGCTCTATGAAGGCTGTGCAGGGTTCTATGGAAGCTGTGCAGGGCTCTATGGAGGCTGTTCAGGGCTCTATGGAGGCTGTGCAGGGCTCTATGGAGGCTGTGCAGGGCTCTATGGAGGCTGTGCAGGGCCCTCTGGAAGCTGTGCAGGCTTATTTGGAGGCTGTGCTGGCTTATATATAATTTGGAGGTTGGGCTGTATGTATTATTTGGAAGCTGTGCTCGGTTGTATATATTATCTGGAGGCTGCTGCTGGGCTGTATATAGTTGGAGGCATTGCTGGACTGGCCCAGCCTCCCGATATAACCCAGCAGCAGCCTCCTAATATATCCAGCCCTGCACAGTCTCAATATTATATATAAAGCCCACCCAGGAGCCTTTATATTATATACACAGCCCACAGCTTCTATGTTAGAGTCATGAATCGTGGTATGTGTTAAAGGGGCCCACTGAGACTGTTTCACCCGGGGCCCACAAAAAACCTGGAGCCGGCCCTGCCTTGACTTCTCATTTATATGTAATCATAAATGAGAATAAGCTTTTACCTATATAGTTACTTTTGTGCACACAAGTGCTAAAGTAACATTAGCTCAACTAAAAGATCTGTACTTGTCTGTTTTCTACAGCAAACATTTGTAACATGCATCTTGACTCTGGCTTTGCTAATTTACCATTCTTACATCATGTATAATAATAATAAGCCAGCTGGTAAATTTGCTGTTTCATATTATATCATTGAGTTATAGAATAGTATCATCTAATTATACCCTTATCTAAAAGCTTCCTCTCCACGGCATCTTCCTGTAAACACGTTGTGTTTTTTGGGCTAACAGATTTCAGTGCAAATGCTGTTCTATCTGATGCCATGCAATTTGATAATTTCATTACTGATAACAGCATTAGGTCATGCCCCACTGTTGTTACAATGTTCTTCTTTCCTTTTTCTTTTATGAGTATTGCATACTGTTGTGCATTCGCATCATACCAGTTCAATTAATTTGTGAACATATGTAGATATTAATTCAGACAATAAGGTGTTAAGAAGTCCAAAATAAAACTGCTCTCTTTACAACAGGATCACTCATGGTAAACTCTTGTATGTAAACCTCAAAGTGATAAAAGCAGATTTGTTAGAAAATCTATTTTTATAAACAATACAGGTTTAAGGCTGGTTTCACACTACGATTTTGGCAGTTCCGATGCTGTCCGATAAAAATCGGACAGCATCGGAACGATTTTTGCCCCCATGTATCCCTATGGGCATCGGACCGAATCGGATGTGCACTAAATGCCATCCGATTTGGTCCGATCCGATTCTGTCCGATTTTTTTATCGGTGCAAAAATCGGAGCATGCTCCGATTTTTGCACCGAAAATAAAATCGGACAAGATCGGATCGGACCAAATCGGATGGCATTTAGTGCACATCCGATCCCTTTAACATGGGGCCCTATGGAGCAGGGTCCGAGGAAACATCTGATGTCTCCTCGGACCCGATTTTACTGTACTGAGCATGCTCAGTACAGTAAAACTTCTCCAAAATGGGAAAGAAGGGGTTAAAAAAAAGAAAAAAAAGTTTATGCTCACCTATCCCCGTGCCCCCGCAGGCTCCCGGTGTCTCCTGCCGTCCCCGGTGGCTCCCGGTGTCCTCACGCTGTCTGCATTGGTGTTCTACTGCAGTACAGGACCTGCCGTGATGTCACAGTCATGTGACCGCAGGTTACCATGGAGTAATCTGCGGTCACGTGACTGTGACATCACCGCAGGTCCTATACTGCAGTAGAACACCACTGCAGACAGTGTGAGGACACCGGGAGCCACCTGGAGACGGCAGGAGACACCAGGAAACCTGCGGGGGCACGGGGATAGGTGAGCATAATATATATATTTTTTTTTTTATAGCACGGAGGCTACGATTTTATGCCGGAATCGGATGCCTATTTGGCATCCGATTCCAGGCATCAGAAGGGAGCCGATGCTGTCCGATTTTATCAGACAGCATCGGTTCCCTAAAAATCGTAGTGTGAAAGTAGCCTAACACACTGTGATGACAGTCAGTGCCAGGGCACGGTTACAGCCATCGCTCACTGTGTACCGAGTGGTGATTGAAACTGTGGTGGCTTTGCCACTGACTGAAAGCCAGCAGTGCCAGAAGAAATAAAATGTATTTCCTCCTGGTAGCCACTAGCCATGCTTTTAGTGCGTTCATTTCACTGTTTTAAATTACAAATAGACTAACCTGCACACCTAATGTGTGTGAACAAGGTGCTATTAGAAAAAAACACAATTATAAAAGGTTGTTTTGCTGCACACTAGAACACTAAGAATTAAGGGAGTCGCTTAGCAAATGTTTTAGCTAATGCAAATGAGCCGGTAACCGCGACAAGCATCTTCAATACATGTTCTGTTCCACAGTCCAAATGCTAGGCTGACTACCGGAGTAACCCTCAGGGTCCAAATAATTTAGAAGGGGCTTTAGTTCCTAATATTATCTCCTACTCTACTGCTGTCTTCCATGCTACAAACCCTTTTATTTATATGCCCTGCCACAAGGAAAACCCACTATCAATATTTATTTGGCTAATGGGGTTCAGGAAGCAGCCTTCACCTTTAATGAGTAGAGGGCCACACACATTATAAAACATACAGTTTTTCAATACAAATGCAAAACAGAAAGGTGTCCCTTAGAAGGCAGGGATACAACACATCTCACCCTCCTACAGGTGAATGATGGTGTGTGAAGGGGGAGGGCTGCCAGACAAGAGGAATAAGATTTGGCTTCCTGACAGAGCATTAGGAAAGTTTTTATAGGGGCAAGAGATCAAAAGGTGGCATTCCCTTTGGAAAACTTAGACCTTGTGCACATGATGAGTATTTGGTGAGTCATTTTTACCTCAGTATTTGTGCAGACAAGTGACATTGGTCTTCATCCTCAACTTTTTAGCAGAGTCCTGAAGGTTTTGTTGCACAATTGAATGATAATTGGAACTGTTCATAATTTCCATCACCTTGCCAAAGTCGCATTTCCAACTGCTGAAAGACAGCTCCAAAGCGTAACGCTATACAACCCTTGGCAAAAATTATGGAATCACCTGTCTAGGAGGATGTCCATTCAGTTGTTTAATTTTGTAGAAAAAAAGCAGATCACAGACATGGCACAAAACTAAAGTAATTTCAAATGGCAACTCTCTGCCTTGAAGAAACACTAAAAGAAATCTTGAAAAAAAAAATGTGTTAGCCAGTAACGGTTACATTAGTAGACCAAGCAGGGGGGAAAATTATGGAATCACTCAATTCAGAGGAAAAAAATATGGAACCACCCTGTAAATTTTCATTCCCAAACTAACACCTGCATGAAATAAGATCTGTTAGTCTGCATCTAAAAAGGAGTGATCACACCTTGGAGAGCTGTTTCACCAAGTGGACTGACATGAATCATGGCTCCAACACGAGAGATGTCAATTGAAACAAAGAAGAGGATTATCAAACTCTTACAAGAGGGTAAATTAACATGCAATGTTGCAAAAGATGTTGGTTGTTCATAGTCAGCTGTGTCTAAAATCTGGTCCAAATACAAACAACATGGGAAGGTTGTTAAGGGAAACATACTGGTAGACCAAGGAAGACATCAAAGCGTCAAGACCGGAAACTTAAAGCAATATGTCTCCAAAACAGAAAATGCACAACAAAGCGAATGGGAGGAAAGTGGAGTCAATGTCTGTGACCAAACTGTAAGAAACCGCTTAAAGGAAATGGGCTTTACATAAGAAAAGCTAAACCAAAGCCATCATTAACACCTAACTGAAAAAAACAAGGTTACAATGGGCTAAGGAAAAGCAATCGTGGACTGTGGATGACTGGATGAAAGTCATATTCAGTAATGAATTGCAAATCTGCATTGAGCAAGCTGATGATGCTGGAACTTTTGTTTGGTGTCGTTCCAATGAGATTTATACAGATGACTGCCTGTATAGAACATGCAAATTTCACAGTCATTGATGATGTGGGGCTGCATGTCAGGTAAAGATACTGGGGAGATGGCTGTCATTACATTTTCAATAAATGCCCAAATTTACATTGATATTTTGGAAACTTTTCTTATCCCATCAATTGAAAGGATTTTTGGGGATGATTAAATCATTTATCAAGATGATAATGTATCATGCCATAGAGCAAAAACTGTGAAAACATTCCTTGAAAGAAGACACATCAGGTCAATGTCATGACCCGCAAATAGTCCGGATCTCATCCTAATTGAAAATCTTTTGTGGAAGTTAAAGATTATGGTCCATGACAAGGCTCCAACCTGCAAAGCTGATCTGGCAACAGCAATCAGAGAAAGTTAGAGCCAGATTGATGATGAGTACTGTTTGTCACTCATTAAGTCCATGCCTCAGAAACTGCAATCTGTTATAAAAGCCAGAGGTGGTGCAACAAAATACTAGTAATGTATTTGAGTGTTGTTTTGTTTGTTTGTCATGATTCCATATTTTTTTCCTCAGAATTGAGTGATTCCATCATTTCCCCTGTGCTTGGTCTACAAAAGTATCATTACTGGCTAGCACATTTTTTTCAAGATTTCGTTTAGTGTTTCTTCCAGGCAGAGAGTTGCCATTTGAAATGACTTCAGTTTTGTGCCATTTCTATGATCTGCTTTTTTTCTAAAAAAATTAAACAACTGAATAGGCATCCTCCGAGCCAGGTGATTCCATAATTTTTGCCAGGGGTTGTATTCACAATGTTTCACTGTAGTTACAGTGGTCTTTTTGGTGATGTGCAGTATTGGCTTTGCTCCAAACATGCCATTTGAAATTATGGGCAAAAAGTTCAACCTCATCAGACTTACATGTTTTCCCACATGCTTTTGGCAGACTTAATGTAGGCTTTGGTAAAACATAGCTGGGTTTTGATGTTTTTTTTTTATAAGAAAAAGCTTCCAACTTGCTACCCTACCCCACAAGTCAGACATGAAGAATATGGGAGTTTGTTGTCACATGTAGTACGTAATTAACACTTGCTAAAAATTCTTGCAGCTCCTTTAACCCCTTCAGGACCCAGCCTATTTTGACCCTAAAGACCTTTTTTGCAATTCTGACCAGTGTCCCTTTATGAGGTTATAACTCTGGAACGCTTCAACCGATCCTAGCGATTCTGATATTGTTTTTTTGTGACATATTGGGCTTCATGCTAGTATTAAATTTAGGTCGATAGTTGTTGCGTTTATTTGTGAAAAAATCAAAAATATGGAAAAAATTTGGAAATTTTGCAATTTTCAAATTTTGAATTTTTTCTGCTAAGCCAGAGAGTTATGTGACACAAAATAGTTATTAAATAATATTTCCCACATGTCTACTTCACATCAGCACAATTTTGGAAAAAAAAAAAAATTTTGTTAGGAAGTTATAAGGGTTCAAAGTTCATGAGCAATTTTTCATTTTTCAACCAAAATTTACAAAACCACTTTTTTAGTGACCAAATTACATTTGAAGTCTTTTTGAGGGGTGCACATGACAGAAAACACCATTCCAAAAACTGCATCCCTCAAGCTACTCAAAACTATATTCAAGAAGATTATTAACCCTTCAGGTGCTTCACAGGAACTAAAGCAAAGTGGAAACAAAAAATATATATTTTAATTTTTTTATCAAAAATGTTCTTTTAGCCTCAATTCTTTCATTTTCACATGGGCAACCGGATAAAACGGATCTTAAAATGTGTTGTGCAATTTCTCCCGAGTATATCGATACCTCATATATGGTCATAAACCACGGTTTGGGCGCACGGCAGGGCTCAGAAGGGAAGGAGCGCAATTTGAATTTTGGAGCTAATTTTACATTCAAAAAGTGAAATGGCGCTCCTTCACTTCTGAGCCCTGCTGTACGCCCAAACAGTGGTTTATAGTAATTCAAAAACTACGGTCTTGTGTTGGGCGCTCAGAATTAAGCCAGAGATCCTGATCGGTGAATAGTCCTTTATTTAAGAAACCTCCGTCACCATGACATGTTTCGACGGTATAGTGCCGTCTTTCTCAAGTGGAATGTTTGCAGCCCCCCAACTGCCAAGTTGTCCCAGCTGGCGTCCAAAAATAAGGCAAAACTCCTTGTCATTTTATTGGTAGAAGTAATAAAAAAAAATGATGTGCATCTTCGCCATATTTTTGGTTCAGCCAGGTACAACTTGGCAGCTACGGACTGCCAGCAACCCCCAGCTGCCTCGTTGTACCTGGCTGGCAACCAAAAATACAGCGAAGCCCATTTTTTTTTTCTAGGACTAATTCTAGAAGAAAAAATGGCGCTGGGCTTCGCCATATTTTTGGTCCAGCCAGGTACAACTTGGCAGCTACGGACTGCCAGCAACCCCCAGCTGCCTCGTTATACCTGGCTGGCAACTAAAAATACAGCAAAGCCCTTCTTTTTTTTTTTTCTAGGACTAATTCTCGAAAAAAAATGGCGTTGGGCTCCGCCATATTTTTGGTCCAGCCAGGTACAACTTGGCAGCTACGGATTGCCGCCAACTCCCAGCTGCCTCATTGTACCTGGCTGGCAACCAAAAATACAGCAAAGCCCTTTTTTTTTCTAGAACTAATTCTAGAAAAAAAATGACGTGGGGCTCCGCCATATTTTTGGTCCAGCCAGGTACAACTAGGCAGCTGGGGGCTGGAATCCGCAGCATGGAAAGGCCCAAGCGTTCTGGGCATCCCATGCTGCGAATTGCAGCCCACAGCCGCCCCAGAAAATGGCGCATTCATTGAAGCGCCATTGTCTGGCTCTGTACCCAGACTCTGCCAGTTGCCCTGGTGCCGGTGGCAAACTGGGTAATAAAGGGGTTAATGCCAGCTGGCACTAAGCCCGAGATTCATAATATAGGGCCAATGTTAGATCCACCATTAGGAATCTCTGGTAAATAGTCAGAAAATACACACAGAGAAAAATCTTTATATTTGAAAAAAACAAACAAACAAAATTTGGACTCCATCTCTATTATAAAGATCAGACGTAGTCCACAACGAAGGTCCCACGACGCTCGATCGCCTCCGACAAAGTCCACAACGAAGGTCCCACGACGCTCGATCGCCTCTGCTCAATCCAGAGATTGCAGGAAGGAATCAAGTGTCCTCTTCCTACAGCCTCTGGGGTCAGAGTTATGGTGCACTGTATGACAATGATCTGTCATACAGTGCACCATGACTATGATCCCAGAGACTACAACAAGAGGATACTTGTTGCACCCATCCATCCACCTATGCACCCATCATCCATGCACGCACATATCCACGCACGCACGCTGACATCCACGCACACACGCTGACATCCACACACGCATACATCCACGCACGCACACATCCACGAACGCACACTGACATCCACGCATGCACATTGACTTCCACGCACGCTGACATCCACATCCATGCACGCTGACATCCACGCACGCTGACATCCACATCCACGCACGCTGACATCCACACATGCAGATATCCACACGTGCAGACATCCACGCGTGCAGACATCCACGCGCACAGACATCCACGCGCACAGACATCCACGCGCACAGACATCCACGCGCACAGACATCCATGCACAAACATCCATGCATGCAGACATCCACGCGTGCAGACATCCACGCGTGCAGACATCCACGCGTGCAGACATCCACGCGCAGACATCCACGCGCACAGACATCCATGAATGCAGACATCCACGCACACAGACATCCACGCACGCAGACATCCACGTATGCAGACATCCACGCACGCAGACATCCACGGACTCACACACTTTCACGCATGCAGACACATCCACGCCCACATCCATCCATGCATGCACAAATCCACGTACGCAGAGACATCCACGCACGCACACATCCACGCACGCAGAGACATCCACGCACGCAGACACATCCACGCACGCAGACACATCCACACATGCAGACATCCACTCATGCAGATATCCACGCATGCAGACATCCACGCGCACAGACATCCACGCGCACAGACATCCACGCGCACAGACATCCATGCACGCAGACATCCACGCACGCAGACATCCACGCACACACACACATCCACGCACACATCCATCCATGCATGCACAAATCCACGCATGCAGAGACATCCACGCACGCACACATCCACGTATGCAGACATCCATTCATTCATTCATACATACATACATACATACTACATACATACATACTACATTCATTCATTCATTCATACATACACACATACATACTACATACTTACCTCATCCAGGAGGAGGAGCCCGGAAGAGGAGGAGTGGCCCACACCGGAGCCGGACGGCGGCTGCACCGGCACACCCGGCGGACCTGCCGATAGGTGAGAGAGGGGTGAGAGAGGGATGGGGGGGATACGGTGCATGGGGCATGGGGGTGTTAGCTTCCTCAGCCCCCTCCGTGATCGCACGGAGGGGGCTGAGGAAGCTGACAGGCGACGGTGATAGTCATTTACTGCCGGCATACCACCGGCGGATGACTGTTACCGCTGTCGGGGAGGGGGGGTAGGAGAGTGATCGGGGGAGGGGATTACTTGCTCTGATTGGCAGTCTGAATTTCAACTGCCAATCAGAGGGGCCCTGGGCACGGGGGGTTTAATCCACCCCTCGTGGGGTGAGCTACAGGTTGTCACTGTGCATTAGCTACAGTGACACCTGAGTCACCCCCCTCACACGGGCCGCAGGAGCCCGATCATTTCATGGCCCACCCCTTGGGCCATGGGTCGGGAATGAACTGACTTTCATGGCCCAAACGGTGGGCCAAAGGTTGGGAAGGGGTTAATGTTTCTGTTGGCCATGTGGCAGCCTTCTGGAGTACCTACTTCCAAGTGTAGATTGGCAGCAGGTGCAATCTACATTGGCAGCAGTGACAAGACATTTGCCCTGTACGCTTATCTCATCTAACCCTGGCCACCTGATAAAGTTAAGGAAGGGAAACACTTTGAGGTCATGATTTACAGGGAAGTATTTTAAAGGGGAACTCCGGGAAAAGATTTTTTTTTGTACTGTCCCTGCCCTCATGCATGATAAAGCGGAGCTGTCCAATGCAGTTATAGGATGTTTAGATCACTTTTAAATCAATAAAATCATATCTGCTCCTCAGCACTCATGCCTCCCTTATTGGTCAATAGGTCACAGAGCAGATTCAGCAGGAGGGCATGACAGTGGTGTGGTATGTGCTCACACCAAATGCCAACCCCCTCTCTATGCCACCCACACTCTATATGTCTGCTGTCTGGATTGCTGTACTCTCCTGAGCTGACAGTGACAGATGCACAAAAATGCACACTCTGATTCAGCTCAGGAGAGTGTTGTGATACATACAGCAGGTATATAGAGTGTGGGTAGCATGTAGTGAGAGCATGGGGCCAACGGCCACACCCCCTGTTCATTACACTAGCTAGAAGTATGAGGGAGCTAGAATGTAGGATGATCATGGAGCCCCCAGCAGCCACACCCTCCTGCTGAATCTGCTCTATGATGTATTGTCCAATACGAGAGGGTTGAGGGCTGAAGAACAGATATGAGTTTATTGATTTATAAGCATTCTGCAGATCACAGAACTGTAGAGGACCGCTCAGCTTCATCACGTAGGAGGGCAGGGGCAGTACAACATTTTTCTCTCTCCCTAGAGTTCCCATTTAACTTTCTCTCAACCAAGTTTTACATGGGCACCATTGTGTGTTTTTTTTTAGAACAGGCATATTAATGGTTTGCTCTTGATTGAATGTAAAACACATGTTATTTATTTTTGGGTTATTATACCTACAATGGCTCCATCTTTTTATATAAATATATTTTTGAATATGTTGAAGAATGGTTTGTGCTGTGGTATTATGTAGCAGTTGGTATCTAAGAGATTTGCTCAGGGTATGCAATAAGGAAAGATATTAAGCAGGTGCGGCATTTTACAACAGGGTGTCATACCCTCTGCTGACAGGTAGGGTTGCTTACAAGGATATTATAGGTTCATCTAGGTTATTTATTTTTTATTCCCTATTTCCTTGCTCGCCCTTCTGTGATCTGTCTATATCCTTATGTACTATTGTTTTAGGGTTACTATTTGAGTTTTATGAATTATGTAGGTGTTTTTAACGCGTATCCATTAAAGTTTAGTATTTTATTGAGATATTTTGTATGTGTGCCGCCCAGCTTAGGGGACCGGGATACCCGGCGCAGGGTCCCTTTCCTTGGGGGAGTCACTGGTGGCTGGACCCAGGCCGTGGCCCCAGGCTGGCACACTCCTAAAGGGGGGTATTTACAGGGGATTTAGAAGTTTATATAGTTTATAAAGTTTGTAGATGTTATTGTCGTGACGCCACCCGGAATAATGTGGCTATATATGGCCACCGCTGCCTTGTACTGGCCAGGGGATGATGGTGAGAGACAGCTGAGATGGTATAGCCCTTTTCCGGGTAGGGCTGTAGGGTCCCCTGGACAGGTGATGTTAAAGTTAATGATGGATGAAGATGGAAGTCTGGTGAGGAGATGTTAAGGGCACAGAAACTTACTTGATTCACAGCAAATTCTCTCAGCGGTGATGGTCCCAATCCTGGATAGATGGTAGCTGTTAAATCAGAGGCTGAGGCACAGATGAAGTTTAACTGGTTTACTTTCAACCAAACTACAATACAACAAGTCCCGTCTCCGGAGTCTGCAATAGGGGTTCAGTTACTCAGGCCCCACCGGGTCCTTTACCTCCTGCTTGCGCTGTCTGTGTGGCCCTGCTACCGTGTGTGAACTGGCTGCCGGCCCAAATCTGTCCTCTCTGGGTCCCACTCAACAGGCAACTTAAGTCCTTTGTCTCTCTCTGCTTACCCCCTCCGGGAGTACTGCTGAACTCTTGGTATGTTGCTGTGTCTGGCCCTGTAAGCTTGTTGTTACCTCACGTTGTCCGGTTGCTGTATTGTATATAACTAATGCAGCCACGGATCCGGTATCCGTATCTGCGCTTTTTATCTAGGGTAGATAATGATGCTACCCGATTCTGAAAGTGTTCCTCTTATCAGTTTTCTCCTCCTCAGACCGATGGCTTGGCCCTAGAAAATTGTCAGTCAGTCCTCAGGAACTCAATGCAGCTCCTGTCACTCTGAGCTCCTGGCTCCAACTGTCTGAAAATCTACCTCAGACCAGTGTTTTATCTCTAGGGAAATCTTTGGTGTCTCTGGAGCTCCCCCTACTGGCCAAAGGTGGTAGTGCAGTGTCATGGCTTTCTATGTGAGTGCAAACTATTATGATCTTATACTGTGGCTAATACCCGCAGGGGCGCCACATTCCCCCTTAGTTAAGAACAGTACTCCGGGACTGTGGGACAATAAACATAAGATATAACAGATAATATCTACAGAGTCTTAAAAAAAAAATAAAAAAATTACAAAAACCACTCAAGTTTTTTAAAAAAAAATAGAGTCTTGTAAAAAGTCACTTCAAGTAGCGTCCATTAATACAGCTCTGTCCTTGAGGGCTATTTATTTGTTAGGAAAGGCACTGCAATTAGCGTCCATTTTTCCAACAAAGTTTATGAATAAACTTAAGAATGTTCAAAAAGCAGTCTTTCCGGAGCTTTAATTTACCGCCTCCGGGCTGATAAATGAAGAAAAGAGTTCAAGAATATGCAAGTAGTTCATACAGAATAGTCTCTGTAGGTACTGAGCTTTTTTTTTTTTTTTTTTTTTTTTAACGTTACATCTAATAACTACTAATTAACAACTAAACAAGTTCCTTTCAGATATTTCTGGTTGAAATATCTATTTACATTTGGTAGTCTGCATATCTTGCTGGTAATTGACCCTGAGTACTACGCTGTGATCTGCGTAACGCTTGTGTACTGGGTGTACTCAATGTGATGGTGTGAGTGGACGTATACCTAGTAAGTACTTCTGGTTCTGCTAGGGATAATTCCACATTTGTGGGGTTGGCAATTCCACCGTGTCCAGGACTATTATTACTAGGAATTTGTTCTTCCTGTCTTGGGACTTCTTGTGGTACAGGGTCTGGTGTTTGATAGAAGGCCATCATGGGAACTACTACTGCACCATTGTAGGTTGGCCAGGTTTTAGGAAAGTCTCCTAGATAGGTATGATATACTCCATCTTCTTCTTTTTCTTTAACAGGTTGAACCGGTACTGGTTGAATAACTTCTGGTTCATGTTGAATTTTTTTTTTTCTTTCAATGTCTCTGGACATAGTTTTAGATTGTCTCTTGACACTAGTACTGATGTTAATCCACCATCTTTGCTTATAAGACACATTTTAGGATTGTTCACTCTCATTGGTAAAACTGTATATGGGACGGATTCCCACTGATTGTCCAGTTTATTAGTGCGACGGTTTCTCTTGAGCACTTGATCACCGGGTTTTAATGGGGTTGCTAGAGCATTCTGGTTGAAGTATTGCTCTTGTCTTTCTCTAGTTTTCTGGAGATTCCTTTCTACGCATTCTTGCACTTGGCGATACTGTTGTTGGCGTAGGGAGTCCCAGTTGGAATCCTGCACTTCTGCGTTAGGTTTTATGATGCCCATTTCTAGATCTATTGGTAGCTTGCCAGGTCTTGCACGCATAAGGTAAGCTGGGGTACAGTTTGTAGAGCTTACCGGGACATTGTTATAGAGGTCTACCAAGTCAGGCAATTTCTCTGGCCATAGGTTTCTCTCCGTCTCTGGTAAAGTCTTTAAGAGATCGATTACAATATGGTTCATCCTTTCGCATAAGCCATTTGTTTGCGGATGATAGGCTGTTGTACGGATCTTCTTGCAGCCATACATATTGCAAAATTCTCTGAAGATCTCTGATTCAAATGCTGTGCCTTGGTCTGCGAGTACTTGTTCCGGATATCCATGGGGTCTGCAAAAGTATGTCTGGAACGCCTTAGCTGCTGTCTTTGCAGTGAGATCTTTCACGGGCACTACTACCAGGAAGCGTGAGTAATGGTCCACGATGGTTAAAGCATAGACGTAGCCGGTCCGGCTTGGTGTCAATTTCACGTGGTCTATTGCTACGAGCTCAAGTGGTTGCTTGGTAACTATAGGCTGGAGTGGTGCTCTTTGGTTTTTTAGATCTTTTCTTCTGAGGTTACACGGACCACAGTTTCTGCACCATTCTTCAATTGATCTTCTCATTCCAACGCAGTAGAATCTTTCTCTTAAAAGTACTTCTAGCTTTTTCCACCCGAAGTGACCAGCACCATTGTGATAAGCTTCTAGGACCATTTTTACATCTTGTTTAGGCACAATGATCTGCCATACTAGCTCATGCGTCTTTGGATTGGTATATCTTCTGCACAGCTTTCCTTAGTACAGAAACATTTTGCCTCTCTCTTTCCAGAGTTGATGTGTCTCTTTCGGTGCATTTTCATTGGGATACGCACTTTGCTCAGTCAGCAGTTCTTTCACCAACTTCACAGCTGGATTGCTGTCTTGAGTGTCAGCCCATCTGTGGTGTGCTAATGGGTTGAGATTCACCTGTTGATGTTTCTGGTAGGCACTGGATTGATACTGTCCTACCTTGGGACGATGGAAGGCGGGTAGTTCAATTTCTTCAAGTTCTACCGGTTCTTCTTCCACGTCTCTCAAGTGCGGCATCCGGGATAAGGCGTCTGCATTTCCATTCTTTTGGCCTGCTCTATATTTAATCACGAAGTTGTAATTAGACAGCCGGGCTATCCATCGCTGTTCCAGCGCACCTAGCTTGGCTGTATCCAGGTGGGTCAATGGGTTGTTATCAGTATAGACGGTGAATTCTGCAGCTGCCAAATAGTGTTTGAAACGCTCAGTCACAGCCCAGACTACTGCCAGTAGTTCTAACTTGAAGGAGCTGTAATTTTCAGGATTTCTTTCAGTAGGCCTGAGCTTTCTACTTGCAAAGGCGATGACTTTCTCCTTGCCTCCTTGCTTCTGAGATAGTACTGCTCCCAGTCCCACATTACTGGCATCTGTGTAAAGGATGAAAGGTTGATGGTAATTGGGGTATGCCAGAACTTCTTCTCCGGTCAATGCCTTCTTCAACTTTTCAAAGGAATCTTCCCTCTCATCACTCCACTGGAAAGGAGGATTGCGGTTTGAAGGCTTCTTCGACTGCCCTACCAGGATGTCTTGTAGAGGTGCTGCTAGCTTGGTGAACCCTTGAATAAATCTACGATAGTAGCCCACCAGTCCCAGGAATTGCCTCACCTGTTTCACGCTGGTAGGTCTTGGCCAATCCCCTATTGCGGTTACTTTCTCGGGATCCGGTGCTACTCCTTCTGAACTCACAACGTGTCCCAGGTATTGTACCTTTGGCTTTAGAAGGTGACATTTTGATGGCTTGATCTTCATACCATACCGGGATAAGGCTTCGAACACTTCTGCCAGGTCTTGTAGATGTTGTTCGTAAGTCTTTGAGTAGACTATTACATCATCTAGGTACAGAAGGACGGTTTCGAAGTTCTTGTGTCCGAGACAGCATTCCATCAATCGCTGAAAGGTACCGGGTGCGTTGCAGAGTCCGAACGGCATACAATTAAATTCACAGAGACCCATCGGTGTGGTAAACGCTGTCTTCTCTTTATCTCCCTCAGCCACAGGGACTTGCCAATACCCACTTGTTAAGTCTAAGGTGGAAAAATAGTTAGCAGATCTTAAAGCGGCTAGTGACTCTTCAATTCTAGGTAAGGGGTAGGCGTCTTTATGGGTAATGTGATTAATCTGCCGGTAGTCTACGCACATTCTCATGGTTCCGTCTTTCTTTTTAACTATTACCAGAGGGGCTGCCCAGGGGCTACAACTGTCTCTTATTACCCCGGCCTGTTTCATCTCCCTCAGCATGTCTTTAGCACATTGATAATGAGCGGGCGGTATGGGTCTATATCTCTCTTTTATTGGTGGGTGGTTACCGGTAGGAATTGTATGTTCTACCCCTTTAATCTGTCCGAAGTCTAATGGGTGTTTACTAAAGACCCGTTCATATTCTTCTACTAGTCGGTACACCCCTTGTTTTTGGTGGGTAGGTGTTGAATCTGTACCTATATGCAGCTGCTGACACCAATCTTCTAATTCTCCACTTGAACCATTGTCGTCCGCCTGACATGACGGATTCAAGGGCCCAATGGCTATGATGGCATTGTTGTCAACATTGTATAGCTTGGCCATTGTAGCGTACCTTGGTAAAGTGACCTCTTCCTCTCCACAATTCAAAAGACGTATGGGCACTCTTCCCCTGTGTACCTCGACTATTCCTCTAGCCATTAATATCGTAGGTCTACTATCAGTGTACACAGGCTCTACCAAGGCTTGGTAATCTCGTCCTTTAATACCAATGGCTGATCTACACCATACCAGCATTTCAGTTTTTGGAGGTATTACTATAGGAGTTGGGTCACTTACCCTCACACTGCCGATTTCTCCACCTGCAACCTCTACTTGTTGCTTCAGCACCAATGCTTTTATCTCTCTCTGGAGAATTCTCTGCTGGCAGGATTGGGCAGTTTCCGCAAATTGCTGTAAAATAGTAATAACCTAAGTCTCCTAGATAGGTATGATATACTCCATCTTCTTCTTTTTCTTTAACAGGTTGAACCGGTACTGGTTGAATAACTTCTGGTTCATGTTGAATGACTTCTTTTTCTTTCAATGTCTCTGGACATAGTTTTAGATTGTCTCTTGACACTAGTACTGATGTTAATCCACCATCTTTGCTTATAAGACACATTTTAGGATTGTTCACTCTCATTGGTAAAACTGTATATGGGACGGATTCCCACTGATTGTCCAGTTTATTAGTGCGACGGTTTCTCTTGAGCACTTGATCACCGGGTTTTAATGGGGTTGCTAGAGCATTCTGGTTGAAGTATTGCTCTTGTCTTTCTCTAGTTTTCTGGAGATTCCTTTCTACGCATTCATGCACTTGGCGATACTGTTGTTGGCGTAGCGAGTCCCAGTTGGAATCCTGCAGTTCTGCGTCAGGTTTTACGATGCCCATTTCTAGATCTATTGGTAGCTTGCAAGGTCTTGCACGCATAAGGTAAGCTGGGGTACAGTTTGTGGAGCTTACCGGGACATTGTTATAGAGGTCTACCAAGTCAGGCAATTTCTCTGGCCATAGGTTTCTCTCCGTCTCTGGTAAAGTCTTTAAGAGATCGATTACAATATGGTTCATCCTGTTCGTGACGCCAAAAGGAAGGTGTGCCGCCCAGCTTAGGGGACCGGGATCCCCGGCGCAGGGTCCCTTTCCTTGGGGGAGTCACTGGTGGCTGGACCCAGGCCGTGGCCCCAGACTGGCACACTCCTAAAGGGGGGTATTTACAGGGGATTTAGAAGTTTATATAGTTTATAAAGTTTGTAGATGTTATTGTCGTGACGCCACCCGGAATAATGTGGCTACATATGGCCACCGCTGCCTTGTACTGGCCAGGGGATGATGGTGAGAGACAGCTGAGATGGTATAGCCCTTTTCCGGGTAGGGCTGTAGGGTCCCCTGGACAGGTGATGTTAAAGTTAATGATGGATGAAGATGGAAGTCTGGTGAGGAGATGTTAAGGGCACAGACACTTACTTGATTCACAGCAAATTCTCTCAGCGGTGATGGTCCCAATCCTGGATAGATAGTAGCTGTTAAATCAGAGGCTGAGGCACAGATGAAGTTTAACTGGTTTACTTTCAACCAAACTACAATACAACAAGTCCCGTCTCCGGAGTCTGCAATAGGGGTTCAGTTACTCAGGCCCCACCGGGTCCTTTACCTCCTGCTTGCGCTGTCTGTGTGGCCCTGCTACGTGTGTGAACTGGCTGCCGGCCCAAATCTGTCCTCTCTGGGTCCCACTCAACAGGCAACTTAAGTCCTTTGTCTCTCTCTGCTTACCCCCTCCGGGAGTACTGCTGAACTCTTGGTATGTTGCTGTGTCTGGCCCTGTAAGCTTGTTGTTACCTCACGTTGTCCGGTTGCTGTATTGTATATAACTAATGCAGCCACGGATCCGGTATCCGTATCTGCGCTTTTTATCTAGGGTAGATAATGATGCTACCCGATTCTGAAAGTGTTCCTCTTATCAGTTTTCTCCTCCTCAGACCGATGGCTTGGCCCTAGAAAATTGTCAGTCAGTCCTCAGGAACTCAATGCAGCTCCTGTCACTCTGAGCTCCTGGCTCCAACTGTCTGAAAATCTACCTCAGACCAGTGTTTTATCTCTAGGGAAATCTCTGGTGTCTCTGGAGCTCCCCCTACTGGCCAAAGGTGGTAGTGCAGTGTCATGGCTTTCTATGTGAGTGCAACTATTATGATCTTATACTGTGGCTAATACCCGCAGGGGTGCCACATTTGCTTACCCAATTTCTGGATGCCTTTTATAAGATTATTGTACTTTGTTAAAATCAAATTAATGCTGGGGTCAGACGGCTGTATACATGGATGCCATTTGCATCGTAAACCACGAAGTGACCGAGGCCCCACTGACCCGAGCATGACAACTTAATGAATTACTGCACAGCTGTCATGGTCAGGTCAGGGGAGATGCCAGACGGTCTAAAAGTGGAGAAAGTTAAGAAATTCTTCTTTTTTTTTCATGACAGAAACCTGGTATTTTAAATGGGTTGTGTGGACATTTTAAATTCACTGTAGACAAGGTGTTTGGGATGATTGCAAATTGGGCAAATACTGTAGCTTGTGGTACATACAGTTTCAATGTTTATTACAGTGTGGATCCAGTGCCATACATAGAAGTCCTCC
Organism: Allobates femoralis; assembly: GCA_033576535.1. Taxonomy (NCBI): domain Eukaryota; kingdom Metazoa; phylum Chordata; class Amphibia; order Anura; family Aromobatidae; genus Allobates; species Allobates femoralis. Next base: position 357,902,141 of record JARQOC010000001.1, read on the forward strand.
CTTTGTAGTGACCTCAAGTATACCGTGTGATGTTTTATAATGTTGTGTATTGTAACTCCTACACTTTAGTTCTGATAGATGTGACATGTCTAACCCCACACTGCCCTCTGCTGGCCTTTCTGTAAACAACAATATCCTTATATTGTCAAGATTACTTAGCAACAGTGAAGAATTTTATGGCAGTTGTATGTAGCTGCCGTAGATGCAGGAGGGAGGACACAATTGTGATGATGTGAGCACTGTGTGTTTAAGAGAAATGATAACACCTGTTCACTTCTGTCCTCTAGCGATTACTAGCAGCAAAGAATAGGAAGGCCGCACTTTATATATAGAACTTTATACAGAACCCCACTGGTAAGAAACTCAGAGCTAAAGAAGAGGTTGTGCAACCAAGTATTAGGCTGAGGGTGCCAATACTTTTGTCTGGCCCATTTTTGGAGTTTTGTGTGAAATGATCAATGTTTTGCTTTTTGCTTCATTCTCTTTTGAGTTTTTTCATTTAAGACAAATGAAATGAAGATAATAATACCAAAGAATTTGTGATTGCAATCATTTTCAGGAAGAAACTGACTATTATCTGACAGAATTGCAGGGGTGTCAATACTTTTGGCCACAACTGTACGTCCTGACCATTATTGTTCATTATACCAAATTTGTATCTGTTCCTGTGAAAGACCCAACTGCTAAAACTACCTCTGCTGTACTCTGGAAAAATGTCTTATTACCCTATGGATGTGCAGAGAAAATTATGACAGACATAGGTTCAGCCTTTGAACCACAGCTTACCATCCCCAATGTAATGGACTCTGGGAAAAGGTGAATCAGACTATCCTGAACTTATTTAAAACTATTCCATCCCACAAACAGGCAGATTGGCCACCGTTGGTTCCAGAACTGCCTTATGTGTACAACAATACGACACATTAATCTACAAAATACACACCCTATTACTTGATGTTTGGTCATCAAGATAAATTACCAGCAGACCTTGTTCTAGGTGTACCTGTGCCAGGTGGCATCAATCCTCTACCTGCTGCTGATTTAGTAAGCAATAATTAAAAGACGACTGATGGAAGTACAAGAGATTGTTGATACTAGAACGGAAAATGCCCATAAGAAACAATAACATGACTTCAACAGAAAAGCAAATGCTAGACCACTTTGTGTTGGCAACAGAGTATGGTTAAAGAACAATCACTGCACAGGGAAATTAGATACACAGTGGGAAAGACATCTATTTTATTCAGAGAGACGATCAAGAACCCAAAATTGCGCACAGGAATCCACTGAAACTTTGTCTTGCCAAGTATCTCTCCCCTGATTCAACACC